>CALNVZ010002100.1:35688907-35717843 GCA_940671915.1 Paracentrotus lividus
AAATTGTTTCTTTTAACATGCTCTATTCAATAAGCCTAGCAAAAACAACTTAAAAATAACTTAAAATTTTAGTGGACATCCCTAATATAATTAGATTTTTTTAACTCCTCCTATTTAAAAGAATATTGATATTTGAAATAGGGGGAACTTTCTTTTTGTGTTGTGTTTATATATATTTTATTTTTTTGTGGTTGTTGGCCTGTACCAGATGCTTAGTACATGCATCCAATTGGTTGTGGACCAAACGCCTAGTAGACCAATTGGTTGTGGACCAAACGCCTAGTAGACCAATAGACCAATGCATGTGACCAAACCCTAGATAACCGATTGTTGTGGACCAACCGCCTTATTTAACCATTCGGATGTGGATCAAACCCTGTAGACCCAATTGGATGGACAAACGCCTAGAAACCAATTGATGGGACCAAACCCTAGTAACCAAAATGTATGTGGACCAAACCCTAGTAGACGAATTGGTTGTGGACCAAACGCCTAGTAGACCAATTGGATGTGGACCAAACGCCTAGTAGACCAATGGGATGTGGACCAATCGCCTAGTAGACCTATTGGTCAATAGACCAAATGGTTAGTGGACTAAAAGGTCATTGGACCAAATGGCTGTAGACCAAATGGAAGTAAACCAACTAGTAGTAGACCAATAGGTTGTAGACCAATAGGTTACAAACCGTTTTGTACACTTACATGATAGTGTCAAATACATTCGATTAATTTCAAGTCTATCCAGGCAAACATAACAAGCCCATTCAACAACCAAATTTTAAAAATTTGTTATACATTTACATGATATATATAGTGTCAATAATTCAACTCAATTCAAGCCCATCCAGCCAACCAATCAAGCCCATCCAACCAACCAAATTAAAATTTTGTACACTTACGTGATGTATAGTGTCAATTAATTCAATTCAATTCAAGCCAATCCAGCCAAACAAGCCCAACCAACCAACCAATGTGAACTGTTTTGTACACTTACATGATAGTGTCAAATACATTCGATTAATTTCAAGCCTATCCAGGCAAATATAACAAGCCCATTCAACAACCAAATTAAAATATGTTATACATTTACATGATATATATAGTGTCAATAATTCAACTCAATTCAAGCCCATCCAGCCAACCAAACAAGCCCATCCAACCAACCAAATTCAAATTTTGTACACTTACATTATATATAGTGTCAATAATTCAACTCAATTCAAGCCCATCCTTCCAACCAACCAAAAATAAATATTTTGTACACTTACATATAATGTCAATAAATACAATTCAAGCCCATCCAACCAACCAAATTAAAATACTTTGTACACTTATATGTAGGGTAGAAGGGGGTATTTTTTTTTTGTACCCCTCAGGTATTAGAAGCACCTGCCCTTTTGCGAGCCCAAGCTGACCCAGCTGGTAGAACCTGGTAAGGGTCCCTGCTCAGGATTACGAGACGTGGCCAACGGTGGATTCTATCTCAAGATGAAAGCGGAAGAGCTGCAACCTCAGTGTAGTCAACGGCTGTTTCTACAGGCGGAGGAACTTCTGAGAAGGGAAATGGTAATATTCCTCAATTTACCCTGCAGTAGGCAATGGCGAACCACTGCAGTACTCTAGCCTAGTCAAACCATGAACATGCCAATCACAAGAAAGAACCCGAACGACGTTAAGGAGCTTACGCCGGATGGCAGTAATCTCTCGTCCGGTAGGTGCCCTTATGCGCAACAGGTGAGGCCCGACCGTCATCCGTCTACTGCGCAGACGAAGAACATCAACATGAGGAAGGACAACATAAGAGTGGGTACATGGAATGTGAGACCACTGCTTCAGGCAGGAAAAATGGAAAGCCTACAACAAGAAATGGACAGATTGAGAATAAATATTCTTGGAATCAGTGAGATGAGATGGAAAGATACAGGAGTTTTCAATTCAGATTCAATCAAAGACCATAATATACTCTGGAGGACAGAAGAATGAACGAGGAGTAGGGATTATCTTGGATACAAAAATGGCAAAATGTTTGATAGGATATTGGTGCATTTCAGATAGGGTTATGCTCGTCAAACTCAATGCTAGGCCTTTTAACTTAGCACTTATACATGTATACGCACCCACATCAGAATGTGAAGAATCCCAATTGGACAGATTCTATGAAGATATGGAGAATGCAACTAAACAGTGTAAGTCCAACGAAATGACTATAGTAATGGGAGATCTTAACGCAAAAGTAGGCGATGAAAGAGTGGATGACACAGTTGGTCCCCATGGACTAGGTGATCAGAATGAGAGAGGAGAAAGATGGATAGGATGGTGTAGTGCACATGAACTCATGATAGCTAATACTTGGTTTCAACAGCCACCAAGAAGGAAGTACACATGGAAAAGTTCTGGGGACAGAATAAGAAACTAGATAGATTACATTACAATCAAGATATAGAAATGCACTAAAACAAGCTAAGACCTATCCAGGTGCAGATATCAACAGTGATCATATCCCAGTAGTATCAACAATCAGGATGCAGATGAAATCAGTCAAAAAGCAAAGACAAACTGCAAAATTAAACTATGCTGTAATGATTAATGACAGTACTATGAGGACTGAATATGCGATGAAGGTTAAAAATAGATTTGACATTCTAGAAGATGAGGGAGAAAAGAACAATTGGGAGATTTTCCAAGAAGCAATTGTCACAACTGCAAAAGAAGTGATACCACCATTGGAAAAGTAAAAACACAAAAAGTGGATGACAAAGAGCATTCTTCAGTTAATGGAAAGCAGGAGAGGATATAAAAACAAAAATGAAAAGAAATACACTAATACCTAGACTGTGAAATAAGGAAAAGGTGTGTAGAAGCAAAAGAATCCTGGCTAAACGAAAAATGTGCTGCCATTGAAGCTCTAAAAACAACTAATCCAAAAGAAATGCACAAGAACGTAAAGGAAATCACTGGTAAAAACGGCTGTACAGCTAATGGGTGTCTCAAGGCAAAAGACGGACAAATCATTATGGAAAAAAAGCAATTCTAGAAAGATGGACTGAATACATTTCAGAACTTTTCAACGACGATAGAGGAGAGATGCCAACCATCAGGAATAACATGGAAGGTCCAAAGATCCTCAAATCAGAAGTGCAATCAGCAATCAATAAAATGAAGACAAATAAAGCACTAGGTCCTGATGAAGTAGCAGTAGAATTAATCAAAACTCTTGACGATTATGGAGCAGAAAAGCTATGTCAAGTAATCAATGAGATTTATGAAACTGGAGATATTCCGAACTTACACGTTCAATATTCATTGCATTGCCAAAGAAGCCAGGGGCAATAGAATGTGAGCTACATAGAACTATCAGCATTATGAGCCATGCAGTGAAAATCTTGTTGAAAGTATTGATGATGAGAGCAAGAAATAAGATGGCATTGAGTGTTCAAGACAGTGGAACACTCAATGCCATATTTATGATCAGAATGTTGTCAGAAAGAGCTATAGAAATGAAAAACAACCTTTTCTTGTGTTTCATAGACTACAGTAAAGCCTTTGACAATGTACAGCACAAAGCACTGATAGACATAATGCAGGATATCAACATAGATGGTAAAGATCTAAGAGTCATAAGGAATTTGTACTGGGGACAATCAGCAGCTATCAAAGTAGAAGGTGAAGTTGGCGATTTTGTTCAGATAAGAAAAAGAGTAAGACAAGGTTGCGTACTGTCACCGGATCTTTTTAATTTGTACAGTGAAATAATCCTCAGAGAGATAGAAGGTATGCCCGGACTGGTGGTTGGAGGAACTAACATCAATAATATACGTTATGCCGAGGACACGGTAATAATAGCATCTTCAAAGATTCAACTTCAAGAAACCCTCAACAATGTAATTTCAGAAAGTGAGAAAAAAGGTCTATATGTAAACTGCAAAAAGACTGAATGCATGGTAGTGACAAAAGAGAAAGAAATCCCAAATTGTGACATTTGGGTACATGAAACAAAAATCAAACAAGTGGAACAGTTTAACTACCTGGGAAGCTACATAACCTCAGATGGAAGATGCGAGAAGGAAATCACTAGAAGAATTGCTATGGCGAAAGACACATCTTCTAAGATGAGAGGTGTCTTGTGCAACCCAAAGATCACTATGGCAACGAGAACAATGTTATGTACTGCCAATATTGAAATATGCATGTGAAAGCTGGACAATTTCGAAAGAAATGGAAAAACGCATCAATGCATCAGAGATGTGGTTTATCAGAAGGATGCTAAGAATAAGTTGGACAAGCCACACATCAAATGAGGACATATCAATTCTACTCTATGTAAAATGTAAAGTTAACGTATACCAATGTGCGGCATTATATCGTAATTAAACAAGGCGCGTCGCGTCAATCTCAAGAGGTCAGACGCAACGGAACGACGTTGGAATACGACTGACAAAGCGTAGAATCTATACAGCTGGCTGCAATAATAAATTAGCTCACAAAAACTCGCTTAAGAAGACTTCCCTCCAGCTGAATGTATTATCCGTTCGTTCAGCAAACTACTCGTACATGGAGTGAAAGAAATAATAATGATTTATCATGTGTTAGTTAATAGATTCTCCAGACCAGATGGAGGAAATACACATTTGGGCAAGCTTATAAACATTATTGTGATGAGTTGTAATCAGAATCTTTATTCACATAGATGTTTCCAAACGATTATGAATAAGTAGTGATCTTGTCACCTCTGCGAAGACGCCGTCCACATCGAATGCATAATATGCGGAAATATCGACCCATCGAGTAAAGATTCTATTGTGATAATGTTGAAAGTGACAGGACTTTTTCTTAACCATCGAAATGAAATTTTACCATCTCTGGAAAGTGAGAATTCAAGCTTTTAAAACGGCTTGATCATTAAGCTGTATATAATTATGCGTTATCCAGAAATAATTATTTGGCTATGAGCTTTTTGAGAGCAAAATTCCATCTTGTACAGGAATTGATCTGATTAGGAATTCTCGAATTGACGCAATGACAGACTTTTTTCCCATTTGCAGTAAGATATCTATTTTTGAAAAAAAAAGACTCTTAGCGTACTTATTCAAGTTGATCATTTCTTTGAAAGGATGTGTCGCCACTAAATCAGAAAACAAAGTGAAAAAAACTGTGCAAATACAAAAGTCATGGCAGCTGTTGATTTGCGTAGAGTGATAGCGCCTCTCCTCTTAAGTTTACAACTAGAATTGATTGGTTTAATCAGAGCCAACACTGAAAGAAACTCCTTCCAACGATCAGAACTCATCAGCTCAGTTTCTGCCACTGTCTCCGGAAAGCAGATTTGAAAGATTGTACTTGACAGGAAGATAGCAGGAAAGAGAGCAAGAGGAGACAGAGAATGACATATCTTAGAAGAAAGCAGAAATGGGTGAATCAAACTTTATAACTAATACTCACAAAACAGAGAGGATTGGCATAGAATGGTCGCCTATGTCATATTTAGATAACGGCACTAGAAGAAGAAGACACTTATATGATATATAGTGTCAATTAATTCAATTTAATTCAAGCCAATCCAGCCAACCAAACAATCCCAACCAATCCACCAATGTGAACTATTTTGTACACTTAGATGATAGTGTCAAATACATTCGATTAAATTCAAGCCTATCCAGGCAAACATAACAAGCCCATCCAACAACCGAATTAAAATATGTTATACACTTACATGATATATAGTATCAATAATACAACTCAATTCAAGTCCATCCAGCCAACCAAAATGAAATATTTTTTACACTTACATATAATGTCAATAAATACAATTCAAGCCCATCCAACCAACCAAATTAAAATTGTGTACACTTACATGATATATAGTGTCAATAATTCAACTCAATTCATGCCCTTCCAGCCAACCAAACAAGCCCATCCAACCAACCCAAACGAAATATTTTTTACACTTACATATAATGTCAATAGGGTACATGCAGGTAATATGGGCCAGCAGGTAATATGGGCCACCTGAAGCAAATTATGTCGTGACCGTCGACCGGTGACCGGTGAACGGTGTGAGCACCATAATGATGTTCATATGAACTGTATACGAAAATATATCGTCGTGAGAGCATCTGATGCCGAAATTTCTCTGAGAAAATTGCTGAAAACCAACAAGGTAGATAAAATTTACGGCATTTTTTTACCCTGATGTAAAATTTGATATTTCACAGAATGTGATGGTGAAAGAGTGTCTGAGGGGGTAACCTCATTTTTTTAAAGTATATTTAGTAAGCTTATAGTTTCATTTTGATCATACTAGCGTTTACAGGTCAATTTGTTTTAGTGAAGGGGTGCAATGTGGCATTGAATGCTTGCCCGACACAGCAACATTAGTGCAGGTAATATGGGACATCCAAAATGGCGGAAATGATTCCGGTACTTAGTATTGGGATGAGGCATCAATCTCTTTGCTACGATTTTTGGGGGTATATTCACAGTATATAATTGTTATAAATAACTTATTGTAGGCCTATATTGACTTGTATAATGAAAATAATATTTAAATAATATCTTAAAAAAGAAATAATATACAAAATACATAACAATGAAATATATAGTCGAAGGATTTACTGAAAGGTCTTATAATTTCAAATTATATCTTAAAGTTAATGATTTTCAACATTTTAAGCAAATTCCAGACATGGTAGAGTCATTGTAGTTTTTAAAACATACATTAAATACATGTGCCCATATTACCTGCACATGCAGGTAATATGGGCACTTTGGTAATGACATCAACATTTGAATATTGCAGACAGAGGGGTTGGTGATAATTGTTTTTCTTCACAATAAAAGTTAGAGCAGTAGTTATTGATTCATATAAACAAAGATTAGACTGTGTGTCATTTCGTAATTTTATGCAAATTAGGCAAATGAGCTTAGGGGGCCCATATTACCTGCATGTACCCTAAATGCCATTCAAGCCCATCCAACCAACCAAATTAAAATGTGTACACTTACATGATACATAGTGTCAATAAATTCAATTCAATTCAAGCCCATCAAGTCAACCAAACAAGCCCATCCAACCAACCAAATGAAATATTTTGTACATTTACTTATAACGTCAATAAAATACAATTCAAGCCCATCCAACCCACCAAATTAAGATATTTTGTAAACTTACATAATATATAGTGTCAATATCAATTCAAGTCACGCCCATCCAGGCGAACATAACAAGCCCATCCAACAACCAAATTTAAATATTTTGTGTTTACATGATATATAGTGTCAATAAATAATATTTAATTCAAGCCCATCCAACCAACCGACATAATAATGTTTTGTACACTGACATGATATATAGTGCCAATAAATTCAATTCAATTAAATTCAATAACAAAATATTCTATAACTGGGTGGGAGGGAGGGCAAATTAGCGTCCGATATCCCCCAAGGCTGAATTGAGAATGAGCTCCAGTTTCCCAATTAAGTGCGTATTGCGCGCGTCACGCAATCGTTCAACGCCTTTCCTTGGCTCTTGTCCGCGTAGAGGAGGTACCCGCGGAGCCATCGCTAAGCAATCACTAAGGACGCAACCTCGCGTAAATTACTATGCCATTATTAACCAATCACTGACTTGTTGCTGGAGGCGTGTTCTCATGAATTTCCCGCCTATGCAAATGCGTACGTATTGATTTTGGCGGGCAGTATATTGCTATCCATATGCCCATTCTCTTGAGAACTGCACTCTCTCCCAAATGGATTTGTTCGATAATTCGAATAATCGTATTTTTCATGTATGGACTAAAACTCAAATTCTTACTTTAATTGAATATAACAATTCATTTCGGGGAGGAGGCCCTACTTTTGATTATATTCTCAGAAAATCCCGATGTTTCACGCTTCAGGTGGAACAAGATACAAGAAAATCATCGGGCAAATGAAAAGACAGCTTGGGGCTTCGCCATGGTTCAGTGACTTTTTCGAATACGTAATTTGAATTAAGATCATATTCGTTAGGGTGCTATCTCACTTCGGGGAGACGTCTCCGCGACGGATAAACAGTATTAAAGACGTCTCGGAGACGTCTCCTGAATTTCGGAGACGGATTTTTTGTCATAAATTGTCGCGGAAACGTCTCGGAGACGTCTCTAATACTATTTATCCGTCGCGGAGACGAAATTTCTATTCTGTCGCGGAGACGTCTCCGCGAAGTGAGTTAGCACCCTTAGAGATCAGTAAAAGCTTTGTGCCAAGTTTCATAACATAACTCACGGTAGAATTAACAATGATCCTCAATGAAATAGGCCGAATTTCACATTTTGTCAGGTATTGATTTCCTCCTCCATTGACTTTATGTACAGAGCCGGGTATAACAAAAGTGAAATTTGGCATATTTGAATTGTCAGTTTTTGTCCATTTGACTGTGAGTTATTTTATGAAACTTTGCACATAGCTTCAACTGGTCTCTAAATAATGCTGCAGTCTCACAGACACTTACGTTGAGTTACGTTTGTGTTAAATTGTTTTAATCTTAATTATGTCATCTTCTATTCTATCATTTCTTATGTATTTCTTTGTTTCATTGGATGAACGAAATTATCACTATTTCCACTGCTGACTATGACGGGAAGGCATCCGTTGGTATCCGCAGTAATATTTGGACGCAACCGGACGTAACTCAACGTAAGTGTCTGTGTGACTGTAGCATAACGGGATCTTTATTCAGATTACGTATTCAAAAAGTCACTGAACCATAACGAAGACCCAAACTTTTTTCTAATTTTCATTTTCAAGTTACAGGTGTAATACGTATATGCTTGACGGCCTGAGTGGGGGGGGGGGGTAGCTGCCGGGTAGTTTGGTTCCTCATGGCATTTCCATCCTCTGCCCTGTTTGGTTGGGTCTTCTATCTTATAACTCCACCGATCGAGTCCCCTGCGCCCTTGGCACCCGCCTCTCAGGGATTGCGAATGCCCTTTAAAGGAGAATTGACCCTTTATAGATAGTTGGCTCACTGTGGATGCAGAAAAGTCAAATAAGCACATCAGTAAAGATTTGGTAAAAATCGGATAAATGATAAGAAAGTTATGAGTATTTCAATGTTGAGACCTCTATCTGATGACATTGGAAATCTCTCGTTGGCAATGCGGTCACCATTTGTGATGTCATACAGGGAGAACTCCCTATAGTGTGTGCACAAAATCTATTCAAAATGTCTCTTTATGTTCATTCTAATGACAGAACAGATTTTGTGTGCATGATTTATTATTTATTTTATATATTTTACATGTCATCCATAAACAAATTTTTATATTCTACCTTTAGAATTGAGAAAAACAGGATTTTAGTAAAATGTGTACAATAGATATGGGAAAGATCTCCCTGTATTACATCACACATCATGGTTGTGTTGCCAATTGGAGGATCTCCATATCATAAGTGATCTCAAAATCTAAAAATTCATATCTCTCTTATTCATTGTCTGATTTTTCTGAAACTTCTACCAATATGTCTTTGGAGTTTTTCTCCATTCACGGATCATCAACCACAAAGTCCATAAAGGCATGAAAGGGACTATTCCCCTTCTTGATGTTTCCCTCATATAGTCTCCCAAGATTATGATCTTTGCGCGGTGTGAAAGTTAGAGCCTTTGCTCGGCGCGTAACCTCCTTCGGTTTTGATTCATCAGGAACATTTCCATCTAGCATATCCTGAAATTTCTTACACATATTCCTATGTGCTACCAATGCCTCGCCCTCGAGCAAAGCTCCTTCGCCATAACCCACTAACTCATACGCACTATTTAGGCTAGTTATCCAGTCATCTCCATTCCTACCGTGTTCGTTAAGTTCTTCTTTTAGTTTCCTTTTCTGCTCTTTGCATTCATCGAGGAGTGTCTGTTGATTCGTGTTCAACAGAAGGAGTGCCTCGTCGTATGCCTTGTTAATATCGGCCTCTTTCTCGTCTACGATGGCGTCGACCTTTGCAAATTGCTCTCTAACGACCTTTGCATAGGACTTGGTTTTCTCCATTCTCTCCAGGTATCTTTTCTTGAGTAATTCAATCTCATCCGTCATGTTCTTTTTCAAGACATCCACTTCTTGAACCACGTGATCCGATCCGTTGTGGTCCAGCACTCGGCATCTGAAGCAGGTAAAAACCCCGCAGGATGTACAAAAAAATATCATCTCTTCTCCTGCATGCTTACGACACATCTGCTTGACTTTCACCTTCCCGCCCTTGATATCATCCATACTGACTACCACGTGACTTGCCATCTTTCTGTACATAGCGTGACCTTTCAAGCATGCATCACACATGTACTCAACACATTGCTGACAGTAGTATACCGCTGGTGATTTAGCTTCCGGGTCGCATAGAGTGCACATCTTCCTACTTGTATTCAAATCTCCAACCAATGACTTCATGGGAACATTGGTTTTGAGATCAGACAGGCCTTTGGTCACCAGTTGAGTGATCTGACGGCAGAGAGGACATGTTAGGTTGGTAGCTGTTCCTTGAGAGAGTTGAAGATGTTGCAGGCAATTTTTACAGAATAAATGAGTGCACTGAGTGAGCTGTTTTGGTTCTTCAAGCAGATTGAGACACAAAGAGCATTCGAGGCCCTGGATGACTGTTGAAACATCTGTAGCCATTATGATAGTCTAAAAAAAAAGAAGATAGAATACAAAAATGTATTACCCATTTTTTACGGAGATTCACCCCTACCAATATCTTGAGAAGTGCCAACGACAAAATCCATTACGAATTAATATAATGTAACTATCTTGTGGAAATTAATCCCCGTCGGCCCCTAACGTCAATTGGCGATTGGTCTAAACCCACTTTGACTAATATGCCCGTTTCGTCTCATCCCACATGGCCTAATCCCATTTCGTTCACAACTAGTTCGTATTATTACCTTTTAATCTAATTGCCACTTCTCTTATTTACCATTTTGTCTAATTCCCATTTCATCGAATGTCTATTTCGTCTAATGTCCGCTTGGTTTAAAACAAACTGGTAATAGACCAAATATTCATCTAATAGCTAATGATTAGACGAAAATGCAATTATAATATTTGGCTATTAGACGAACTGGCAATTAGATCAAGTGGTCATAAAAGGAATTAGATCAAGGAAAACTTTGACCAAATTGTTAGTAGACCAAATGAGTATTATAGCCCATTATTACTCAAACTGAGAAATGGACCAACTTCTGTTAGACCTATTTCATAAATCGCTTTTGCTAATATTTCAATGGAATTATCAATTATATACTGTGAATATATCAATATAAATATCAATAAATAATATCAATAAACACATATAATATATGTCAATATGATTATTGTACAAGTGATGTTTTTCAACAATGCGACGGAGAAAATAAAATCCATTTCTTTGCTGAATTGCTACTATTGCTGATACGAGCTAAAAAGGGGTCCATGCTATTTTTGTATCATGATGTGATATGCACATTTTCAAGAACAAAGTATTATCATAAATATTATTACCAGAAAATGGCGTTCGGGCCATATCATGCCACAGGAATATAGCAGTAGTAGTTATCTAGTGAAGATACCCTGTTAATTTACCTTTTAATTTGACGATTCCTTGCAGTGTGAATGATAAGAGTTGAATCACGTTCAGATTATTCAATATGGCGACTATTTATGTGATTACATTTACGCCACAAACCAGGAAATAAAATTATATTTATGCAGTCATCCATCACGTTTAACTTTGAACGAGATAAATGTTTTGTATACTGTTCGTCATAAAGGTGGGTTTTTTTTTATTTTTATTTTTATTATTATTATTATTATTTTATTTTTTTTTTTTTTTGGGTTGTTGCTCCAGCGACATTATTTTGATCAGGTGTCAAGCAAGGCAGTTTGGTACCGCTTTCACTTTCCGCGATGCTGCAGTATGCCTGGACGTTCCTGCAACTTTTTTTTTTGCTACTGCAGAGGAGTTCAAGTATACCTTGGTAACATTGTCACATATAATGGCAGAGTATGATCGTGATCTGAATATAATTTTTCTTTTCTTTTTCTTCTCTCTTCTCTCTTTTTTTTTTTTTTTTTTTTTTTTTTTTTTTTTTTTTTTTTTTTTTTTTTTTTTTTGTGTGTGTGTGTATGGTAGACCTACTAACCACTTTTTTTCAAAAAGAGGTAAAACTTGATAGTCAGGTGTTTTCATGAAATAGACGCCCAAAATGATGGTCACCCCTCTCGATTAACAAACTGACATGATAGTCATGTCGTTTCATTAACATACTGAAATAGAAGGGGGAAATTGCAGTCCATTTGGGTAATATAGACTGACATACATCATGCAAAGAATTATAATTAGGTCTTTTCATGAAATAGAGTCCAAAAACTATAGTCGTGTCTTTTCATTAACTGACTGACATATATAGAGGCGAAAATTATTATAAGTTATTTTTCATGAAAGCGAGGGCAAAAATAATAGTCATGTCCTTTCATGAAATAGAGGCCATAAATGATGATCACCCCTCTCGTTTAACAAACTGGCATGGAAGTCGTGTCTTTTAATCAACATTCTGAAATAGAGAGGTGGAAAATTGCAGTGTTTTAGTTAATAGACTGACAGACAGGCAAAGAATTATAATTAGGTCTTTTCATGAAATAGAGGTCAAAATTATGATTACGTATTTTCAGGTCTCTCTATAACTGAGGTAAAACATGTTGTTCATCTCCATTAACAGACAGTGGAAAAGAGGTAAAAGTGATGGTCATCCCTGTCTATTTACAGACTGAATATGAAAATATAATGATCCCCTCTATCCATTAGCAGAATGAATAGAAGCCAAAAATGATGGTCGTCTCCCTCCATTACATAGAGACAAAACATGATGGTCACCCCTCTCTTTTAACAGACTTACATAAAGAAAATGGTACAAGCAGGGAATAACTTAGGTATGAAATCTTTTCAGACGTTATGTGTTTATGGTATCAAATTAAGGCCAAAATATTTTTCTTCCTGACACTCTTTATTTCGAATGGTTTACTTTTGTAAATCAAAAGTTATGCTGAATTTTGTGCGACGAGAAGTAAATCAAAATTGTACAACCCCTTAAATTTTTCTTTTCACGGTCATCTTATTTTAAAACTTACACAAGGCATGTACACGACTTGCGCAAAACTTATTTTATTTATTTCAGAAAAGGAACCATATTTCAAGATCTACTGCACCAAATTAGATGAAAAAGTGCAGAAAAAGTTAGTTTTTCTGATTTATTTAAATACCAATTCATTACGAGATTGTGATTGATATTCATACTAAAGACAAATGGTTAGGGGAAATTGAAAATTATGGCAATTTGAAAAGCCTTATTTTATAATTCAGGGGTACCTCATATTGACAAAACTTATTTTGTTATGCGGATAACTCTTCATTATACAAATTTAATATTTCCCCATTATTTCTCATATTTCTGATTGCCTCTTTCTGACCTTGACATTGTGTTGTGTGAAATACATTTTCCCATTTTGATGAGCTCCATGGAGGTAAAACTCACTTAAAAAGATAATGGAGAAAATCTGAAATATTGTTTACAAAACAAATGAAGGGGTCCCCAAAAAATAAACCTGTCGAATATATTTTTCCAAAATTAAAGATCCCAATTAAAAGGAAAAGACTTATTAATTTTCCCCATGCAACTTTCTTATTTTATATTCGATTTTGATGAACTTTTTTCCTTTTAGGGGGGTGGTGTTTTCTCATTTTACTCATTTGGTTTTGGTTTTAAAGTTGGCTAACAAAATGTAAATCTAGTTAGACTTTGAAATTGCATCTTTGATGTTTGTATGATACATCTATACTAATGAAAGAATTACAGATTATTCAAACAATTATTTTTATACTTGAATTGAAGGGAAATATTTATTTTGAATATTTAGGCCTCAAGGTAATGCTATTAAAGTTCAAACGATAATTTTAATACTGAAGTATAAGGATTAATACTTAATGCTGCTAAAGTGCAAGCAACAATAATATTTTCAGTCTACAGTAGATTTAAGGTAACATCAATTGTGTTTAATATTTAATGTCTATGAAAGTAACAAGGGAGGGAAAGTTTTTGTTGTGGTTTTTTTTTTTTTTTTTTTATTTGTATGAATATATAATATTATGTTGATTTCTGTGTTTGATTTGTGGTGAAAAGAAATTAGTTGAAAGAAATTGTTCTAATTTTGACTAATCCTTTGTTTTGATAAGATATTTTGAAGTGCATGGGCATTTATTTTAGGCATACACGTCACTACTATCTCCACGGCCACTAACTTATTGTTAGGCTAGCTTAATGATTCCCCCCCCCGTTAATCGGGGGAAATGTGAGGATATTGTGGGGAAAGTGGGGTACAGACCACCCCACCCCCTGCCCGCTTTGATAAGTAGCCCTCCCCCGCTATTTAGATCAAGTTCCCTCGGCCTAGATTTCGAACTTGTTTTTACTACTTAAATATATCATCGCTATGTATACTTAAACATCCTCATCATAGTTCTCAGATCCGTGGGGGATCCTATCCTAATGTGTATGCACCTTTACCGAAATTGCAGAAAGGTTTTTTTTTCCGCGTCGCTCAGTGGGTCCCACCAGTCTCCATAAGGCCCCCCCCTCGGCTCCTATATTTCACGTCGAGTCCCGCAGAAAGCCCGGCAGGAGTCAATGTGTACATCTGCCCCTCCCCTAGCCTCCTCTGCCCATTGTGTCTAAATGTCCCGCAAGAAAAAAGTGTCTTCCCATGAGCCCGGCCGCCCTTCACACCCAAAATGTGGGATTGAAAATATACCCAGCTGATGGGATTGGGAATAATACGTCCTCACTGTCATTGACTGTGGGATCTTATAAGTTATATTTCTAAATGCAGAAGTACGATGTGTGGATACACAAGTTTATGGGAGTCCCATCCCCCCCCCCCCTTTCCTCTCCCACGAGTTCGGACACTATACAAATTACTATCATGGTGGGCGCCCAGGGTGGGGAGTGGGCCATGGCGTGGGACCGGGAGTGGTGGCGGAGCTTATACCTCAGAGTAGGCGTAGCAGAGCAAACACGAGCGAGAGAAGGTAAATATGACAATTTCATGTGTTCACTGTTAGTCTGGGTCGAAAAGTGATGGAATGAATCGGATAAGCTCTTTGAATTGTTATTGAGGATTAGAAGCAATTTAATCCACTATCTGGCATGAATTTTTGAGAATATACGTTCAAAATATTCATTGTGCTGAACCTAGTCCCATACGTTCAATTATATTTGTTCGTGACTGGCTGTGGCATCTTTTACTCGCCAAGTATTTGCATCATCCGGTGAATTTACCCACTATACGCGTATTGACATCGTGTTATGAGTGCTTAGATAATATAATCTAGTAGACCTCTTGAATGGTCCTGTAAAATGGAGTGCGAGTGGTGTCGTGACCAATCATGCATGGAATTTGTAGACCGAGGATTCAGTCACTATTTTGGATTGCATTGGTTAAACACTGATGCTCACAAAATTAGAGACTGAAAATCGTAGTATTCCGCCGTGCATGGACCCCAGAGAGCTGCGAGGGAGCAGGGCATGACAAGACTTTTCACTGCACTGGTGACTGATCCATGAAAGACAGTGGTCTCGAAATTCCTTTTTAGTTCTAATTCATCTTTTCATTACTTTAGATCTACTAATTTCAAATACATAATATATATTATTGGAAAATGTTCTGAGCCTACCTTACTTGTATATTGAGCCAAAGAATTCATTAATTTTCCTCTATTCTGTCTTATCGCGATGTGTCAGTGGTAGCCATCTTTACTCATGATATTCATTGGATTGGAGCTTATATTGAGCTACCATGCGCACATGATGTTGTTTCATTCATATAAGTTCAAAGCTATAAATATTCATGAAAAGTATATCAATATTCATATTGAATGATCTCAGCAAGGTTCTGATTGGTCAAAATATTTCTGGGGCATATTTTGACCTTACTTCATATTAGCATAGCTCCATTCACAGTAGACAGACCAAAAGGATACGCGATGAGGACTCATTTTCGAGAAGTAAGTGCTTCATTTTTTATTTATTTATTATGATAGATCTAGCCATATTAGTTTTAGCTAACAATAGAATCTAGAGATTCTATTCAACTAGAGATCTCCCTGATATTGTACTTTTAAGTACAAAAATTTGGAGACATTGTTAGTCATGTCAAAATGGCTTCAAAATCGCCTGCCATTGACTTTGTACATGGCTTAAAAGCAGCCACGAAGGCGTTGTAGACCCCCTACGTAAACGTATGTAGTATACTCCCACGTTCATGGGATAGGGACAATTCCTTTAATATTCAATTATATCCCAAGAACGTGGAATTTCTCGCCTAGGAAATTATGTGATTCTCATCGGGTTGCCTACATAATTCGTCATCAATTATTTGGGGGCGCACCTATCAATGATGCCAAAAATGGACTTTGAATACACAGCTAACTGTTAAACCATTCTTAATCTGGTTTGCAATACGCATGCGCATCAACAGGGACACAAGTGTTTTACTACAACAGCGACAAATCATATAAGATTTGGAATAGAAAATGGACTGGAAATTAAATAAAATGTTATTTGTGATAATCAGATAACAAGGCATGTATGACTGGCAGAGATTAAAAAAGTTTCTACCCATCAGTTGCTGAGTCAGGTTTCTTTTATATTGTTCTTTATAGATCATTTAAAGTAGACCTGCATAGAAATAAACTTGTTGAGTTTTTTTTGGGGAAAGTTGCATCATAGACTTTCTTTGGCCCTAGACTTTTAAAAATAGTCATGGGAGGGCCAAATTCTAGGGTGCAAACTTGTAATTTTTTTATTGAAGATTTCTTAGCTGAATGACATATCTGGGCTTTTCAGATTTACTTTACAACATTCAGAAAGGTCTTATGTGTAAATATAAGCAACTTTCCCAAGAAAAAAAAAACTCAACATGTTTATTTCTATGCATTTCTATTTTAAATAACTTTCAGTTTCTGTGTGACTGGACAGGATGCAGAGTTTCAAGCTCCTTGTAAAGAATGCCAAACAAGTGGTGCAGGTCTGCAGTGGAGGTGAGACATGCCTTGTCGGAGATTCCATGAAGAGCCTCGCCATCATCCAGCAGAATGATGGAGATGGAGTGGACATTGTTGTCGGAAGGTAATCATTAAAAATTAATGTTAATTATTGGAGAGGTAGTCTTCCTGTTAATTGAACATCATGATCCCATTGGATGAATAGGAATGGATACGAGTGGTTTATAAACAGTAAAACAGAAATTAGAAACGATCGCTCTTGACTTCAAGAGAATAGTGGGATAATCTTTCTAACTTGTTCTTTAGAAGTTTGCTTTATGTTTAACTTTTTTACATATTTAAAATTATGAGAATGACTTCAATTCTTATTATTACCCTGTTTCTGAACTCCAAACCTGCATACAATGTATGCACATGAATCTCCGCTATATCCCATAATCACATACAGAACAATTGTACATTGGAACTGCCCTGTATTCATGTCCTTTTTCCCTTTTTTTCTGTACCCATACAGAGATGGCACAATCGTTGCCATTGATCATAGCAGTGAGATTCAGAAGAAATACTCTGGATGTGAATTTGATCAGACATTGGATGCTACTGATATGTGTATTATTCCAGGTGAGTGCAGCATGTAATGTTTTTGTCTTTTCACAATATTTTGTCACATTTGTATTGTTTTGCTCTGGGGCCATGATTTTTTGTTTAAACTTCTTTGAAATGCATCAATGCTGGATATAGTGTATAAGACAGTTTTTAATTTTGGAAATGTATTTTAACTCTTTGAATACTTGCAATTTAAAAAGAATTTTTAGTGTTTAACAATTTACTTTTATTTCATGTTTCACCATTTATATTGTGTAGTTTAATTTACCTCTCTATGTATACAATTGTACACCCTTCCTCTTCAAATTTACTCTCTCTAATTTTGCAACTCTTCTCCCTCTCCTCCTTCTCTCTCTCTCTCACTGTCGCTCTTTCTCTCTCTCTCTTAATATTGTGCAAGGTATTGTTTAATTTAATGTGAAAATATGATCTCAAAAAGCACAGTTACCTATATTCCTCTCTCCTCTCTCTCTCTCTCCCTCTCTCCCTCTCTCTCTTGCTCTCTCTCTCTTTCTCTATCTATCTCTCTATCTGTCTCCCTCCCCTTACTCCATCCTCATCCTTCCCCTCTCTCTATGTCTCTCCCACACACTCTCTCTATTTAAAATTTTGTTTATTGTTTTGTATCAGTGGCGGATCCAGGATTTCATTACAGGGGGGGGGGGCCCAAAATCGATTTTCAGATTTTGGTACACCCAAATTTTTTTCCGTACACCGGGCCAGTCAAAAGGTACACTAAAAAAATTTCACGTCACGCTGGCCGAGCGTGGGGGGGGGAGGGGATGATTAGGTGTTAATATTTTTTTTTTTCCCTTAGGCCATCAAAGAGGTCATTATGTATCAACCATAGGGGTATGGTAGGGGGTCAAATCGGCCCCCCTGCATCCGCAACTGTGTATACCACCTTCATTTCATCAATCAGTTCATCTTGTTTATTCCAATCCTATAGGACTGATTGATGGGCATACACATCCTGTGTGGGTGACAGAGTCATGAATTGCAATGAAGGTAGATAACAATATATATATTGAATTTAACAGATTGATAAGCTATAAATGAAGATAACGTGTAATGTTTGAATTCTGCGAAAGACGCTAATTCCCCCCCCCCTCATCCCCTGCCCCCGCCCCATTGGAGTTTATCAGGAGAATTTGAAACTCAAGTCTTTGATGAAATCACCAATATTCAGTATTCTTATTCATATATTTATTTTTTAAGCAGAAGTTTTATTGGCCAGTTTTAAGCTGTATTATTAGACATTTGAATTTCTTTTATAGAAAGACGTCAGAAAAAAGAATACTTTTGATGGTATAATTTATTCATTTATAAACAAAGTTTGTCATTTCTGTTTAGAATTGTTTTCCATGCATTGTTTTGACCACTTTAAATGTTTAAATTTTATTTTTATAGGCCTATATGATAGGTATGTTTGTATGACATTATTGTTTTGCTTTGGGGAGATTAATTAATCAATTAAATTCAATCAATTTTACAGTTGGCTGGTGCCTCTTATATGGATGTCCACAAAGCCGGAGGGGGAATACACTTCACTGTCAATCACACACGAAACGCTACAGAGGACACCCTCTATGGTCTGTTGAGGGACAGGTTAGAGAGTATGATGAGGTGTGGGACCACGACGGTGGAGTGTAAGAGTGGGTACGGCCTGGATGAGGAAACAGAGATCAAGATGCTGAGGGTATTAGAGCGGGCGAAGAGAGAACTGCCTATTGAGATATCCAGTACCTACTGTGGTGCGCATGCTGTTCCAAAGTGAGTGATCTGGTTGAAACACAATTGTCAAAAAATAGCTAAAGCAACAAATTGGAGTTTGTTTTAATGAGTCATTCCTCTGATTATGCCTGTATCGTCAATACAACAAGATTTCATGATTGCCTGTTTTTCAAGGACACTCAACCAAGTGATGCATATTGATGTGTTCTGTATTAAAGTCCCGATTTGAGTTAGACATCAGCAATATGTAATGTTGTTTGTGAGCTGGTGAAAGGTAAAGTTCCATGATTTGGACTTAACAAACTTTGTATGAATCTTGTATTTATATTGGATCTTGTATCAGGTGTAGTCTAGCGATGACGCATACAAACATGTCTCTGAAGTGCATACAACTGCAAACCAACACTAGGTTGAAAGCTCAACAATATCTTTCTCTTTTGGATTGGGATGTTAAATGTCTGCCCTACATGTAGATGTAAATAGTCATATATCCTATTGATACACACCTTTGTATAAGCCCCACTGACCAACCAACCTGTTTGATTAATATAAATTGATTCCAAACAGCAACTTTTGTTGATAGTGTCATTCTTTTCCTATTTGGTCTGCAGAGGGAAGACAGTGGAGGAGGCAACTCAGGATGTGATTGAGGTTCAGATCCCTAGAATCCAGGAGCTGATGAGTAAGGGTGAGCTGAAGATAGAGAATATTGATGTCTTCTGTGATAAGGGTCTCTTTGAGGTGGAGGAAACAAAGAGGATCCTTGAGGCCGGTCTCCGGGCAGGACTAGCCATCAACATCCATGGAGACGAGCTGCACTATGTCCAGGCTGCTGAGGTGAGAGGATTTTCTACATTCAAATATGGGTTACAGTAGAGAATGAGTTTACCTGCAGGAGGATCATGTACAGTATATTTTATGAGCTTTGTACTCCATGTATATACCTTATTTCATTACCTTACATTATTGACATTCCATGTTTGAAGATAATTCTAAATTGGACAGAGTTGACATTGTAAAATTGTAAATTTTAAATTTGGAGAAGACTTGACATTCTCTGGTTTTATCTGTGGTGATTTTCTTTACATTCCGGTAGTAAAATAGGTAGCAAATATACTTCTATTACAGTACAGTGAAGTTAAATTAGTACAAGTTGGAACTTTAGTCACTTGGGTTTAGACAAGTCTTGCAAACAAGTTTGACTGTACGATTTCTGTCTTTGATTCAGCTTGCAGCTAGTCTAGGAGCGCGAGCCGTCTCTCATCTGGAGGAGGTCTCTGAAGCCGGAATCAAGGCCATGGCTGAGGCAGGCTCTGTGGCTGTGCTCCTACCAACTACTGCATACATCCTGAGACTCAAGCCACCTCCTGCAAGACAGATGATCAATAATGGGGTGGCAGTAGCTTTGGGCTCGGACTTCAATCCCAACGCGTTCTGTCTGTCCATGGTATAAATTGATTTCATCTCTCTACTTTCATCTTTCTCTCTCTCTCTCTCTCTCTCTCTCTATCCTCATCCCTTCCCTCCCTCTCTACTACCTATCCAGCTCTCTCTTTTTCCCTTTTCTTCTCAGATTATCTTTTGATAAATTCATTAAAAAAAATATGTATATTTTATTATAAACAAATAACCAGCTTCAATTTCAAGCAATATAGAAATATAAGTGTAAGTGTAAGTGTTTTTTTTTTTTTTTTCTTCTTCTTCTTTTTTTAACCTAAGGGAGATATAAGAATGTAGTTTAATCCAATATTTTATTCTATTAAGTTTTCAATAAATGGACAAAGGTTAAAAAAAAAAGAAGAAAAGATCAAACATTGTTAACAATTGATACTTACTACTGATTTCTTAGATACAGGAAAAAGTTTCGTACAAATTTGTGTGCTCAAAGAAAGGTCTAACTTAAGATAAGATTATCTGAGGTATCATTTAAGTGCAGGTAATGTGATTTAATGTGGTAATGTGAGAGATGATGTTTTTTAACACAATTTCTATCAGTACTGGTCATATCCTCAAGTAAGCTATCTTTTTATCTTGCAGCCACTCACCATGCACATGGCCTGTGTGACATTTCGTATGTCACTAGAAGAAGTTCTAGCTGCAGCCACCATCAATGCTGCTAAGTCTATTGGGAGGTCATTGACACATGGATCCTTAGAGGTCGGAAAGGTGGCTGATATGCTTATCATCAATGCTCCAAGGTATACTGTTGACAAGTGATAGTTTATCACTTATTATTATAGTTTATCTTGGACCAGTATATGATAGATGAATGCAATATAGCCCTTAATGATTGGAATATTCTGGTATCCCATGAAGTAAAGCATTTAATAAAATTATTATCATCTCTTATGGTTGTAATTTAGAAAGCAACACACATAACATTAAAGTTTTAATTTGTAGCACTTAAAAATAACATGCGTGGACTGAGATCCCAACAATACTGCGTGCGCAATATACCCACTGCACATTTTTTATCGGTATTCAAACTTAAATCTTTGGGAAACATGGGGTTAGTATGTATCACCATAGTGAGACAATTTTATAAGATTTTGGAGATCAAAGGTCAGGTGTCACAGAGGTCTTTTGGAGAGTATGTATCACCAAAGGAAGATGATCTGATTAAATATTGGAGTGTAAAAGTCAAGGGTCACAGAGGTCAACCTATGAAATTCAATGTATTCAGTTTGTTACCACAGTATCTCAAGAACAACTTCAGATATGTACTCCAAACTTCAGGATAGTATGTATCACCGTAGGAAGATAATCTGATTAGATTTTCGAGTATGTAGGTTAAAGCACGGGCATAGACACAACTTGATTTTATTTTTTTTAGTGGGGGATGAACTATTCCTCATCGGTAGAGCGGCACGCACTTTCTTTTGTTAGTGGAGGGGGTGCTCTACTCCAGTGATTTCTAGGGTGAAGGCATATTGGAGATGCAGTCACATTTGTCTTGTTCTATACTAGTCGAGATGTTATTAAAATATATATCATATTATTCTTTTTCCATGCAACAGGTGGGAGCACTTTATTTACCAGATGGGACGTCATCAGGAACTGCTGAAGAGTGTGATCAAGAAAGGAGATGTCGTCTATTCGAGATAGCTTTAGACAACTACTTTCTTCATTGATTTGATGATTTGTCTGAAAATCAAGAGAGAGGATATTTTGATAGCTTTAGACAACTGCATCCTTCATTGATTTTATGTGTCTGAAAATCAAGAGAGCTTATATTGACCATTCCAGTTTGCTTTAGACAAATACTACCTTCATTGATTTTATGTGTCTGAAAATCAAGAGAGGAGATTTCGTCTATTCCGGTTAGCTTTAGTTATCTCCTAATTTCATTGATATGATGTGTCCAGAAATCAAGAGAGGGGATGTCTTCTATTCCATTTGGCTTTAGACAACCTTTATCTTCATTGATATTATGTGTCTGAAAATCAAGAGGAGGAGATATCGTCCATTTCAGTTAGCATTAGACTACTTCCTTCTTGGATTTGATGTGACTAAAAATAAAGAGGAGGTGATTTCGTCTATTCCAGTTAGCTTTAGACAAATACTGCCTTTATCGATATGATATGTTTGAAATCAAAATACTGCCTTCATTGATTTGATCAAATCAATCCAAGAATATTCAATTCATATTGGCCTTATTGTGAGGGCAATAAAATTGTGTTTTCCAAATTTTGCAAATAGTGCCTTATGAATAACTTGTATTCAAATCTGTCAGTATTGATTATTGACAAACTACTGTATAAGTCAAAATTTTCGCAATTTTTGTCCCCGGCCGAACGGAGTTCGACGAGGGGACTATGAACGGGCTCCGTAGTCTGTATGTGGTGTGTATGTATGTATGTGTTGTGTAGATGTCCTGTCCGCTCCGCGTCCGTCCGTCCGTGCGTCCGCGTATCTTGTGACCAAAACTTCATTGCTACTTTTTCGCCATTTTCATCGATTTTGATTCGTTTGCTTATATTCGATAGCACTAGGTCGATGGCTACAAAACTTCTTCACAGAATTTACCTATTGACCTTTGCACCCTGTTTTTGACCCATTGTATTGGCTAACCAATGCTCTCTTCGCCATTTTTCATCCGATTTTGATTCTGTTGCTTATGTGATAGCACTAGGTGAGGACTACAAAACTTCTCAACAGAATTACTTAGACCCCTTTTGACTTGACCCTTGACATTATTTTTTGACCTATATTTAATGGCTACAAAATGCTACTATTCCACTTCCGGCCTAATTTTTCATCCGATTCGATTCCGTTTGCTTTATGTCGATAGCACTAGCAGTGAGGCTACAAAAACCTCTTCACGGAATTTTGACTTATTGACCCCTTGTGCTCTTACCTTCAGTTTTAATTTTATATTGTACATCTGGCTACAAAATGCTACTCTTCACATTTTCATCGATTTCGATTCCGTTTGCTTTATGTGATAGCACTTATGGGATGGGCTACCAAATTCTTCACAGAAATTTTAACTTTAACCCTTTGACCCTGATTTTTTGACCTTTATTGTTAATTGGCTTACAAAATGCTTCACTCTTCGCCACTTCTTTCATTCCGATTTCTGATTCTGTTGCTTTATGTGTAGCACTAGAGTGCAGGGACTAACAAATTTCTTCCGGAATTTTGACTTTGACCCTTTTGACTTTGACCTTGATTTTTGACCTATTATTGTTAATTGGCACAAAATGCTACTCTTCGCTATTTTCACAGATTTAGATTCCGTTTGCTTATGTTGATTAGCACTAGTGAGGACTTACGCAAAACTTCTTCACGGAATTTTGACTTGTTGACCCCTTTGACCTTTGGACCTCATTGTTTCATTTTATTGTACATTGGCTAAAATGCTGACTCCTTCGCCATTCTTCATCCGATTAGTTGATTCTGTTTGCTTTTATGTGATAGCACTGGTGAGGACTACAAAAACTTCTTCACAGAATTTACTTATGACCCCTTTGACCTTTGAACCTGATTTTGACCATATATTGTTAATGGCTACAAAATGCTACTCCTTCCTATTTTCATCCGATTTCGATTTCCGTCTTGCTTTATGTGATAGCACATAGGTGAGGACTTGCGAAACTTCTTCACCAGATTTTGACCTTTTGACTTGACCCTGATTTTGACCTATATTCTACATTGGCTAAAAATGCTACTCCTTCGCCATTTTACCGATTTCGATTCCGTTTGCTTATGTGATAGCACTGAGCGCATAATGGGATTTTACATTATCGGCGGGGACATATATGCGCACCGCTAACTTTACTAATCCATTGTTTAAACTAGGTGAAAGCAAGAGGAAATTTTCACGAGAACCGACTATGGGAAATTCGCAAAAATAAAAATACTGCAAAAATATCCACTGATAAACTAGCATTTACTGAAAATCTCTGAAATCTTAAAGAATGTACTGCTAGCTTACAGTGTCTTTCTCTTTTTTAAGGCAACAAAAACCATTCCATGCATAGAACATTTTTCTAGAGTATGATTTTTTTTTTATTTCAAAAGACAGTAGTGAAAAGGGTTGACATACACAGTGGGGGATCCAGGATTTAGAAATAGGGGGGGCACATCCCGACAATTTCGAAAAATAGGGGACGCGGCCGAAAATTTTCTTATTTTAACATGTATGGTCAATGAGTGATTTTCAAATTATAGAGGAGGCGCGCATCCCCTGCGCCCCCGCCTGGATCCGCCACTGCATACAAATGCTACTTTAAGTGCCTTGTTGATTACCATTACACTGTTATTGTTTTCAAATTAATAAGTAGCAACTTTTACCAAATTATTTACCAACAACTTGATCATCCTTAAAAACTACTGGACTGAAGTAATGGTGATTTTTTTTTTTTTCTATGTCTAAAAATCTTTTTGAACATAACAATAGATTATTTTTAGGTCATTTTTATGTGAGAAGAGAGCACCTAATTGCTTTCCAAAGTGCCATTTGGATTAATACTGAAATAGATCTGTATTGATGACTTATAATGTATATAGACAATGTATGACAATCTGTTTATCTTTACAGATATAGGCTGAAATATGTAAATTTTTAACTGTTATATCAAATATACATGTAAGGGAATAAATAAAGTCTAAGACAACAGGACATAGCTGCTGTTAAAACATTTATCTCTGATCTTTCAGTAGAAATGCCTTTGTTAATATCAAAATTTCAGACATTCCAATATAATATATATAGCTTATTCTAAGAATTTCAAAATTGGAAAGTGATAATATCTTTATTGTGCTAAACTGATTATCACTGGCATGATGTAATCTTTGTTGTTTAAAACTTGCATGCAATTGCGCATAACTATTTAATGTATGCGAAGTGAAAAAGCAAATCTATACATCCTCCCATGAGAAGGTAAACCAATTTTATTTTACGCTATGACTTCTACATTTATTTTCTCTTTAAAATGCATCTCGTTATGTTAGTTGATGCCTGTTTTTGGTTGATTGACACTGAATTTATTTGTCTTTCTTTGTTTTGTTATAATACAGGCCTGAAGAAGGCATTTTTGCGGAAAGCTCAGAAATAAACACTTAAACTTCAGCTACTTCATTTTATACTACATTCTTTTTTCTTTCCTTATGTTATTATGGACAACCGTCATAATATTAATGAATATGAGAGAGTGAGCAAGAAAGAGTGGAGAATAGAAATATATAAGATAGAATAAGATTATGGGTGAGAGAGAGAATGAGTGGAGAATAAGAAAGATTGAAGGTAGGATGGAAAGCCAGATGGAAATATGAGTGAGTGAGTGAGTGAGTGAGTGATTGAGTGAGAGAGAGAGTGGAGAATAAGAAAGAAAATGACGATATTGTTGGTCTGGAGTATAGGAGACTCAGAGTCACAACCTGTGCACTTTTAAACAAATACACTATTCGAAAAAGAGAAGGGTGTTTCACCTGGTGTAGGCCTATTACACCGAGTCAGTGTGGTCTCGTATAGAATGTTGTGTGATAATGCTTCAATATGTGCTTCAATAAAAGTTCTGCACAGTATTGGAAGAAGAAGGTAGCATTATAATATGAGTGAGAGAGATAGGAGAGTAAGAAAGATAGAAGGGAGGATGAGAGAGAGAGAGAAAGATTGGATAATAAAAAAGATGGTAGGGATTATGAGAATATGAGTGAGAGAGACTTGATAATTAGAAAGATAAAAGGGAGGATGAGAATATGAGTAAGAGAGAATGAAAAACAAGAAAGACAGTAGGGATGATGAGAATATGAGTGTGTATGTGAGTGAGAGAGAGAGAGAGAGAGAGAGATCGAGTGAGAGAGAAAGAATGGAGAATAAGAAAGAGAAGAGATGATGAGACTATGAGTCAGAGAGAGAGAGAGAGAGATCGAGATAAAGAATGGAGTACTAGTATATGACAGAGAAGGGAGGATAAGAATATGAAAGGCGGAAACTCCCCGCTTTTCTTTATCGATTTTAAAATATAAATACCGTTAGGGCCTACATGAATCAGAAGAAGGGGGAAAATAATAAAAGAAAAGAAACCTAATCTATGCTGATACCGACTGTTAAAACATGATGCTGAGCAAAAATTGCCATGGTGGTGACCTATATGTTTTTATGATCGATAGCCCCCTGTTCTTATATTGATTGTTTTTTTTATTCACGTTTTGATTCGTATACGCAACCATGCATACGAGTGCTAGTATTTAAATCAAACCGACAAAACTACCAAAAATAATTTGTATTATCATGCAATGGTGATGACTTTGAGAGAAATTTTTTTCTTTCTTTTTTTCTGTATATGGGCCATAGAAATATGGGCGTGGATAGAGTTACTGCCGGATATCGAATATTGCGGATATCGGATCGGCGGTGTTGACTGTAAAACTGAAACAGAGGGGCACGTAAAGGGAGGCTAATTTGTTTATAAATAAGGTAAATATTGTAATCGAAAAGTTAACATTATCTTTTAATGATGCTATTTAAATCTTTGTAGTGAAATAAAGTGAATTTTGAAGTTTACTAGACGGTATAAGGCCTAATATAGATCTGATTTTGACCGCTGGAATAAATTTTCTACTCTAGTTTTAGTCCCGTACGTTCGATTTTATGTCATGTTCATATAAACACCCAGCTGGTTCCCATTTAGAGAACCGGCAAGGCAAAGCCAATACTGTATAAGCCAATATTTTCGCGTCCAGATATTTTCGCGATTTTAGACTAGTTGTAGAAATTCGCGAGAGCAAAATTTCGCGATTTTGGAGATGACTTCATTACTATAAATAGCCTTGTACTGAAGTGGAAATTTTCGCGAGAGCCGACTCGCGAAATTCGCGAAAATAAAGTCACCGCGAAAATAACCACTTATACAGTAGACCTATGTGAAATTGATTTTTGCACTTCTGACTGTTAGTTTAAAAATAAAAAATATCTCATCTTTCATTTTCTACACGCTAGCAGCACCACTACGTGGGACTACTATCAAATACAGTGACTAATAATAGGTGCATAACTACATTTTTATATTAATATTTTCACAGGGGTGGGGGGAGTGTAAAAAAAATCCGCCTTCGCCACTTCTCATTAGAAGAGTACATATAACCTATTAGGGGTAGGCCTCAAGCTGCGCTTTCTTTACATGATATTACTGATTTTTTTTTTTTTCTTCGCTTTTTTTAAATCACTTTGTAAATTTTGTCTTTTTTGATATATAATGATTATAATTATATCTAATGATACATCCTGAAGAGCTGCAACCGCTCTGCCCGGAGTGACTCATCTAACGTTAGACGGAGTGCGTGAAAAGGGGCGTCGTGCCCCCGGGCGGCCAATTTTAAGGGGGCGCAAAAAAAAATTACTATATAAAAGAATATTAATAATAACATAAAATGAAAAGACGAAAGACAACAACAATAAAAAAGAAAGATGACCTGTAAGGGTAGAATACGACATAAGGAAAAGAATACGAATAGAAGGAAAAAGAAAAATTAAAAGGACAAGAAAAATAGGATTAGAAAAACACTGACAGTTGAAACCAGAAACTTGAACACAGAACGTCAATAAGATGTATTTTTTATTGTCCAACGATATTCCTTGCTGTTCTTGCTTTCAACGTATTTTTCGTTTAGCACTAGGACGAACAATGTCTAACAATTGTACTAGTCTTTGTTCAGTTTTTCTAGACCCCAGTGATGGATTCAGTAGAGTACGATTATATCCATGTGGGTCGCCGCACAACGACATAAGTAATTACGAGTGTTGGTGCCGTAGTTTTGTTTTTAGAAAATGCCGTTTGCTCAGGTTAGTGAGAGTTGATTTGCGACGACTCTATAACCATAGCGCCATAACGCTGCAGCACAGTACACAGCATTGACGTTTACTACTACGTGACACGCACCAGGACCAGCGTGAGTTTCTCTTTTTTTTTCTATCTTCATACTAAATCTCCAAACATGTTTACTTTCATTAAGTAACATACATATATTAGTTATCATTATTGTTGCAGTCTCTTTCATATATCCTTAACTATAGTCCTAATATCTGGGG
>CALNVZ010002100.1:35718553-35739985 GCA_940671915.1 Paracentrotus lividus
TTGGGGGTCCCTGTCTCCACTCGATGTCATCAGAAAGGTTTAAGGTTGAATAGATTCAAAATAAATTCCGGTTTTCTGTAGCGACGATGGATAGATGGAATGTACTGCATGCAATTGCAACTTATATAACTTTACCGTCTTATGAGGGCGCTGTTTGGCGTGTAAATTTTAAAGGCCTATAAAATACAGGGCCCTTGGGTTAATTCGTGGAGTAAGTCGAGTAAGATTCTACATTTTTTCCTACAACGAAAAGTACCTTATTCAATACGAGGTCAATATACTTCTGTTATATTGATCTCGTACATATGAGTGATTTTCTACTATTTTATAAGTGAATTAGAATCTATAAATTAGATTAGGGCTCGCGCCTCGCGAATGTAAAAAAAATGCATCATCAAACCTGACAAATTTTTGGAGTTTAGCTAAACCGACCAGCCCCCGTCGCGAAGCGACGGGAACTGACGAACCAGTAGACATATTTGGTGAAGTTTTGAAAATATCTATACATGACCACAAAATTTGTGGTCAAAAATACCTTCTTTGAATTCATACTCACATTGAATCAAATCTTTGAAGTTTTTCCTCGAATTGGTGACATCTGCGAATGTTTCACATGAAGTAATCAACTAATAATGAAGAAAAATACAGGAAAATTGAGTCCATCAACGTATATTTCTCCGTGCGTGCGTTGTCTTCGCCACAGAGTTAAATACGTCTTTGCACAGTAAAATGACGTCATAGAAAATGGCAGCGATGGCACCGGCACCAACACTATTATGAGAAGAGACAAGGCCAACGGAAAATTCATTTTGGTAAGTCAAGAAGCTCTTATATACTACAGTTTTTCAACGGCCGTATGTTGAAATATCATACATGCCGTTGAATTAAATTTGAACATTAGTATCATTATATTAACCAGAATGATCACCTGATCGCTCATCATGGCTGATATTTCGCTGTAAATGGAGGTGGTGGAAGTACAGCCCCGTCGCCTTCGGCAACGGGGCTGTGTATAGTTAGAGTTTAGCTAAACTGACCAGTCCCCGTCGCGAAGCGACGGGAACTGACGGATGATTAGTTGTGGGGCTGGTATATCCCGAATCTCTCACAAGTAATATATTTTTTTTTTAAATGTAACTCACATTGAATTTATGTAACTTCCAAGAATACAAGAGCAGATAGGTTCTTCCCACTCATGCACTACACTCGTTTGATATATCAAACTCGTGCCTCTGACTCTACGTGACTCTGGCGTGGTTACAAAAATAATATTCTAACTAAAATTTACACTTTCAATCCCGTTATAAGTTTAAATTTGGGAGTCAATGTGCACTAAATATTTATTTTAAATCCTAACTAATCTCTGACAATGCTTAACTGAACTAAAAAGGTGAAATGAGAGCAAAAACTCACCGATTTTCAGCAGTCTTCCGATTTTTCTGCCAACTCGATTTCGTATGGTCGCTTTGAGAAAAAAATGAAATGGAATATTAGAGATAGAGTGCCTGCGATCACGATCACGATTATGCGAGGTGTGTTATGTAAACATCGCGTAAATAAGCAAATGTTAACCTACCTTCCACACTTGAGTTTAAAAAAAAAAAAATGGAGAGATGTTTTTTTTCCCGCCCCTGCGCACATCATAAAGGTCATCGTGTATCGGCCATAGGGGTAGGATTGAGTGCCTAAATCGGGCCTGCCGTCAATCCCCCTTTTTTTCCTTAAATTTTTTTTTTGGGGGGGGGGGGCTGGACGAGATATTTTTGTCATGGGGCCCGGAGGAGCTTGGTCTTTTTTTTTTCTTTTCTTTAGGGATGGAGAGGGGGGGGGGGGGCGGGGAGAGATATTTTTGTTAGTGGGGCCCGCAGCTTAGCCTTTTTTTTTTTTTTTTTTGCTTAGACTTTTTTTAGGGTGGATGGAGGGATGGGGTGGGGGTGGACGAGATATTTTGGTAATGGGGGCCCGGAGGAGCTTAGTCTTGTTACTTTGTCTTACTTTTAAATTCCTTATAATCTGTATTTTTCATGTGTTTGTAAATAAATTAAACTTGAATTGAAATACATCTAACTGTCTTTGTCTCTGTTTTATTTATTTATTTTCTTTTAAAAAAGTACATACATCTAAGCCATTCATTGGGGAGGGGGAAATGGGGCAGGAAATTTAGGCCTACAATTGCCTAGTAATCTTGGATAGAATTTGGACTTATTCCCTCCCCAAAAAATAAAATAAATAATAATAATATAATAATAATAATAAATAAATAAAATAATAAATAAATAAATTAAATAAAAAAAAACAAAACAAACAAAAACAAAACAAATAACAAACAAACATGAAAATGAAAAAACTAAAAGCAAAAAAAAAAAAGATATTATAACTTTTAGTATTATAATGAGGGGGCGAGGGGGGTTCAGCCAACTTTTCTCAGCAAACATGTACAAAACAAAATTACTATACCTTCACGATTTTAGCTTGTTCATCCCCCACCCCCCCCCCCCTCCATTGTCGACACCAGCCCCTTCACTTTAGAATCACCAGGCTCTCTACCTCATATATATGCTTTAACATAAAACAAACTTTTGTTAATATTATATTATTTTTTATTATTACTAGGCCCTACTATTTTTTATTTAGTTATTTATTTTTTCATTCTATTCACGAGTGAATCAAAGCTAATCATCCTAACAACGAATTAAACAAACAGGTAACAACTAACTGTTGCCATGTCACATTCGACTCGTGACGTGACGGAGACATCGCTCGAAATGCAAACCTTCGACAAAGAGGGCGGCACAATTTATCCCGCCATTGAATTACTTGCTTCTCTTGGTCAGTGGAATCGGTGGCAAAGATGTACGATATAGCGGTTGAATACTAAAATTTACTACTGTGAGGACTAAGGGAGCAGTGCTCAAGGAAAGGAAATAAGGAGAAGAATATTGGAAACAATTCGGTAAGTGAATTTTCCATGTTTTATTCATATCGTTCATTGCTCAATCTTTTGAGTACGACTGTGTTGATGTTTCGTACGTAGTCCCGTCTATGCTAGTCTCGGTAAGTTCATAAGGCTCCACTCCACGCGTGGTTCTTCCACATATTTATGTTGTCATAACAATGAGTGATTGATATTTGAAGGCAAAAATCAGTTCCAAACACGTAACTTGTGTTCATATCGCAGGTACGGTACATGCGATATAGATCCTTCCGGTCGCGAGCTAACCGTCTTGAGCTAGCCATAGCTAGGCGGCTAGAGCAGGCGGCTCTTAGCGGCCGCGTATCAGCATGCTAGTTATTCAAAAGCACAGCGATTTTTTCTACTAATTCCGGTCGAACCCTTCCTAAAAGGTCACCCATCAAGTACTTCAACTAAATGAACAAAATCCTCTACAGCGCTGTCAGCCTTCGGGCCAGCGCTGTCTATAGTTCAAGAGTTTTAGCCTAACGTTTAATATAAAGGCTAATTAAAAGTTTAAAGCATTTTTTTCCCAAGGGCGCTAAGTGCAGTTGTGGTATCCACTCCAACCTACCCCTACCTCCACCACCCTACCCGCTACCTAGTGCGTGGGGGGTCCGCCGTCACCCTATCCTTCACGTAGCAGCAGTCCTCCCGGCCGATGGCTCTAACTGCAACTAGCGCTCCTTTTTCCAATCGTTTTTTTTTTTTTTTTCTCTTACTGTCGTGGTGACTTACTTGCGCAAATTTCGCGAGTCGGTCATCGTGAAAATTTTCCACGTCACTACAAGGCTATTTACTCAGAATGAAGTGAATCACCAAAATCGGAAAATTTTGCTCTTTTTAGGACGATTAGCATTTCCCGCCTAACTAACGTTAGATCTAGGCCTACATCAAAATCCGCGAAAACATTAGGCTTCAGTCTAGCACGCTAGCAGTGGGCATGTGTATTTAGAATATGATTTTTTTTTTTTTTTTTATCTTTCTCGAGTGCACTGAGTGTAGATCGCAGGCCTATGACCCTAGATTAATATATAGTCTTGTGTGTGTTGTGAAGGTCTTATTTTTGAATATTTATGATTATGAACCTGTCGAATTTCGGCACTTTTACTCTAAACCCGCAATGAGGCTCAGAATGCCTCATAGCGATTTGCAGCATAATTTGCTTGTGGAGTCTGAAAAATCTTTAAAATTCATGCATGTATTGTCAGTATTCAGTCAATCAAATCTTGTTACAAACTAAACAGTCCATGGAACAGTATAGGAATTTATTGACGCAAAGGTGAAGGAAAGCTTTCAACACGATTGTACTTGTGACAGAAGACCACATAATGAGGCACATGCTAGTGTGATATACATCTTTTTCGTCCGTCTGTAACTCATTATAATACTCATTTTGAATGTAGTTTTGAGTGTGTTTGGAGCTTACGTTTATTAATATCTTATATTGGTGTTATTTTAATCAAACCTTAAATTATTTTCAAATTAAAACATACAAAAATATAACTGATGTTTGTTCCCGTCCATGTTTCCATTAGGAACAGTAGAGGTGGAGTTTGTCAATCTCCATGTAGTCCACCATAGGGTATCCTTTTCCTAACAGGCATTTGTCCTTTGTCTTCTTGCTACTTCTTCCTCTTCAAAGTGTTAAAGCTGCTGGATCAGCCTGCTGCTGCGCCCTCCACCACAGGGAACAGCAAATACAACCGTAAGTAATCGTATCATTATGTTCCATCCTCACAAAGCCGTAAGTGTTTGCCAATTTAATACTGAGTTTGTTCAAGTGTATGTGGGTACTTGTTTGCTCTGCAGCCTGAATCATTTAATTCCAAATATTGTTAAGGAGATTTTTGGAGATTCATCAAATCAATAGTAATGTACGATTCAAAATATTGAAATGTAGAAATGTATTGTCATCGTTGTATCAAAAACGGTATGGGTATTTTGTCAAGACCAAAGCTCCGATAGCTAGGGCGTATCTATTGAAGGTTCCACATATTCAACACTTCAACATTAACCATTCTTTAATAGTTTGCCCTACAGGGCAAAGAATGTTTGATTTTGCTCAAAATGGTTGGCCGAATGAATGTAAATCGGTTGCCTCTGCGTAAACAAAAATCCAACTTCAACAAGGGCTTGACATTGTTGATTTTTTATATTAAAAATTTTTACATAGATGTTGATCTACAGAATGTTTTTATAATGTAAACCTAGTTAAAATGGGGCTGAAAATGATCTGTCACATACATATACACATTTATTCTGTCATGTAGGTCCTGACATTGGGTCTATCAAAAAATATTGGTTGCCCAATAATGGGCAACTACTTTGATAATTTCTTCAAAATTTGGTTGCCTGAGGGTCAAATCTGGTTGCCCTGGGACAATAGGGCACATGAATAATGCTGAGCGCTGACATATTGATAGCCAACCCTGCTAGATACAGTACAACTGTTAAATAAAGGTTAACAATGAATTAATAAATGATGTGCCTGTGTAAACATGCACAATTTTGTAGCTCTAGTTCATACAAGGTTGTATTTTTGTCTTACTGTGCAATGGGCAATTTTCCTGTGAAGCTGCTTTTTGAATATATATTGAGGCATCCGTCTTATTAATGGTCTTCTAAAATTGGTTACACTTTTATACGCAAATTTATTGCATTATAACTATGCAATTAAAAGCGCTTACCAATGGTATTGTTTCTTTTCATGTCACTAGTTATGTGCCCTATCGATTATGGGGTCACAATGCACACAATCCAGAGCTTACTCTACGCCAGAGGTGTCGATCAACTGCGCCCAAGACAGAGGAAAACAGGCATCTCTATACCTCGACCTGATGGGGCTACCTTTACTTTTGATCTGTTTGAGCCATCCAGTCCCCACCCTCAAGGTGGTAAGTTATGTAGTCAAAACTTTTCTAAAAAAGACCACCAAAGGAGTATTTTGTTATTCATGTCGAAGCATACTTTGAATTCAACAGCTATGTCTAGGTCTGTACCTTCATCCATTTTAGTCCAGGCTAGGCCCCATAGGAAAAGACTCGAACCTTGTTTTTTGATATATACAATGTTTTTTGATGGTTCTTTGTCAATTCGAGGGAGCTGATTTCAAATCTGATGAGTGCCAGACGCGAAACCTTGAGCATTTTTCACAAATCGCGAAAATTCAAAATGGCCGCCAAAATATGAAAATGTGTATTCCAATGGTATTTCTGAGGTTTTTTGGGTGGTTTCTGGTCAATTTGAGGGTGCTGATTCCAAATCCGATGAGTGCCAGCTGCGAAACCTCGCGGATTTTACGCAAATCGCTAAAATTCAAAATGGCTGACAAAATGGCCGCCAAAACTGGAAATCAGTATTTCAAGGGTATTTTGGGGTTGTTTTGGTGGTTTCTTATCAATTCGAGAATGCTGATTTCAAATTCGATGAGTGCCAGCCGCGAAACCCAACATATTTTATGCAAATCGATAAAATTCAAAATGGCTGCCAAAATTCCCGCCAAAACTGGAAATCAGTATTCCAAGGGTATTTCTGGGGTTGTTTTGGTGGTTTCTTATCAATTCGAGGGTGCTGATTCCAAATTCAATGAGTGCCAGCCGCGAGACCCTACAGATTTTACACAAATTGCTAAAATTCAAAATGGACGCCAAAATGGACGCCCAATTGAAAATGCGTGTTCTATGGGTATATTTCAGGGTGTTTTGGTGGTTTCTTGCCAATTCGAAGGCGCTGATTCCAAATCTGATGATTAACAGCCACAAAATCCTACAGGATTTTTGTAAACCACTAAAATCATCTGTCTAAAAAAGAAAATGTGTATTGTTTCATAGGTTGTTTTGGTGGTTTCTTGTCAATTTAAGGGTGCTGATTCCAAATCCAATGAGTGCCAACTGTGCAACCGCTCTACAATTCAAAACGGCCGCCAAGTGAAATGAAAACGCGCATTATGATTATTGTTATCTAAGGTGTTTTTTTTTTGTTTTTTTTTTGATAATTTCTTTCAATTGAGAATGCTGATTCAAAATCTGATGAGTTAGAGGCACGAAACCCTGAGCATTTTCCCTGAAATCGTCTATATCCGCTGCCATCAGCCACGTTAAAAAATTTCTATATGTATATCCGAGGTTACTTTTATAAAACTTCTTGTCAATTTCATGGCTCTGATTCCAAATTCGATGGGAACCTTTCAGGGAAACCTTGATTTTTTTTAAAACGCAAAGCGGGTGAAAACGGCCGACAGTCATGAAAAAGGCTTATTAAATTCCAAATGAAAACAAATTCGTAAAAATGCCTATTTCATCGGTATTTCTTACGCTATCTAGTGGCTCTTGTCAATTTAAGGGTAGGCCCTAGGCCTACTCATTCAAAATTACGCGAGTCCTAGAAATAGAACATTTACCATTTTACTTATAGCAAAATGAGTCTCGGATATTTTTTTTTTCATATTGTATATCGTATGTTTTGCAAGACATGCAAAAGTATATTCATATCTAACCGCACTATTACAGACATAATACATTTTTTAAAATATAATTTAAAGACTGGGTTTGTGAGTGATCCCGACATCAAAAAATATTCTTGGATTCCTCCCCTCCCCCCGACAGAATAGAGGCTGTAAATAAAATACTGGGTTTCCCTTATTAACCCTTTCATGATTTATTGAACAACAGGAAACACATTACATAAAACTAAATGATCGAACTCGACTAAATAAAAAATAATTGTTCTGAATAGATGCAGGATATAGGCGTACTTCTTCTGTCAGGGGCGGATCCGAGGGGTGGGCCGGGGCGGAGGGTGCGGGCTCCCCGTAAGATCTGACTTTATCCGACCCTTATAGGTAATGGTGACTTTCTTGAAGGCCGAAGGCAAAAAAACAAAACAAAACAAAACAACTGAGAGAATAATTTTGATAAGGAAAAGTTTTTTTTTAAGGTTGTGGGGGAGCCTCAATTTATTGTTCAATGCTGGAAGCACGGTTAGCTTGGGACCCTATGACGGCCAAAAGAGTCTCATAACTTATTATTGGCAATTGGCCATAAAATAGATTTTACATGACTTCAGCCATTCTTCCACTTTTCTTTCTTTTGCTGTCCTGTGTATTTTTGTATGATGGTACTTATCGAGAATTTGGAATCAGCCGACCATTCGAAATTTGGCATAGAAACCACAAAGGAACCTTAGAACCCATAAGAATAAACGCATTTAAGTGCGGCATGTTAATCTAGGGCGCAGATTCCTTATATAATTTCGGGTATCCAGATTCACATATGTTATATTTTTGAGTCATTTCTTATGCGCCTTGAATTCAGCGATTTAGCATAAAAATACTGTTGGGTTTCGCGCTGGAGTTCATACAGAGATTGGATAGCACCTCTCGAATTTGATAGGAAACCACCAGAACAACCCCAGAAAATACCACTTGGAATACTGATTTCATAGTTTTGGCGGAATTTTGGCCGCATTTGATTTGCGATTTTGCGGTAAAGTATGTTGGGTTCAGCGCTGCCTCAGGCGAATTTGGATCGAGCACCTCGATTGATAACGGAAACCAAAAATACAACCCCAAAAATACCCTGATTATTCTTCATGTTTTTTTGGGGAGAACACAAGTTTTATTTTTAGCGCAATTTTATATTTGAATCAGATCCGGGGCCATTTAGCCATAATGTGTCGTAAAGATACCGCGAGGTTTCGCTGCTGAAACTCAGTCGGATTTGAATCAGCCCTCAAATGACAAGGAAACCGCCAAAACAAACCTCAAAAATACCATTGGAATACTCATTGGTCATTTATTTGGGGCCATTGAATGTTTCGCGATTGTGTGGAAAATTCTCAAGGTTTCGCGCGGCATCATCGGATTTGGAATCAGCTCACCCTCGAATTGACAAAAGAACACATCAAAAACATTGTATATATAAAAAAAAGCGTTACATTGGCTCTGCTGGACTATTTCACCATGCACATTCTTTCTTATTTTTTCCCACACAAGCTGATTGCACAATCTATGTGTGTCCAGGTATCAACAACCATTCACGAGAAGGCTATTCCGTACCTTTCCACTGGGCTATGTTCACGGGCTTTCGTGTGGCTGTTTCATCACCATTAGGTTGCCTTCTACAGTTCCAGCTCACGCTCTCCAAGATGCTTCAACTCTTATGGTTACAGGTTGTTCATACTCGCAAAAGTATTCTGTATGTCCTTGAAAGCTGCATTTTAACTATATTTTTATATCTCTGCACCTATTGTTCCTGTAAGATTACAGTAGTCAGATGACAGTATAAAAGAAACGCTCCGCAAGAAATATGATGTCTTATCTCAAGTAATTGACGACTAATCACAATCCTGTTAGGCACTTTCTTCAAGAAATATACCTAATTTGTATAACATGATACAAGTATTAGATCTAATAGAGTTGTGTCATGATGTAATATTCCGAAAAGGTCACTTGGTTATTGATTATTTAAACATATCAAACGGTAATTGAAGTGCCTTCAACTACATTGATGAACAAAAATGTATTTGGTACACCTGGGTTTAGCCGAGGAAAAAATTCTGCCATTTTGTTAAATTATTAAAGTAGAGGTTAGTGATGATTCATTTGTAGTCAATTGTGTTGTTCTAGATACACAAAAATATATTTGTTTTTACCCTGAGACCCTTTAAGTATTCGGTAATATAGTGGAAACTTATAAATAGGTCAGATATAAAGAGATTCCGGATATAACAAGGCAGTTACCATGGTTCCAAGGACCTAATTATAATGATCTTCAACTGTATTCTTACCCTTGTGATGTTCAGGTGAGACCGGAGAGTACACTGCCATGGTGGATTATATCAAGGAGCATTTTGCATCGAGTAAGAAGATATCAATCGGTTTCAGTATGGGAGCAAACATAGTCATCAAGTATTTGGGAGAGGAGCCATCTAGGCAAGATGACTTTGTATGCTGTATATCAGTATGCCAGGGATATGATGTTACCATGTAAGTTAAAGTGATACCATATTTAAAGATAATCTTTAGTAGTAGAGTACTAGTACCAATACTATTTGTAGTAGGAGGTTTTGGTTTTATAATTTTAATAAACCAACTTGAGTGTATTGTTTCTCTTTTTTCTAAAACCATATTAATCTTGTTTATTGTAAATTCAATCTCGAAAGGCAAAGATTCATCTAGCCATTATTAACTTTAGATGAAGAAGATTGTGCTGTATGGACCTTTGACTTTTTCCCCTTCTAGACATGTTAGTTCTTTCTTCCATACATGTAGGGCTGGTAGGGTGTTGCATGAATGGGAGAGCATGCGCCGGTTCTACAACTTTATGATGACCCTGAACATGCTTCGCATGCTGCGCCAGAACTTTGACATGCTCTTTGGGGAAGGTGCCCAGTCCTACTGGAAGAATCGCAGCAAAGCGCCCCCATTCTACAACGTCAAGGAAGTGTTCAGGTCTACAAGTTTGGTGCACTTGGATGAAGCGATGACAAAGTAAGTTGCTTTTTTTACCATTGGTATAAATGAACAGGAAATTTGTGATTTATGTAATTTTGCATATCTTTTAGACTTCACAAACAGAATCTAAAAAGAGGTGTCTAGTACAATGTAGTCTAGTGGCTTTTAAGTTGATTATAGTCTCATCCTGGTTTGGGGATAAGTCACATCTTTTGGATGGTGACATTAAAGGTTGGTTAAAAGACGTAAATAATAATAATATCTTATTGAAAATGTTGTTACACATCTGTATAATTCGAAGTTGACGACAACAGCTGGATGCTCGAGGGACCAGTCAGTAATTTTTTCCAAGATCTTTTTACTTCAAAAGATTTGATTTCCATCTCTAACAATGTAAATCTAGTTTTAAACTCTGTGTAGAAGAAGTGTGTGAATAAAGAAATAGTTCATAGTTGTTATTTAAAAGAGTTATTTCTTGGATTCTATTACTATTTTTTTTTTAATGATTAAATTTTCATGATTATTAATCATTACCCAGTAGACTATTGATACTGTTTTTTGGTGTGTGCTTTTTTTTAGCAACTCCGTTTTCTAAACCTTGACTAAAGATGCATTCATTCATCTTTTTTTTTCTTAAGGAAAATGTGTGGCCATAACAGTCTTTCAGATTTCTACAAGTCCTGCAGTTCTTCCCCATATATGTTCCATGTAAGTACAAAACAGTAACAACATTTTAGGCCAAGAACTGCCTTGTATATAGCCTTCTGACTCAACATAGACATTTCTTCCACCTATAATGCTAGATACAAAAAATGAGTGAACAGACTAGAGGATAGCAAAAATTTCAACAGAGTCTTTTGAAACCCACTTTTTTTCTTTAGACAAACTGACCAATCAAAACGTTTAGACTTTGCACCTCGCACAGTTCAAATGTAAAACAATTCACAGGGCAAATAGATACAGATGCATACACCAATGTACCATTCTCGTCAGTGTGTATTTGCTTGTTAATGTGTATACGTTGACACATTTCTTCCCTGGGAACCGATTGGGCAATTATTGAGACTAACAATAGTGAAGGAAAGAAATTGGATTGGAGTTGTGTGAAAGGCCTAGTCTTCAGTTCAGTGTAAAAATAACCTATGGAGCATTAATTATGTGCCTTGACAAAAGGCTACCTTAGACATACCTTTAATGACATGCACCGTTAAAGCCAACCAAACAACAACAACAACAACAACATCATATTACTTTCTGAAGCTTAGTGGACTGCCTGCTGACTTTGACATGCTTTAGCAACAAGAGTTGTACGTTAACATTGTTGAGGCTGGTAATATTAGACAAGTCGATCTTCTATGTGCAAGATGGAAATATTTTACATGTGCATTCTCATGAACCTGACGGCTCAGTACCATCAAAACAGATGAGTTGCAAAAGCATTACACATCAACTGGCAGGAGAAGCAGGTTTTAGATAGAAGTAACTTTAAAGATGAATTCTAACAACAGAGTGGTGGTTTTAGCCCGCAGTTCACATTTGAAACAACTCATCCCTTAATCTTTTTTTACGCCTGATTGTTAATGTTAAATGTTTTACTATACATGTACATATTATTACATGTATGTTTGGGTATTTTATATAATTTTTTTTATTGAATGCAGCACCCATATGTATAACAGTGTTCTAACCATTGATAAGGCCCTGGTTAGACATTACTTAATGGATAAATAGATAAATAATAAATCTTTTGCAGATCAAAATCCCTCTCCTGATGCTGAATGCCGGAGATGATGCCCTCATCCCTGTTTCCCAGAACTGGACCCCAATGGAGTACAGCCAGAAATCCAACTGCGCCATCTATGCTGTCACCAAGCATGGCGGCCATCTTGGATTCTTTGAAGGGGGTTTCCTCAAGGCGAATACAGTCTCCTGGATGGACCGTATGCTAACACAGTACATCGATGGCACCTTAGAACTCAACAAGACCTCACATAGCAATGGAGAGGTCCACTGCAATGGAGCAGCAGCAAGTTAATGAAAGATTCCCCTTGGAAAGGTGAAGTATAGCTGTACTAACTAGTTATTTCTGTTATGACATATTATGATCTTCGCCGTCTTTGTTTATAAAAACAACATTTTACAACTATAAAATTACATTGTCTTCAAAAGCTTGTCTTACATCTTTGCAATTCTTTCAATTTTATGTTGATATTATGTTGAATGTCATTATCTATAGGGTCAACTAGGTCATCATTTAATTGTTGATGAAGGTTATAGCGGGATTCATTGGATATGAGGGTGTAAACTGCTTTTACATGTAGACTAGTCGCTGCTTTTTCATGTACATTTTGATATTATTATTTTGATAGTATTATACTTTAATAGTATTATTTCTGGACACAGTCAAATGTTAAATGTCTCAGGGCATAGGCAGAGGTTCATCATAAACAACTGTCATAGAGTTTATTGAGAGCTAGTAGAGTCTTACTGCAATACAGAACCCTTTATTAAAGCAGCATTAACATCCCTGTCTCAGTGTACATAAGTTATTCAATCATGTATCATTTAAGATCAATCCTGTATTAAATTGAATTTGTTGTTGGTTGCCAATCCTCAATAATTCTGATTTCGAAAGTTAGCGTCTCTGACTCTGGTGAGAGACAAAAAGGCATTATTTTATGTCATGTTCATTACTGGTCAGCCTGCACCTTGTGGCTGCCAGCACCTGCAATTCCATGCAAAAGGAGGACTCCGGGCTGAAATTAAAAAGTTTTGTAAAGTAAAGTAAAATTTAACAAGCAGAAGACAGAAAATTTCATCAAAATCGGATGAAAAATAACATAGTTATGCATTTTTTAGGTATTGAATTTTTTTGTAAAACATTTCTTGGCAGGTCTCATGAACAGGTCTCATGAATATTTGAATATTCAAATGAGCAAACTGATGATGTCACAGTCCACGTACATGTACTTCTTGTGTATTCTATTATATGAAATCCTATTTATCTCATTTTTTCATATATTGCGTGTAAAAAAATCTATCCCTCGTACTGAAGTAAGTAAAAACACTTGTGACCTTGAACATTCCACAAGGATTAACCCTGTTTTTATGTCCTTGGGGCGGAAAATCTTGATAATTGTTATTTCATACAATAAAATACAAAGAAAGTAGGGGGACTGTGACATCATCAGTTTCAAATTGGAATATGCCAAGAACTGTTTTTTCATAACTTTGCTATTTCTTATCCGATTTTGATGAAATTTTCAGTGTTGTGCTTTTTAGATTTTACTTTATTTTTCTAATAATGCAAACTCCAGCCCGGAGGAGTTCTTTAAGTGTAGCAAGGGTACAGTAACCTTGCTCCTGCGAGCCTGAAAATAAGTCACAAGGATTTTCTGTGGAATTCGACGCAGACAAGTTGCAGAGAGAAGCACGTCCAATGTTTGACTGGTTGTGAGCATAACTTGGAAGTTTAGCACACAATTTCAAAGGGAAATGATGGATAGATTTCCCTTCTTTTCTTATTTTTTTTTTTTACATCTAAAGCCTTACCAGTATAAGCTGTTTGTGTTAATTTTCTCCATGTATTCAGTTGTTTTGTTCCTCTTTGAGTGCAATACTTCTATACAGTGTGTGGTAAACATATTTATTGAAACTCATATAATTCTTCTCTCTTTTAAAAAGCTATTCCCTGATCAGTGCAAAGATTGGAATGCTAACCAGGATTCATGGATATATTAACATTATACAAATAAATTCAAAGAAAGCCAAATAATAAAATTCAATAATGATTGATAACTTGCAAAGGATCTTAAATCAAGTCTTTCCCTCATTTCATACATGTAAATGTTACCCAAAAAAGCTTAACATGAGATGGCTTATTATAATGGTTATAATGGTGTATGGGACTATCCCAGTGCAGATGATGCCTTTTAATACACATCCACCAACCAACCAATAATTCATATTAGATGCCATTCACATGAAAGTAAGAATATTGTAGATTTTCAATTAGCCAACCATGATTATATACTTCTTGGGGGCATTCCATCAAAGGACTTGTCGGACGTTTTATCCGACAAACTGTTATAAGCTACTGAAATGCTTGCATCTGATTTCTTTGATGAGTCCTTTGATGAAATGCCCCCCAGAATTTCTACATCAGAATTATCATGTGTTTTATTATAAAATTATGACAGTTGATTTAACACAACAATTTTTTTTCTTTAAGCCATTAAAATTACCAACTATTATCACCCTGTCTGAAACTTCAGCTGCCATGATATTCAAGCATTGAATGAATTTCTTTCTCCCAGGTATCAATGATTTTCACCTGGGTTGATTATTCCAGTTTGGCAAATAAATAATATATTAATTGATGCTTTGCCATAGTTTAGTGTTATGTCAGAAATTTCAAACCTGTACTTTATAATTTACAGTCCAATGGTTTTTTTTATGGCTATAATGCATTGACATGTCTTTTGCTCTTGGCTTTATTTGGTCTAAAATGTGGGGTTAGGTTTTGAGGTTGGGTTTTTTATTAGGTTAAGGTTACAATGTAGGTATATTGTTATATTGTACATGAAATTTAGGACTATTTTAGTGTTAAGGATTGACCAAGAAGTAATTGTTGCTTGAGCAAATGTCATGGACCTATATATTAGAGGATATAATTTTGCATTATATAAATAAATATATATTTCATATATTGGAGGATATTGTTTTAATGATTATTACGGTGTGAAAAATGAGGGTTTTAATACATAATTTGTGCATTATGACACATTTATCTCTACTTTTGTATTTTCTAATTCCTTTCTCCCTCTCCTACATGTACCTTGCATCATAATCACAAATTGATCTCGAGTGATTTTAAGCCACTACCTCTCGCATCATTTGTCACTCTGACTGATGTAATAAATCAATGTGCTTCATTCTATCATTTTATAAATGTTGTTGCATTGTTGCATTTAATTGTTGCATTTAAATTATATATGATATATATTTTCATTTTTAAATTCAAACTTTATATGTTCATGTTAAAGAATTGTATGGATATTTTTGTACTTACTTTTTTTTTTTTATTAGAGAAATTATTGCTCAGGTCAGGATGCATTACAGCGCATAATCTTGGGCTCTGGTAATGGATTTGCAAATTAAGAGATTATCTTAAAGCTAATTCTGAATTGTTTATATCATGCAGAAGGTTATTTCATTTCATAGAGGAACATTTAAACTAGTATTTTAAAAAAAATAATGTAGAAAAATACACCCATTTGATATAAATTATATTTACAAATCAACATAGATTTATGCTAGATTATTTTAAAAGAATTTTTGTTAGTAAAGATATAGTATAATAGTGGACTTAGTACATTTGGCCAGATACATGTTCTTCTAGTTACAATGTACATGTGTACTGAACAAAGCCCTTATGCATGTAGTACATTTTTACCACTGTAATGTAAAATCATGCTACCACACGTACATTTTTGTAGCAGTGTGTTTTAATGTAAATAGAATGAAATACAGGTATTACAATGTAGATAATAGTTTTCCTTTAATTTGCATTTACCATCTACATTTCCATCAAGTAGTGTTTACAGTGTGGATGACACTTTGTGTACCTTGTCAGTGAACACCAAAGAAATCCATGTGAAAATATGCATGCAACGTGAGACATTGTGCTCTCAGTTATGTTTTGAGCATGTCAATTACATGTAGCATGTTAATTTTTGAAAACCCATCAAGGAAATGTCAGCCGAGGGCATTTTGTTCTCCTAAAATTGTGGGAACCATGATGATACTTTCCCCACATACATGTATGCTGATGTTTTCGATCAAACTTAAATATCCTGCAGGACATTTTCTTGATCTCAATTTTAAATGATTGAAATAGCTTGATATATAATCATGTTATCAGCCTATGAGAACTTTTTGAAGACTTTCAATTTCTGTCATACATAAATGTCTGTAATAATACCCTAGTTAAATCTATGATTGAAGCAAAAACAAACATAATTGGCGCAAAGTTAGCCGATACCTTTGTCATTGTGGTTTCTATTGTATAATACATTGTATATCATCTGTTGAGAGCCAGAAGGGCGTTATTGCATCTTAAAGATGTTCCGTTGAGAACCAGAAGGGTGCTGTTGCTGTACAAAGTCAATGGTAATAGCGCCCTTCTGGTTCTAAACGGAGCATCTTTGATCTGTAATAGCACCCTTCTGGTTCTCAGCCAACGATATGAAGGAAGTTTTTGTGGTGCATTCTCTTCTAAAAAAGCTAGTCTGATTTTCAAATGTCCATCCTACTCCTAATAATCAGAATTTAAAGCATGTTATTTTCAGTACTGTTTTGTGTATGTGTGTGTGGGAGACAGCTGTATCTTGTTCTTTAAATAAATGGTTGTTTTGATTTTATATCGCAATAAGTTTTAATGATTGAACTATCTTTGATTTGTTGATTCTGGTTTTCGAAATTGAGTTCCAAAATTTTGTGGAGCCTTAAATTTTAATTTTGATCTCTGTACCACTTGCTTCCTGTATGAGGTATTCATGATAATAATAGACTGAAAGATATCACATTTATTTGTTCATGTTTACAATGTATATTAGATTCAGGATCTAAATCTTGAAATACTGCGTAGACCACCTGTGATATACAGTTTTGTGTTTGATAGCAACTTGACTCGTAGTGTGAGGACAATGTTGTGATCGGTTTAGGTCAGCATCACATGACATGCTTTCAATATGTCATAATATTGTACAATTGGACCTATATAACTTCGCTGTTTCTTGGGGAAAGCCAGTCATGGATATCAGTAATTCACCTGATTGATCGATTATTAAACAAATTTTTCATCAGAGATTAACGCTTTTGAGATTCATGTTCCCTCTATCACATAAAAATAAATGAAACTGCACACAGTATGTTGGTAAATAAGTCTGTTTTTATGGTATATGTTAATCTCTATGTTATCACCAAAATCTAGATCTTTCTGTTCAGGTTTGTTGATTTTCTTTTTGAAAAATAATCAATATGACATGCAATACATTCCATTGTTCTTTGGACAGAACCTCTCTCAGATTATTTTATTATTTTTAGATTCAGGCCAAAAATTTTGGACTTGTTGTGAATAATCATCAATATAATTTCTTGTCATTGCTACATGGTATTACCAGCCTCAGAGCCAGTATGTCATAGGACAGCTTAGACATTGGAGATATCTACCAAATTCTGTATTTTGACATGTTGAAGCAAAATAAATAACGATTTTCAAGTTGACTGTACCACACTTTAGATGTAAGGATGGGTAGAGGTGGTTTGAAGTTTGAGTTGAAAGGTGGGTTTAGACTGTTTGAGGAGTATATTGTAAGCTGACGGGAGGTTAAGGATGTTTTTAGGGCTAAAGGATTGAAGGGTATGGAGAAGGAATGAAGAACAGCTTACGGATAAATCATAGGGGTAAATTGAATTTTATAAAACCATAAAGCAATCGTCTGGAGCTATCATTTAGTAGGTATTAAAAATCGGAAATTAGACTAAATGGCTATTAGCCTAAATGGTCTTGAGACCAACCCACAAAATGATTGATACAGAACTGTAGGATGAATGTAGTCAGTGTACTACTGGAAAATACCAAAAAGTTGTATGCGAAGACCACAAAAGCACCAGTGCTTGCAAATTGAAGGATGTTGTTTGTGCCTTAATGCCTGTAATTTCAGACATTAAGAACAAAATTAAAAAAAAAGATATGTTGGCATTTTGTTCAGCCGGTAATACATTTTCAGAACACTTATGTGTATATTTGCAGCAATTTGGAAGTGTAGTTTGAAATTGTATGCACATACATTATTTCATCAATCTTTATAAATGCAAAGCAGCTTGTTTGAAGTCGAAGTCTTACATGGACATATACATGTAAATGTAGACTGTAAGTGAAAATTTGTTCTTATGTACCACAGTTTAAAAACCACAATTGGTGATATTACATCATTAATGTAATCATTCATTAATGTAATAATTCATAACAGAGTTACAATGTACAATGTATAGCGATAATCTAAAGGATCGGTTGTCGAATAGCTCTTCTAGTATCAAAAGCATTGCACCTTGATCAGTTTACAATATGGGTTGTTTTACGATCAGGGTACACCCATTTGTCTCACTGGACCAAAAAATAAAGTTGTTTTGGTTTCCCTCACTTTTGGTGTATGTGTTCTAGATCAGTAAAGTGATATTGCCTGTAAATTTGGAGGCGTGAGGTCACCAACTTATTTTTCTATAGGGGTTCAAATTCTTAATTACACGTAAAGTCAATTGCTTCATTTTTCGGAGAGGACGTTTTTGACAAACGTTCATTTGACAATATTGTAACGTGAACTGTCTGAAAAATAAAATGGATGTGGGTGAAGTAAACATTATAAGTTTGTGTGGATATATATACAAGTGTTCTTGCAGACAAAAACATTGTTCATCAAGTGATGTCTAACTATGCGTAAAACCACCGATTTCGGAGAGGACATTTTTTGACCAGAATTTGCACCCTATTTTGGTTAATGGTCACAAAAAATCAAATTAACTCTAGCTTCTAGGGTTTTCAGTTTCAGTAGTCAATTCTGATTGGAAAAGCAAGCTGAATGATTGCTAATAATCAAGATACGCAGGCTCAAAATCAGGAAAAATAAAATGAGACAGTAATTTTGCCCTAAATGCCATATAATGGTCAATTTAGAAGTAAATTGGTATTTCAATAATTTAATTTTCTCTTGTAGGTTGCTCTAACAGTGCCCAATAGCTTGCCATCGTAGATTTGATATAACCGTACCTCTATTTCTTTTTATGGTGCACAGAAGGCCATTTTTTGACGGTGTACCCTGATCGTAAAACAACCCGTATAGTTGATACATCTGTTTGATTCTCAATAGGCAATGCATGGTGACTAAGATGAGGAAAATTTCAACACTAAACTTGGATTTTTGTATGATTGTTCTAAATTTGGTTGTTATGTAGTATAAATATCAACTTACATGTATTGTGGCTATGTTGTAACACTGTGTAGTGTAAAACAAATACTGGTGAACTATCTTTTACAGACTTTGTTTTTTTCTTCAGAGTTGTGTTTTATTCACGAGTGTGTTTATGTTTTTGTTCATATAATTTATTTACTCTGACTACTTTTGAAGAAAAAAAAATTAATTATGTGTTCTACTGATTAAGCATGCCCACGTGGTTGCTAAGAATGTCCTTTTGTCTGACCTTTAAATTAGTGGGTATTGAATTGTCGGTGGAAATGTGAGGATGAATTGTTTGTATCACAATTGTACTTGGCAAAACTTATTGAAAGTGTAACAAAACACACACAAAAAAAGAATATCTTGTATGACTATTATTTTATTTGAAATTTACATTGTTCAATCCATGCATGCACTGCCATTTGTGCAAATGTCTGCTATCTTGGACATAATGGTCAAAAATTTATTTTCAATTCTGCCGCTCATGGTAAATGTGGCAACCAAATGATATAGATTACTAAAAACAAATTCAAGTTGTGTGTGTGGGAAGATAGATCATTGGATATCCATTATTAAATTAGTAAATTTTATATATTGAAAATAATAGTATACATGTGTGCATTTAAAATATCATACTTATTTACCATATGACATGTTATTTGAATGTTTCACCCTTCCATTGTGTAAAAATATGAGTAAATCTATATATAGTTTTGTATGTAATGGTCGACAGTGTTTTTTATGGGTGGATGCTTCAAAAAGAAAAAGAAAGCAGTTGAATATTATTACTTGTAGAGAAATGTAGATTATTGCACCATTAGTCAATATTTTGTTGTAATGAGGTAACTTGCTTGAGTCCCAAGCATATCATTATGATGGGAATGCACTGTATAAATGTAGTAAATAAAGGAATTGTGGGTTGTAGTACTATGGAGGGGACTAACAAATACAACCATTTGCAGGGGGAAACTTATAACTGTTGTAACACATGTGTGAATTGGCAACAGTGCTATAGATTTATTATTTTCTGTGTAAAGAAAACCTGGTACTGTTAACAGTGTTTTCAATGTTAGTGATTTTTTTTTTAAAGTTTGGCCAGATGGAACTTGTAAACTGAAATATTTCAAGTGATATACAAATGTAGCACTAAACAGAAATATTTCAAGTGATATACAAATGTAGCACTAAACAGAAATTGCACAATTTTTTTTCTTTTTTCTAATTATCATTTTAAGATATCATATATTTTAATGCACCTAGTTAAATGATTTTTTTCTTACTCATTTTAGTTCAAAATAGTTATTGAAAAATACAATTGTAAGAAGATCATGCAATGTTTACATTATCTCATGTCTTTCACCAAAATTTATCTAACCACCATATTTCATTTGTTTCAATTGCTGTTTTGTTTGGGAACTTTCGTAGCAGGATTGATACATTTTTGCAGATAAACAACCAAGAAATTGATAAAATATGTCTCTTAGTAAAAAAAAACAAAAAAACAAACAAAAGCTGTGAAATTGTTCTTTTTTTTATGGTTTTACCCCAAAACATTGTTTGTTATCATGAAGTGTGCTATTTGACAAAAGGAAGCAAGTGCCATATCAATCAAATGTGTGTTATTGATATGTTTATGCTCTGCCAGTTGTGCCCCTCTTCCTGAAAAAAAAAACAAAACACACTGATCCTGCCTTATAGATGTTAGGTGAGGCATTGTGATATTGACTTGAAATCAGTGTAAATGACAGATGCATTTTGCTTTTATACAGGAAATGTCATTTATATAACTTACCTCCTTTTGTCAAAGTAGGGCAGTATAAATGTACTAGAGAAAGATAACATACAGAGAGAGTGAGAGAGAAACTAATGGGAGAGATCAATGAGAATTACAATAGGTTGGGAAAGAAGGACGAAAGAGAGAGAGAGAGAGGAGAGCTAATTTTCTTTCAAGAGAAAGGTATTAAAATGAATAGCCCGATGTCTTGCAGGAAAATTTCTGGAGGAAC
>CALNVZ010002100.1:35740085-35766151 GCA_940671915.1 Paracentrotus lividus
GTTACATAATATCAACATAAAATGCTCCTTCCGAACTAAGGCCTGTGAGTGGGTTTTGAACAAAATAGCTGAAGATCATGCAGGGAGCGAAGCGACCGAGGGGGTAGGTGTGGGAGGGGCAACTCTTCCACCGAGCCCTATTTGATTTCCTCTTATGACACAAAACACACATACTTAGCAAGTGTTATAGCTAGACTATTTTTGAGTGGCGGGTGGAATTTTGACCCAAAAGACGCTACTCTTACGAATGGAGTCACGGCTTGGTGCACCCCCCGCCCCCCCAAAAAAAAAAAAAAAATGAAAGAGATCTAGACCTAGGTAAAATAAAGGCGATGAAATGCAGAAGTGCATAGAAGTAAGTTTTCCTTTCTAAGTTGTCTAATTTGACTATAATACTTTTCTATCATATCAAAAATATGTTCAGATTAATTTATAATCATGTAACAAGTGTTATATTTCTTAAAATGAAGAAATGGTAAACCCGCTGTCAAGTTTGGAGATCTTTCACACGAAAAGTTGAACTGAGGCTTTCACAAGCCTTTGCTCCCCCAGAACTCTGGGAATAGACATGCCAGTATGCCTATACAGACGGGGGAGTATTGACAAGACATCGATAACTCAACGATGTTGTTTCAGAAAACTCAGAGTGAATTGAAGGCAAACAAGTATCGCAAGGATCGGTTTCTAGTGCTTATTATTGAAAGGAATGTGACATCTAAGACCCACATTTAACCCTAGAAAATGATCGGAAAACTTCAAATCCTCGCAAGCAAATTTCACAGACTGACACATTTTTGTATAGTGGGACTACACTACAAAATACGTCCAAAATAAGTGTTTGAAATACGAAATGAAGACTTCATTTGAGACTTCTAAAATGATTTAAATGTCATTTTAAAAATACAATGCGTCCAAACTAAAGGTATAACATACCAGGTAGTAAATAAAATGAAAAAGTGGAATTTAAAGGCATTTTGGGGTGATTTTTTGATGCGTTAGTGCTGGTACGAGAGCAGTGGTTTCACCTGGAGTGTGTCGGAGACCGAATAATAGTGTGAAATTAAAATGTGGCCGAAAAAAAATTCCGCAATAATAATACGAAATTATTATAGCGTCGCTACAGAAGCTCTCATTCCTACCTGTTCCAATAGAAGCAAGATAAGCTCCTTAAGACAATATAATTTTCATAATTTAAAAAAGATTGGCTTTTAAACACAAAAAATTCAGTATGGAATAATGGAAATATCTAGTAGTACAGCAATACCTCACCTCTCCAGTGGGGAATCTTCATTACCTTTGCTCCTTTATTGCAGTGGACCTCTTCCATTGCTACGTGAGGTCTTGTGTGAGTTCTAAGGTGCCATCAATGTTACTGTGTTAGCATACGGTCCACCCAGGAGACAGTATATTGCCTTCAGGAAACCACCTTCAAAAATCCAAGATGGCCGCCATGCTTGGACAGCGTAGATGGCGCAGTTGGACTTCTGCTGCATTCCATGGGATCCAGTTAGGGGAGCAGGAACGTAGTGGATCGTCTTCAGCATTCAGCATCAGGAGGCGGTATTTTGACTCTGCAGAAGAATATACATTCATTTATTAATTTCTATGCCCAGCGCACACATTCGGCGACGATTGCCTATAAGATCCGATTGCAACAAATTGCCAATCGCATGGCAGTGAAAGTCGCATCGCAGGCCAGCGCACACATTGCAAACAAGGCTCTGCATATCACCATGGTACCCCTCTTTTATGCGCAGGCGCGCAAGTAATACAATCCATTCTCTAGCCAATCTTATCTGCTGAAAATGATCAAAATCGCAGCAAATCGCAGGAAGATTTGACATGTCAAATCTCTGAGATTTGTCTGCCAGATTTTTCATGCAAACAACATCGCATCGCAAGTATGCAGCATGTTGCAGTTGGGCGTACACCACGCAATATTTGTTGCAAACGGTCTTAGTGCAATCGCATCGCAATGTGTGCGCGGCTTTAAATCATGTCTTACCACTGGTGCCTTACGAGTGGTTAGAAAACTTTACGGTAGCCCTTTGTCAAGGTATATGCTCCATAGCTTATTTTTACCTGAGTCTCAAGACTGAAACTTTTGCAACCTCGGATCCAATTACTTCCTTCACCACTGTTGTCTCCATGATCACCCAATCAGTGCATACAAGAACATAAACAGATACAAACCCTTTAATACACACTGACACTGCACATCGGTGTATTGCATTATTTTGCCTATAATATATTCAAACTATAAATTAGTCAGTTTGCAACAATTATCGTGAGTTTCAAAAGACTCTGTTGACAGTTTTGTTAGCCTCTACGCGTTCAGTAATTTTTTTTTTTTTGTAATCTAGCGATAATAGGTGGGAAAACCTACGTTAAGAAAGCCATGTCAATAAGGCTAGATACAGCAGTTCTTGCCTAAACACTATTATTACTGTTTATACATCATTACATGCAACAACTATAATGAGCAAGAACTACACCACTTTGTGAAATCTGAAAGACCTTGCCTTGGGTTGCACATCGTTTTCTGCAGTAAGAGATAAAAGAACTTTGTCAATGTAACAGATAAAGGACATTCTTTGGAACTACAACTGTCAATATTACTAATCTAAATATATGATCACTCTGCGCTTTAAGAACATGATACTGACCCATTAAACTCAAAGATCTGCAATTCAATCTATGCAATTGGAAAGAAAAACCTCTAATTGGTCCTTTTGACAACACTATACGCACATGCAACAGTGAATTTTGGAGCTGGCCGTGACATTTGCGATTGATTGCAAACCTTTGTAGACATCTACCTACCCCCACCTTCTATAACCCAACTTAAATACAGCACTAACTAACTCTAGTTAGTAATCCCTCAGAATGTTTGTTCAAGTTTAAAAGAGATCCAGTATTACATATATCACAAAGATTTAATGGCAATTATATATACAACAAAAAAAAACTAACTTACATCGTCATCGATCATCCAAGTGCAACCCAAACTGTAGACCTGAACACTTCCTGCGTTGTAGCATGGGGTGCTTTGCAGACGATTACTTTCTCCATAGGACTGCACCTTCCCCAAAGAGCATGTCAAAGTTCCGGCGCAGCATGCCCGAACGCATGTTAAGGGTCATCATATAAAGTTGTACCGAACCGCGACATGTGCTCTCGCCATTCATCACCTAACGCTAAAGTCCCTACATGTATGGAAGAAGAAAGACATCATGTCTGGAGAGGGAAAGTCAAAGTTCTATAATAGAGATAGAATTTACTATAGACAAGATTATATAGATTTTTTAAAGAAAAAGAAAAACAATGAACTAAATTGGATTATCAAATACAAAAGCAAAATATCACACTATACAAATACAGGTACTAGTTGTTAAAACTAGCTACAAAAAGATCTTTAAAATTTGGGACAGTTTTGACTTACACCATTTGCCATCATAAATCCCTGCTACGATATACACATAGCCAAAGTCATCTTGCCTAGATAGGCTCCTCTCCCAAATCTTGATGAATATATATATATATATATATATATGGAGTCTATAGGTCAAAGGTTATTTAATAGTTGATGAAGGGTATAGGGGGATTCATTGGGTTTGATCTTGTAGACTGCTGTTACATGTAGAGTAGTCACTGGTTTTCTATAATATTATTTCAGGGCATCTCAAAGGTTAAATATCTCAGGACATAGGCAGAGGTTCAGTAAGGACCATTGTCACAGAGTTTGTTGAGAGATAGTTGAGTCTTACTGTAATTCAGACCTGTTTATTTGAGCAGTGTTAATCCTCTACGTCAGAGTTATTCAATCATATTTCATTTAAACCCAATCTCATATTAAATTGAATTTGTTGTTGGTTTCAAATCCTCCATTTTGATTTCCAAAAGTTGGAAGGTCATGCTTATTGTTGCAAGTTTGTGTTTTTTTGTGGCTGCCAACCCCTGCTCTTCCTTGGGTTTTAAAGTGGATGAAAAAAAAAAATGTGCACCTCCCTCTTTCCATTGCAATGATTTTTTAATTTGCAGAGACATATATGAACAATGTAAAACTGGTTGTGAGTATAAATAAAATGATTAACAGATTAAATTCATATAATAGGAAAAAATGGTATACATGTACATGTAGACCTACTTTTTTGTAAATCTCTAAAGCCTGCTGACCAATATAAGCTGTTCATGTTACTTTTCTACCTGTATTCAGTTGTTTTGTTCCTTTTTCAGTGCAATACATCTATACGTTGTGGTAAACATATTTATTGAAACTCATATAATCATCCTTTTTTAAAAGCAATTTCTTGATGCAAAGATCGATATGCTAATCAGGATGTGTTACATTCATAATAATAATAATAATAATGTGATTTGTATTGCGCTGAATCCACTCATGGATTTATTATTAAAAATTCAAAGGTATTAAAAATTCAAAGGGAGTAAAATATCAACCCGTGGATTTTCATTAAATAATGATTTCATATACATACATCTCCTGAGTGTCCAGGAAGTCGCGAGAAGACCAAACAAATGTCAAACATGCTCAATCTTTTAGTAGACTTCATTCAGGGGTGAGCAAGCCTCTGTGACATCTTTGCGGGGTTGCCGCGACGTCCCCTAAGTATCCACGACGTCGCAGAGACGTTGTTGAAGCTTTCTAGTGATTAAAAGAAATTGAACAGGTTTGACAATTTTTAGACTTATATTCAATTTTCCCGCGGCGCCCTGAAGAATCAGGAGACGTAACGATGAAGTCTCCCAGACTCATCATTGTGAGCCCATCTTATTACCAGTGAGATATGTACTTTGGTAAATGAGATTGCATTTCATTGAAACTTGGTGTAAAAAGAAAAGACGAAATCAAAAACTTACAAAAAGTTTGTTTCATTACCCTACAAACCAAAAACCTGGAAAAAGTGGGTTTTGTACCTTTCACCTTCAAAGGACCCTAACTCTGTGACCCGTGACAATTTGGACGTAATCAAAGTCTCAAATTAAAGCTGATGAGATGCTTGATATTTTAGTAAACAAATCACAAGAATAAACCATGTACTTTTGAAATGACTGACCTTTGAACTTTGGTTACCTTTTTTTAAGAACACACTGTATATAGGGGAGAGCGGGGTTATATGGAACATTTTTCACAAAAATGGCCGTAAAACAAAAGCGGATTTATTTCAAGAAACAATAAATGATCAGCTTGAGTGTAAATATGTATGCTACAAATGTACCCCATAAGATTCTTAAACTTAGTGATGGTTCCAGAAAAAATCCATTTTCAACAAGACCATGTCAAGTGTTCCAACTAACCCCATACACGGGGTTAGTTGGAACATGGTATGGGGTAAGTTGAAACATTGTGCATGGTATCTTCAAAATTATATTTAAACTATCTACAAGATTATTGCATGGTTTCAGCTAACTTGCTTTATTGATTCCCATTAAAATATTAAAGATTGGTGTTCAATTTTTTTTTTTACTTCATGTTTTATTACACTTGATAGCATCCACTCACATACAGATATTCTTAAGTCCTGTGAAGTAGCATTCTGCATAAAAATTGTCCAATTTGCACTAATAAACATTTATAAGAATATTTCGGAACACGTCACTGAATTATATGATTTTTATTTTTTTGTTCAGCTGAAACCTATTTACTTAGTACATGTTCCAACTAACCCCGTTCAAAATGTTCCAACTAACCCCAGAGGCCCATTTAACATTTGTAAGCTTACAGCACAGAAGAGGGACAACAACATGCCATATATTTAACCTTGTTTGTAGCTTGGTATAACTATTTGTTATACTAAAAAACAGGCCAACCTAATTTATGATCTTCTTTGAGATAATAAAACATTTGTAAAAGTGACAAAATTTACTCAGAAGGTGAAAAAACAAACATTGCCTTTCTAAACTTCACGAGGCTTGAAGCATGTGTGCTGTCTAGAATGTGTGGGATTGGCAGTTGCTAATAGCAACAACCTGAGGGTAGAATTGCATAAATATATTTATAGCCGTTAAAGAAAATTACATGTTTCAACTAACCCCGTGTTCCAACTAACCCACTTCTCCCCTACACATGTTTGTGGTGACGTGACATTTGCTCTAGGCATTATTTCGCCTAAGATATATTAGGTTAGGACTATACTGTTACATTGTAGCATGTAAGCGGAAGACTGAAGTTGGTCCTTGATTATTAGTGTTAAGGATTTAAGGTGAAGCAGTTTTTTACAGGATGCAATTTTTACATTATTAATGGATCAAATTAATGGATCAATAGAGGATATAGTTTTTCATTCTTTAGCCGTCACTACTTGGTGAAAATGAGGATTTTAATGCATAATTTGTGCATTACGTTACTTTTTTTCTAACTCCTCTCCCTCTCCTACCTTGCAATATAATCATAAATTGATCTCCAGTGACTTTAAGCCACTACTTCTCACATTATTTGTCTCTTTGACTGACGTAATAAATCAATGTGCTTCATTCTATCATTTTAGAAATAGTGCAGTGTGGTTGTTGCTTCTACATTATGTATATGGTATATATTTTCATTTTTAAATCTAAATTTTATGAAATGTTAAACAATGGTATGAATATTTTTGTAACTGACTTCTTTTTTGGGAGAAAAATTATTGATCTAGGATGTGATACAGTGGTTAATTAGTAAATTTGCAAGAGAATTAATTACCTTAATTGAAAAGTCAGGGAATTTGTTCTCCTAAAATTTTGGGAACCATGATGACACTTACCTCACATATGCTGATGTTTTCATCAAACTTGAATATCACTCCAAAACATTTTCTTGATCTCCATTTTAAATCATATCATATATCTGATATACCTGATATGGCCATGCGTTTTAAAGTTGGGCCCATGTTGTGTGACACACTCAAAATTTGTACTAATCGTGCGCATTCCATGAAAGTGGCTGTAACTTTTTAAAAATTTATATTGACCCCACATAAGTATACATTTTTCGGAAGCTGAATGTCTGAGGAGATCAGAAATGCGCTTAAAATTAACATAGGTGGCGTCCTTGAAAGGTTATGAATCTTAAAGCCTGAAAAATTCATGAAAAAAGATGGCTTTGGAAAAAAAAATTGCAAAAAAATACTGGTTACCCTACAACATAATTTACTGCAGATTTGAACTCGTCACATTTAGAGCTTTCCAAACATGTATAACTTTCTATACCCTGGTGGAGTTTTCCGCATTTTGCTCCAGGGTGGAAAGATGACTTCGAAAATTTCAATTTTTTTTTAAAGAAAATGTACCTTGTTGCCGTGTTCTAAGTACTGTAACTCGCTGTTAAAGATACTAGACATGTAATGAAGAATCCTATATACATTGTAAGTTGGTAAGGCAGAGAGAAGTAACAAAGTAGTACTAACATGTGAAAGTCCCTTTATCTTGGTAAACATTAACCATAATGTCCTATATAAGAGCCCTTTAGCTACATAAAGAAATGGTCATTCATATAGTACAGTCACAATGTACTACAGTGTACAACACTAAACTGTTCATAACTACTTTTATGGATCATAAACAAGCTAAATTACATGTTGCAAGTGTTTCAGAAGGGTGAATGCATTTCAATTAAAAAAAAAATACATCTCTGAACATGATTTAACTCTGTTTTACAGCACATGTACCATATTTGCTGCGCGGCTCCTCCTGCGCGGCTCCTCCTCCACCCCTGACTCTCGTTAATTAACAGCTAATTAAAAGACAATGATGAAATTTTAACATTTTTAAAAACATTTTTCTTTTTTGCCCTACATGAGAGCTTTAATTTAAGACCAAATTCAGCTATATAGCTTGTATAGTTTTTAAGCAAATCAATAAACAAAATCAAATTTGAGGAGCAGATGTCACAACTCCACCTTTTTAAGGGCCCAACTCAAAACGCATGGCCATATGTATAATCATGCCTATGAAATCTTTCTGAAGACTTTCGATTTTTGTCGTACATAAATGTCTGTAATAATATCAGAGTTAATCAGTGATTAAAACAAAAACAATTGACGCAAAGTTATTGTAGTATATATGCAGAAAGTTTTTGTGATGCATTATCTTAAAAGCGTTTCTGATTTCAGATGTTCATCCTATTTCTGATTATCAGAATTAAAGCATGTTATTTTCAGTACTCTTTTTGTGTATGTGTGTGTGTTGTAGACAGCTGTAAAATATGTGATATTCTATAAATCCATGGTTCATCTAGCTTGTTTTGATTGCCATAAGTTTTGATGATTGAACTTGAGATTGAGTTCCAAAATATTGTGGAACCTTATATTTTTATTTCAAGCTAGCTCTGTACCACTTACTTCCTGTGTGAAATATATAATGTTGATATAATTCAAAGTGATAGTTGATGTTTGTATTAGATTCAGGATCTAAATTACCAACTACTGTGTAGAATTGAGCCCTGTGATACACAGTTTTGTGTTTGATAGCAACTTGAGTAGCAATTGATAATATAAAGTAAATAGTGTGAGGACAATGTTGTGATTGGTTTTGGTCAGCATCACATGACATGCTTTCAATTTGTTATATTGTACAATTGGACTTTTATAACTTTGCTTTTTGTTGGGGAAAACCAGTGTAAAATGAAATGAAAAATATTAATAAACAGAGATGAAGGTTTTTGGATATTCATATGTATTGCATTGTCAGTTGGAATGTAAGGATAAACTGTTTATCACATTTGTACTTGCAAAACTTATTGAAAGTGTAACAACATACATGTATACTATATCATTTGAAATCTACATTGTTCAATCATTGCATGCACTGCCATTTGTGCAAATGTCTGCTCTCTTGGACATAATGGTCAAACTAATTATTTCTTTTTCTGCCATTCATGGTAAACGTGACAATCAATATAGATAACAAAATCATTTTGTGTGTGTGGGAATGATAGATCACAGAGGAGCTATTGTATTAGTTAATTCTATATATTGAATATATTTGTATACATGGATGTATATTTACATGTACCATATGTTATTTGAGGTTTCACCCTGCCCTTGTGTATAAATAGGAGTAAATCTATAGATACATAGTTTTGTATTTAATGGTCGACAGTTTTTTTTATGAGGGGAAGCTTCAAAAAGAAATATTTATATATTTGTCCAAGCAGTTGAATATTATTACTTGTAGAGAAATGTAGATCATTGCACCATGAGCACACAGTTAAATAGGCCTCTGGCCCATTCCTATTATACATGTATTGATTGATAAAACAAGAATTCTCCCATTCCCAATGTCAATTATGTGCAATGTCTATGTTTAGTCAAGATTTTTTTTGTAATGATGTTATCGGTTTGGTCCCAATATCTCAATCTAATAGGAATGGACTGTATACATGTAGTAAATGGGTTGTAGTATTATGGAGGGGATTTTACAAAAATACAACCATTTACATGGCTGGTATTAACACCTGTGAAAATTGGTCACAGTGCTCATACATTCAAGTAGAATTCATATAATTAGCAGTATTTTTTACTATGTAAAGAAAACCTGGTACTTTGAGCAGTGTTCAATGTTATTATTTTTTTTTTAAGTTTGGCCAGATGGAAACATAAAAACTGAAATATTTCAAGCAATTTATAAATGTAGAACTAAACTGAAATTGCACAAGTTTTATTTATATAATTTCAATATTCTTTTTAATGTTGCCACACTAGCAATCATAGATTATAGTTAAGAAATAATGATTTTGTTTTTTTACTCCTTTTAGTTCACTATATTTTAGTTCAAAATAGTGAATTAAAAATACCAATGTAAGAAGATCATGCAATGTTTACATTATTTTGTGTCTTTCACCAACATTTATCTTACCATCATATTTATTTTGTTTCAATTGCTGTTTGTTTGGGACCTTTCGTAGCAAGATTGTTGCAGATAAACAGCCAAGAAATCAATAAAATATGTCTCTTACTTAAAAAAAAATAGTAATAATAAACTTTCAAGATTTTTTTTTTTTTTTTTTAATGGTTTTCCCAAGGAACATTGTATGTTACGAGAGGTTAAAGGAGAATGAAACCCTAGGATTCAGTTGAATTGTATGAAACAAAAAATCAACAAAACAGATTAAAGAAAGTTTGAGAACAATTGAATAGATAATAAGAAAGTTATGTGCATTTGAATGTTGTGATCACTAACGCTATGGAGATCCTCACACTGGCAACAGGCCCAAGGTGCGTGATGTCACACATGAACAACTCTCCCATATGACATACAAAAAAATACCAAAAATTCTTCTTTTTCCTCATTCTAATGGTAGTACAGACTCTTCACACATGATTATATTTTGTGAACTTGTATTACATGTCCTCCCGTGAAAAGAATCTCAGATCTTTTAACATAATTAATTTTTAAAAAAGACAATTTGAGTGAAATATGTACAAAAGTAATGGGGAAGTTGTTCATGTATGACATCACACATCTTGGGCCTGTTGCCAATGTGAGGATCCCCATAGCAGTAGTGATCACAACATTCAAGTGCTCATAACTTTCTTATCATTCATTCATTTTTTCTCAAATTTTCATTGATCAGCTTCTTTGATTTTCCTGTTTTTGTACAATTTAATGAATTACTAGGGTTTCCTCCCCCTTTAAAAGATAAAGATCACATAGTATAGAAACATTGAAGAATATTACTTTGATAAAAGGAAACAAGTGACATATCAACCAAAATTGTGTTATTTATAATGTTTATGTTAATATGCTCTTCCTCACCGCCTGAACAAATTCTCTGATCCTCCCTTAGATGTTAGATATGGCATTGTGATACTGATTTGACATCAGTGAAAATGACAGATGCATTTTGCTTCTTTCTTTTTTTTCACTCTCTTTTTGTTAAGGAAATGTCATTTATGTAACATCATACTTGCCAACTGTCCCTATTTAGTAGGGACAGTCCCTATTTTTGGGGAAAAGAAGGAGCAATTATCACCATTTACAACCCTTTGTCCCTATTTTTTGACAAATCTGTGCACAGTAATCTATAGGAAATACAGAAATGTCCCTATTTTTAAAATTTGTATTCCCACTTTGTCCCTATATTAGGATTCACAATGTTGGCAGGTATGTAACATGTGTAACTTGCTTTCTTTTGTTAAAATAGGGTAGTATACATGTTCTAGAAAAGGTCACATACAGAGGGAGAAACTGACTGAAAAGATGGACGGGAGTTAGGTTTGGGAAAGGAGAACAGAAGAGAGATAGAGAGAGAGAGAGAGAAGAGAGAGAGAGAGAGAGAGATGGAGATGGAGGGCAATTTGGTAAGTTTCCTTACAAGAGAAGGGTATTGAAATGAACAGCCTGGTGTCTAGGAGGAAAATTTTAGGAGGAACATATTGCTGTGTTGGATGCAGGCCGGATTGATGCTGAATAGATGTCTACTTTGCGGCCAAAACTACCATGACTTCTAGAAAAGAAAAAAAAAATAGGCTCAGCATTGAATTTTGACCACGCATTGTAATTCTGCGACTTACTATCACAGAAAACAAAATTTTAAATGATATTTCTTCAAAGAAGATTTTAAGATAAATTTTGAATTTCTAAAAATGCTTGATTTAACCTCAGAATTCCTTTCCCTTCAGGCTACCGTCCCCATTATATTATCATACAAGAGTGATTGAGCCGTATGCATAAAAACGATAGAGTAATTGTTTTACTAAGATTTTACTTTTTAAACTCCGAGTCTAAAAGGAGCCTGAGCTTTCAATCCTAGCAGAATCTTCGTCAGAGACAAAACTTTTTAAACTACATAAACTTATAAACAAACTGCAACAGTTAGTATTATGCTTATGTAGGATATTACTTTTTAAATAAAATTATTTAATATTACATCAATTACATTATGCACAGAGCCCTAAAAATGTTCCTTTCCCCCTAGCACAAGGCAAACCCAACCCGGATACACCCAAGCCATATCAACAGGTGACAACAATTATTCCATTTAAATTCATCACCCAGTTTGGATAATTTCTCTTCAGTCATCATCAACACAGATCTGCATCAACATATATGTCAAAAGACTTAAATTGTCTTCTCAAATCGGTATCTCTTCATTGAAATGCATGTTATCTTCCCCATTGGTCCCATCTATTTTATCAAACTTTTGAACTCCTTCATAAATTAGACTTGTCAACTTTTTAACTATTCATTCAATATTCTGTTAGTAGTTGTGTGCTTCCAGGTCCTTTATCAGAAGCCCAGGTAGGGCGGGGCCTATTTGGTCAGCTCCTGTCAAACGAGGTGCTGGACGTTGATCACGAATATGATCACGGACCTGATCAAGGACACCGACATCCGTCTCAATGCCCGTACCCATCAGATCTGGAATATATACATGTGTAACAAGATGAAAGAGGAACGAGTCATAATCCAGTGTTTTAAATAATGAAACCAATCACTATTAAGTATCATAGGTTCATATCCAAGTATAGCTTTTTTAAAAAATATGAAAGCTTTTGTGTCTCTTGATTCAATAAGATGCAAATATTTGATGTTAGGACACATCATCTTCATCATTCCTATTGATGATTTGATGACATTTCTTTTCTTCAAAATGTCTTATTAAATGAATCCCTCACACACAAGCCAAGGACAGCATAGACATGCATAAAAGACTTTTATGGGATATTCTTTTATCGCAATATATTTGTTGACGAATGCCACTATGAGGGGCAAGACACAGTCTCATAAGAACAAACGTCAAACCAGACCTGTTTAACTTGTGGGTAAAATAAACCTAATACCAATTCACTGAATAGATGAATCACCTGTATGCTCAAATCTTGGTTGGTCTCCAACTCCATCTTGATGGTCTCCTACTCCATAAACTTGGACATCGTCATTGAAATACTCATCGTCTTCATCACCAACGACGTTATCAGCAGGTCTCTGGATCGCTCTAATTGGCTGCAAGCCCCATGGATTACTGAAGACTGACTTGATTCCTGGATGAATTCTCCCACCTTTTAAGTCAATCACCACCCTTTCGCCATCGTAACCGCCGTCAGCGACATCCGAACCATCTTTATAATCGTAAAATGTGCTTTCGGTTTTAGTGTCGGCATCGGTGTCAGGGTCGTTGTCTTCAGCTTCTTCGCCAAAGGTATAGAAGTCTTTGCTGGTATCTATCTCCCCATGCTGATGTGTGTTGTCTGCTGTTATAACCACGACTGGGCGTCCTTTCTCATCGAAGTGATCAATCACGACTTCATCATCGTTGTCATTGTCATCACCGTGATGGTATGTACCTTTATCTAGGAGCTTGTGAGGAAGTGGATAAGAAGCCTGTGGCACCCCACGTGACGCTTGTGACTGCATAGTCTGTTTGTCTGTTGAAGAAAAAATCAAGAGCACAATCGGTGAAAAAAATTAATACGTACAATGTATTCATGTAGATTAAAACAGCTCTGAAATACTGAGATAGACTGGATGCTATTGAGGAAATACAATTTTATTTAAAAAGTTGGATGACTGAAATAGAAAATACTAAATATGCTCTACACTTGTAGATGTTTGAACTCTGTTGTCCATTTTGATTTTATCTAAGACAGTTAATATTTGAATTGTCCTTTTCTCACAATCAGGACTAGAGGGAAGGGGTGTGGGGCATGACAACCCTGTTACAGGGGTCTAGAGTGTTTTTGAAAGTGGGAGGGGGATAAGCATGATTGTGAACGATATAATATTGATGATCATTGCCCCGTTATGTCTTCTTAATAAAGTGGAGGCGGTTCCGCGGCCCCTGTGTTATGAAAAAAAAATCTCTCTTGAACTATTTGAATTTTTATAGACTGTTGGCAAAGGGGGAAAAACTATTACGCTATTGTTTGTTGGTTTAGATTTTAAAAAAATCATCCGACCGCCCCTCCCATCAAAATGATATAGATTCTAGCAACCCCTCTTCCTGGCATACCATTCTGGATATCATCCATGTAGTCCACATTGTCTTCTTTCTCTTCTTCACTTCCCTTGACCGTGTCAACCTTGGTTACATCTCCTCGATCGTTGCCCCATCTTTCACCACCGCTGCTAACACGACGCTCTATAGCGCCCAGTTCGATGTTACGGGCCTGACGACTATTCACCGTCGGCGTCCACGTCGTCGAATAACGAAAGTTCCCTTCGTTTACGACCTGGTCGCGGCTAAGAGAAATGAAGAATTTACCAGATTTTTATACCCAAAAGATAAGCATACAATCATGAGGTTTTTTTAAATGCAGGTTATCTTAAACAGTTTACGAATTTCAAGAACGTCAGGCCTCAATCGATACCTCTCGACCATTTTTTTTTTCTTCTTTTAATTGCCTGTCCCTAATCTGAAGATAAAATGATAAAAATTAAGATGCCCAAAAATACAAAAATATAAACTTAATGCGGATACCATACAGATGAGCCCCTTAAAACTGGCAAAGTTTTGCTCAGCAGTCGGATCAAAAGATTGCGCATGCTGTTTAATATCACCTGGCAGCTGGTACAAAAATTTACAATTTGTAAAAATACCAAAGACTTTCCCGGTTTCGAACTACGGTCACCACGGTCAGAAACTTAACGTTGGTGTGAGTTACTATCTGGGCCCTCCTGGCGACAGCAGGCCCAGATAGCCCTTAACCTAAATTTTGAATGCGATGGAAATTGTTTCTAAAATGGCGGCACCAAGCTCGTTGAGATCAGTGGTAGAAATTTTACTTCATGCACATGAGGTACCCGGTTCGATCCCAGCTCATAATGGTACAAAATTGATAATTTTACAAAAACGCAAAAGACTTTCCAGGTTTCGAACCAAGGTCACCGCTGTCAGAAACATTAGTGCGAGATACTATCTGGGCCCTCCTGGCGACAGCAGGCCCAGATAGCCCTTAACCCTAATTTTGAATGCGATGAAAATGGTATTAAAAATGGTGGCACCAAGCTTGTTTAGATCAGTGGTAGTGATTTTGCCTCGTGTAGGTGAGGTACCCGGTTCTATCCCAGCTCTGAATTTAATAATGGGCCTACAAAATTAACAATTTGCAAAAATGCAAAATTAAAGACTTTCCAGGTTTCGAACCACGGTCACCACGGTCAGAAACTTAACGTTAGTGCGAGTTACTATCTGGGCCCTCCTGGCGACAGCAGGCCCAGATAGCCCTAAACCCAAATTGTGAATGCGATGAAAATAGCGTTTAAAAATGGCGGCACCAATCTCGTTTAGATCAGTGGTAGAAATTTTACGTCATGCACCTGAGGTCCCTGGTTCGATCCCAGCTTTTTTAATTTAATGGTACAAAAATAAAAATTTGCAAAAATGCAAAAGACTTTTCAGGATTCGAACCACGGTCATCACGGTCAGAAACATAACGTTAGGGCGAGTTACTATCTGGGCCCTCCTGGCGACAGCAGGCCCAGATAGCCCTTAACCCCACTTTTCAATGCGATGAAAATGGTATTAAAAATGGCGGCACCAAGCTTGTTTAGATCAGTGGTAGTGATTTTGCCTCGTGTAGGTGAGGTACCCGGTTCGATCCCAGCTCTGAATTTGATAATTGACCTACAGAATTGACAATTTTGCAAAAATGCAAAAGCTTTTCCAGGATTCGAACCACGGTCATCACGGTCAGAAACTTAACATTAGTGCGAGTTACTATATGGGCCCTCCTGGCGACAGCAGGCCCAGATAGCCCTTAACCCCACTTTTCAATGCGATGAAAATGGTATTAAAAATGGCGGCACCAAGCATGTTTAGATCAGTGGTAGTGATTTTGCCTCGTGTATGGTGAGGGTACCGTTCGATCCCAAGTCTGATTTAATAATTAGGCCTAAAGAAACTGACAATAGTTTTTGCAAAAATGCAAAAGCTTTTCCAGGATTCGAACCAACGGTCAGAAACTTAACATTAGTGCGAGTTACTATCTGGGCCCTCTCTGGCGACAGCAGGCCCAGATAGCCCTTAACCCGAATTTTGAATGCGATGTGGCGTTTAAAATGCGGCACCAAGCTGTTTAGGTCGTGGTAGTGATTTTGCCTCGTGTATGTGAGGTTCCCGGTTCTATCCAGCTCTTTAATTTAGGTACAAAATTTTCGACTTGCAAAAATGAAAGACTTTCCAGGATTCGAACCACGGTCACCACGGCAGAAACTTAGTGTTGATGCGAGTTACATTCACGGCTTCTTTGCAATAACAGGGCTCAAGTATTGGTTAATCCCAACTTTTGTGGCGATTAAAAGAACTCCGAATGAATTTTAAGGAATTGTTCGTCTCGAAAATTGATAAGCGGGATTCCTTATTATAATCTATGAATGTGTCTTTCCTGAGGACATAGCAATACGGTATTCAAAAAAATATTTCATTAAGAATGATCTATATACCTTCATTTGGAATCTGACATAGCAACAACTACTTGAAGGCCTACGCAAACTGGTTTAGTACATTCTTCGTATGTAGGTTGTTTGAATACCTTTTTATTATAATGCCCCCTGAAAGAAACCTTATCATAACTAAGACAACTCACTATTCACACAACTTAGCAAATCACACCCGGCCCAGTGGCGTAATGAGCAAACTATTCACTCTTTTTATTTGATTGGACATTTTTGTACGGGCTGCGTGGAATTTGCTCTCTAATGGTAGTGTCAAAAAATTTTCAATTTGCTCTCGAGACGTTTGTGAATAACCTACCCCAACCCCTGCGTACTGAGAAAATACGGCCCATGACCGAAATGATTTTGGGCGACATTTTTTTTTTTTTTTTTTTTTTTTTGGGGGGGGGGTGTCTACCTCATTAAATTGATATCTTTGATCAGTCCAGTCGTATAACTGTTGATGTGACACTGTAATACAGGTCCTGCCAAGCAACTACGACAGTACTCCACGCACACATCTCAGTCCTTAGCAGTCAGAGTGAGAGAAACACGGTGTCGATCCTTGCTGTTAAAAAAGACATAATTATGTTAACATGAAATATAAGGGATTTGCAGGAACCTAACCAGTAGAGACTCAAGGATTTCGTCACAGTAAGAGAGAGAGAGAGACCGGCAAAATTGAAAAAGTAAAAAATCTGGGGAAGGGTCTATAGCCGTCAAAAAAAATGTTGACTGTTTCCTTTGTGTAACCTTCCGATATAGGCCTATATTTTTTTCTTATATTTCGGAGGGAGGGTCCGTTCATGGAAAAAAATGAGAAAGATAAAGATACAGTTGATAAAGAAGAAATACTCTTTTTGATGGTCTCAATCGACTCCTCCATATCGCTGTCGAGATAAGTTGGGTGTTCGGACAAGACGCAAATTTCAAGTTGTTGAGAAGTTCAATTTGATGCATCTGATTTTGAAAAATTCATGAAGAGGTTTTTTATTCTTCTGAAGTATCCAGACATCCCAACCCCCCCCCTCCTAGTGGGATCCGAATCCCAGAAATAACAAATTAGGGCAACAGTAATTATTTTCTCTTGCAAACATAATAAAACGAATATGCCTGTCATGATAAGTGAATGGGGGGGGGGGTAGACACCTATGGTAGACACTCACCTCAGCCTGTCCTAGTGGAAAACTCTTCACGACAGTGAACAGAAGAAGAAATATCGATAAGAATAAACACTAGTTTTATTCGGCAGATCGATTCCGATATTTGGTTTGACGTAACGACATCTTGAATGTATTGCTTACGACAATTTACGTCCTATAATACAGACAAAATTCTATATCTCAACATTGTGAAAAAAATGTTTCCTTTTCAGGCTGAGCTCAGACAACGATCAGACAAGCACAATAGACTGGTTGTTAAAAATTGAAATAAATACAAGACCCCCCAAAAAACTTTAATGGCCCGTGTCTGGTGCTTGGCGCTGGCGCAGCCGCGTGTTGAGCGCGTACCTACTACCCAGACATTTGGCGCATGCTAAGCGCACGTGCATTAATTATATATTTCAGATATTCGAATTTGATAAAATAATTTCTTTTTCTTCAAATTACCATCATTGCAGATATTCGAATCTTGATTAAATAATACTTTTTAGATAAGTAGGATGGGGGGGGGGTCCGATGTCCGGACACATAAGCAGATAAAAACATCATCTTTTGCCTCGATTTTTTGTTCAACATTTTGTGCAGTAAATAGCAAAAATATTTGTGAATATTTGTGCTTTGTTATATTGTCTGATATTATTTTCAATCATTAATGAAATATTGATCACAAAGCTCCTAAAGTTGCCGTCTTTGTCCGGACAAACAACACGTCCGGACATACAACCACCGGGTATACGGGAGTAGTATTAATGGAGAAATAAGGAGGGGCCCAAGGTTGGGGCTGTTAAAGTGGCCATGGTGTTTCATCAAATCCTTAAAATCGATTCAAAGATAATAAAAACACCACCTGATTCTCCTCCTTCTATTCTGTCCTCTGTCTCTCTCTCTCTCTCTCGCCTCTCCTCGTCTTCACAGCACACACACACACACACACACACACAATACAACATCACCCACCCCCCCCCCACACACCCCACCACACACACACACCCCACCTAATCTTACTTCTTTTCTTTCCTTCTCCGAAATCTCAATCTCTTTCTGTCACTCGTTTGGGGGAAACAAAAGGACATAACAGGGGCCGCGGAGCCGGGGGGGGGGGGGCTTTCGTCAGCAAACGTGTAAACAAACGCAAAAATTTAGAACCCTTCAATGACATTCTCGTCCATCATACCTTAAAGGTTTCAAACTCTCAAAAATACCGTTGAAAAGAAGAATATTAACAAAATGATTGATCCTATACATGAACTTGTAATAAATAATCGTCAAGAACATTGTTTAAATGATCACTATTAATAAATGAGCATGCTCTAAACCATGCAACATACCTAGATTATGTGCACGAAAAATACTAAATTATCCCGATACGGGGCACATTTATTTCACCGAGGCCCGTAGGCCGAGTTGAAAAGATGTGCACGAGGGATAATTTAGTAATTTGGAGTTCATTAGTTAGTAATGTTGCATTAATAGAGCATGCACATTTATTATAGGTAAATAGACCCTAGATATTTGACCTTGCTAAATCTGTTTTATCTTTGCAGTAATGTTTGCAAACTTTTGGTGCTAATTAAGCTATCTGTACGTATATTGTTGCTCCGCGTATCTATTGTTGGTGGCGCATCATTTACTGTCATTACGCGCTAGCGCAACAAAGAAATCGATTCACCATTCATTTTAACACAGGATAAACTCGTTCCAATATAAAAAAACGTTTCATAATAACAAAACGGAAATGCACCGTAACATCATTCACCAATCACAACTCGTAAATAACTATTACCACTATTAACTATTATATTAAATAGTGCAAATGCTCATACAAGCAACATACTAGATTATGTTGCACGTCTAGACAAATACTAATTATCCCCGAGGCATACGATTTATTTCACCGGAGGCCGTAGGCCGATTGAAACAGGATGTGCACGAGGGATAATTTGTATTTGGGAGTTCACAATAGTCAGTAATGTTTGCAATTAATAGAGCATGCACTATTTATTGTAGTAAATAGACCCTAATCTTTGAACCTTGCCTAATCTGGTTTTTCTTTGTAAATGTTGTCAAACTTTTGGTGCTAATTAAGCTATTGTGACGTAAATATTTTGCTTCCGCGTATCTATTTGTTTGCGCACGCAATTTTAACTGTTATTACGGCCTAGCCGCAACAAGGCAGTCGATTTCACCATTCATTTTAACACGTAAAAACGTTCAATATAACAAAAAAACCGTTATAAACAAAAACAGGTTTCAATATAACAAAACGTGAATGACCACGTGACATCATTTTCAACCATCACAATCCTAAATACGATCCTATTTAATATAAATATAATTTCAGACTGCTGCACAAACATCCATTAAAAACAATCACCACTAATAATATTACCACCCCCAATTAACAAAAACAAACCAAAAAAAAGGAAAAAAAGAAAAAAAAAGAAGAAAGAAGAAGACCAAATTCATTTAAAATTAATGATTTAGACATACATCATTGTGTTATTTTAAGATATTATCTTAGTTGACATCAAAATATCCGAGTCCATGCATGATCCTCCCGAAACTCGGAAAATTAAATTGTATTATTATTTTCAAAGGCCGTAGATGTTGCAAATTTATTGGAGATCAAATATATTTAAAGCAGATGAATTTTGTTTTTTACCCTCTTGTAAATTATACCAGTGATCAGTATAGCAGAAGGACAAGAACCGAAACAATACAATAGGCCTACAATACAACATTTGCATTTATATAGCGCTCATTACTGGAGTATCACAGCGCTTTACATCATCATAATAATAAGAACATAAAAATAAAATATCAAATTGTATGTTATCTCCAAAGCCTATATCATTCTATTATACACTTAATTGGAATTTTTTTAAAGCAGAATACAAAATGGGGTTTCCTATAAAATACACTTTCTGAATAATATAATTTTCTGCGTTGTTTAGTTGTTTCCTTGCAAATTGCAAAACAGATATAGTCAATCGGGAAGAACAAGGTTGGTTGAGAAAGAAAGGTCGTTCACGTAATTTTTTGCCATTTTTATTTCCTCAGGTGAGAGAGGGCGTTAAGTAATTTTCTCGTTCTAAATTGGAATTGGTCATTATTTCTATTTTTTATTAGATATTATGTTGTAAAAGATGTATCATTCATTCATCAACCAAGCTTTTACTTCTCGTGAGCTCCCGAAAAGGTGACTAAAAACACGGGTTAACGCCATTCTCTTCCTCAACCAACACGAAAATGGTCAATAGATGCATGTCACACGTTGATGAATTGTTTAGAATTTCGGTCTGTTTATCTCAAATTTTGGCTTGTAACCTTGACGGTTATCAATATGCCAATCAATCGATATCCGCCGATAAAGTACACGATACTATTTATGTCACTGAATTGAGCCTTGGGCGGGAAATTGCTCATTCATTTCAGGGCAATAACAATAAGGTGCACTGAGATTTTTAAAATCTATTTTATACAATCATTGACAATGAGGCCGCTTTACGGTTAGAAAAAGCGAAGGGGACCTGTATAAGCCCACTGCTCTCCCAGAAATTTTGTTTTCGGTTGTATCTTTTCCCTTTTCATTTAGGGTTTTTGTTTATGTTTATTTTTTTTGTTTTTAGCCTAGTTCCCCCCCCCCCCCTCTCGATGATACGTAGGGCTATACCTCATAATGCTAACGTATACACGAGAAAATAACAATAAGATATGATGATATAATAGTGCAGTAATATATGCGAGAATAAAAACAAACCTACTTCTGTAGGCCTATGTCAATGAAAAAAAAAGATGATTTTTAGGATAATTCATTAAATTTAATAAGTCAATGGTCAAAATTAAAGGGGTTGTAAACTAACAAATGCATGGTAACGCCATCTACGTCCGTCTTGGAGAATATTGCACTACAACTAAACCACACTTGATTGATGTCCAAATAACAACGAAAGCTATAAAACGAAATCCTTATTAGTTATTGCATGAGATTGCACAAAACATCCCGCGAAAAAAAATGATATTCACGTAAATCATAATGAAATTCCTTATTTGTTTCATACAAACAAATATTAGAATATTATAAATATGTAAAAAATCTGGGGCGTTTCATGAAAGGACTTGTTGGACGTTTTATCCGACAAACTGAAATGAACTACTGAAATGCTTGCATCTGATTGGTTGAGAGCAAATTTGTCGGATAAAATATCTGACAAGTCCTTTGATGAAGTTCCCCCTGGTAACGCCATTTAACAGAAATTCATACTCTGCCAGTCTAACAATATAATATACAGCCAAAATACTGAACGCATGTGCGTGTTTAATAAAAGTGATAAGAATATATGTTTTGGTCGGCGGTAATACGAGTTCTTCTTCGATAATACTTGAGTCACGGCGACATCGACGTTGATGATGGAGATCGTTAAACCCTCTCCGCTGATCATTGACCACCACTGTCCGATGTACTAATCAGTGATGTTAGCATCCTGTGCGTTCGGACACACCTTGACACACACGTTACTGCCCTTAGAGCGGAGGAGCTGTTTCCCAGGACAGAAGCAGTCTCTGTGGCACATACGGGAGCATTTAGGCCTTGGTTCCCCGCATACTTCCTGACACCCTCCGCAAGAGTTCCAGATGAGATCCCCTGAGCAGTTGCCTTCCCTCTTGCGAGACGGGTTCTTGTCAGGCTTGGGTCGTCTCCTGGCCTCACAGGCTGGAAATAATAGACAAATGCGATTACATAATTAATCTATAATTATATTTATGGTGATATCTCACTTCGCGGATACTGGTTTGAGACGGTTTTGAAACTTATCGCGGAGGCGTCTCCGAGACGTCTCCTGAATCCCCGCAACGTTTCATGAGTCTTGGGAATCTAAAAACCGTCTCAAAAATAGTCCCAAATCCATCTCAGAGACGTCTCCGCAACGGAAAAAAAAGGAACGGAGACGTCTCCGCGACGGAAAAAAAAAGTAATGGAGACGTCTCGACGACAAGTTTTAAAACCGTCTCAAAACAGTCCCAAATCCGTCTCCGCGACGTGAGATACCGTCATTACTTTTTATATAAGTATGGTTCTCAACTATAGGATTCTATTCAGATGATTTTAGTCTTTAGTCATGAGAAACTACTAGTATTGTGCCATGGTCACAACCAGACGAGCGTCTGTCGTGCACCTCTGCGTATTGTCTGCGTCCAATGTCGCAGAACATCCTTGCGTTAGACGCAAGAAGGCTAACGATACTATCCCCAGTGGCGTGATTGGGAAAAAAAGGAGCCAAAAAAAAAATCCTTTCTTGGGTACCATGTTGGGAGTTATTTGCAGTGGGGATACACGATTTTAGAATGGGGGGGGGGGGGGGCGCCAGGCCAAGATAGGGAGGGCGCCGCCGAAATTTTCCGATTTAACATGTACAGGCAATGAGCGGTTTTCAAATTATAGGATTCGCCACTGGGATAGTATCGTTAGCCTCTTGCGTCTAACGCAAGGATGTTCTGCGACATTGGACGCAGACAATACGCAGAGGTGCACGACAGACGCTCGTCTGGTTGTGACCATGGCACAATACTAGTAGTTTCTCATGACTAAAGACTAAAATCATCTGAATAGAATCCTATAGTTGAGAACCATACTTATATAAAACAGTAATGACGGTATCTCACGTCGCGGAGACGGATTTGGGACTGTTTTGAGACGGTTTTTAAAACTTGTCGTCGAGACGTCTCCATTACTTTTTTTTTTCCGTCGCGGAGACGTCTCCGTTCCTTTTTTTTCCGTTGCGGGAGACGTCTCTGAGATGATTTGGGACTATTTTTGAGACGTTTTTAGATTCCCAAGATCTCTATGAAACGTTGCGGGGATTCAGGAGACGTCTCGGAGACAGCCTCCGCGATAAGTTTCAAAACCGTCTCAAAACCAGTATCCGCGAAGTGAGATATCACCATAAATATAATTAATAGATTAATTATGTAATCGCAATTTGTCTATATTTCCAGCCTGTGAGGCCAGGCAGACGACCCAAGCCTGACAAGGACCCGTCTCGCAAGAGGGAAGGCAACTGCTCAGGGATCTTCATCTGGAACTCTTGCGGAGGGTGTCAGGAAGTATGCGGGAACCAAGGCCTAAATGCTCCCGTATGTGCCACAGAGACTGCTTTCGTGTCCTGGAAACAGCCCTCCGCTCTAAGGGCAGTAACGTGGTGTGTCAAGGTGTGGTTCCCGAACGCACAGGATGCTAAACATCAACTGATTAGTACATCGGACAGTGGTGTCAAATGATCAGCGGAGAGGGTTAAACGATCTCCATCATCAACGTCGATGTCGCCGTGACTCAAGTATTTATCGAAGAAGAACTCGTATTACCGCCGACCAAAACATATATTCTTATCACTTTTATTAAACACGCACATGCGTTCAGTATTTTGGCTGTATATTTATATTGTAGACTGGCAGAGTATGAATTTCTGTTAAATGGCGTTACCAGGGGGAACTTCATCAAAGGACTTTGTCAGATATTTTATCCGACAAATTTGCTCTCAACCCAATCAGATGCAAGACATTTCAGTAGTTCATTTCAGTTTGTCGGATAAAACGTCCAACAAGTCCTTTCATGAAACGCCCCAGATTTTTTACATATTTTTATATTCTAATATTTGTTTGTATGAAACAATAAGGAATTTCATATGATTTACGTGAATATCATTTTTTTTCGCGGGAATGTTTTGTGCAATCTCATGCAATAACTAATAAGGATTTCGTTTTATACTTTCGTTGTTATTTGGACATCAATCAAGTGTGGGTTTATTGTAGTGCAATATCTCCAAGACGAACGTAGATGGCGTTACCATGCATTTGTTAGTTTACAACCCTTTAATTTTGACCATTGACTTATTAAAATTTAATGAATTATCCTAAAAATCATCTTTTTTTTTCACTTGACATAGGGCTACAGAAGTAGGTTTGTTTTTATTCTCGCATATATTACTGCACTATTATATCATCATATCTTATTTGTTATTTTCTCGTGTATACGTTAGCATTATGAGGTATAGCCCTACGTATCATCGAGAGGGGGGGGGGGGGGAACTAGGCTAAAACAAAAAAAATAAACATAAACAAAAACCCTAAATGAAAAGGAAAAAGATACAACCGAAAACAAAATTTTCCTGGAGAGCAGTGGGCTTATACAGTCCCCTTCGCGTTTTTCTAACCGTAAAGCGCCTCATTGTCAATGATTGTATAAAAATTAGATTTTAAAAATCTCAGTGCACTTATTGTTATTGCCTGAAATGAATGGAGCAATTTCCCGCCCAAGCTCAATTCAGTGACATTAAAAGTATCGTGTACTTTATCGCGGATATCGATTGATTGGCATATTGGATAACGCGCAAGGTTACAAGCCAAAATTTGAGATAAACAGACCGAAAATTCTAACAATTCATCAACGTGTGACAGTGCATCATTGACCATTTTCGTGTTGGTGAGGAAGAGAATGCGTTAACCCTGTTTTTTTAGTACCTTTCGGAGCTCACGAGAAGTAAAAGTTGGTTGATGAATGAATGATACATCTTTTACAACATAATATCTAATAAAAATTAGAAATAATATGACCAATTCCAATTTTAGAACGAGAAAATTACTTAACGCCCTTCTCACTCTGAGGAAAAAAAATGGCCAAAAAATTTACGTGAACGACCTTCTTCTTCTCAACCAACCTTGTTCTTCCCGATTGACTATATCTGTTTTGCAATTTGCAAGGAAACAACTAAACAACGCAGATAAATATACTAATTCAGAAAGTGTATTTCATAGGAAACCCCATTTTCTGTATTCTGCTTTTAAAAATTTCCAATTAAGTGTATATAGAATGATATAGGGCTTTGGAGATAACATACAATTTGATTATTAATTTTTATGTTTTATTATGATGTAAAGCGCTGTGATACTCCAGTAATGAGCGCTATATAAATGCAAATGTTGTATTGTAGGCCTATTGTATTGTTTTCGGTTCTTGTCCTTCTCTATACTGATCACTGTATAATTTAAACAAGAGGGTAAAAAACAAAAATTCCATCTGCTTTTAAATATATTTGATCTCCAATAAATTTGCACATCTACGGCCTTTGAAAATAATAATACAATTTAATTTTCCGAGTTTCGGGAGGATCATGCATGGACTCGGATATTGATGTCAACTAAGATTATAATCTTAAAATAACAACAATGATGTAGTCTAAATCATTAATTTTAAATGAATTTGGTCTTCTTCTTTCTTTTTTCTTTTTTTTCCCTTTTTTTTTTTTTTTGTTTATTGTGGGTGGAATATTAGTTAGGGTGATTTGTTTTTAATGATGTTGTGCAGCAGTCTGAATATTTTATTTATAGTGATCATTTAACAATGTGTCTTGACGATTATTTATTACAAGTTCATTGTATAGGATCAATCATTTTTGTAATATTCATTCTTTTCAACGTGTATTTTGAGAGTTTGAACTTTAGGTTATGATGACGCAAGAAATGTCATATCTCTCTCTT
>CALNVZ010002100.1:35766176-35817686 GCA_940671915.1 Paracentrotus lividus
CATTTTTTTTTTTGGGGGGGGTGTTTTGTGCACTACATTAAAGAATGCTTTAATTACTAATGACATCCCAAGAAAGTTAACACTGTATAAAAAAATTAATGAATACAAGTCATTAGAGACGTGTAAAAACCTTTTTAATACGTATTCTTACACGAAGCTGTATTATTCTAAAAACCAACGTGACCCACCCATGGCTATATGAATGATTAGATATTAGGTTCTTTGAAAGGATGCTCAGAGGTTTCTATAATGAATGTGTTAATGAGTCTGGTGTCAAGATTTGTCTTGAAGGCGGAAGAAAGTAGGATAGAATGAGAGATAAAGAGACAGAAAAGGGATAAAGGCATATAGAGAAAGATATGCAGAAAGTGGAGACTGGAAAGAGAGGGAGAGAGAGAGAACGAGAGAGAGAGAGATGAAATTAAGACAATGGCTGTAGCCGTTTTTAATTTGCTTCATGACAATACTCTGGGGAATTAGTGAGGGGACTTCATGAAATATCATTTTTTTTATAATCAGCTATTGTTTCGGGTCATTTTGTTTTCTCGTGATAGAATACATAAACTATAATAATGATGAGGAAAATTATTTCCAGGGACATAATAAAAGGTCGTTTAGATCTTCCGTGCTACAAAATCACAATCTTTATTGTCTATTCACATTATCCAACTGACCTTTATGTTTCCCCTCGTATATTATAATGCACTTTATCTTATTTTTTTTTTTTTTTTTCATATAAATAAAATTGTACAGTAGAGATATTGGTGCACCAACTCTCTCTAAAAGAATGAGTGAAATGTTCTTAAAGGATTGAATATCAGAAAAGAGTGAATTCATAGTGAAATGCGAGTGAATTTGGAGTGAAAATATACTCATTTCCACTCATTTTTGAGTGACCTCAGTGATCATCTGAGATCTTCGAGTAATCCCTGATGTCACTCCAAAATGGGTGCAAATGTAGTGAAAATGATTGTGTATTTTTATTCCAAATTCACACTAATTTCACTCTAAATTTACTCTTTCTCAAACTCACTCTGTCAAGAGTGATTTTTTTTTTTTCTTTCTTTCTTTCTTTTGAGAGAGAGAGAGGATTATTTGGAGCCATTACGCCCTCCCCTATTACGTAGTACGATTAATTAAAAAACGGATATGCCATTAAAGCGCACGTAGCTCAATAGGATTCAATTCAGGGTCGAATTATGATGTTCCAATCTTTTAGTACCCATTTCTGGCTATACACTTCTATCAATAAATTATAGGCTATTATGCCTGGAATATCATTAATCCTGCATCATAATTACTGCGTTCTTTATTTTAATTTTTTTTCTCGCAGCAACACAATTATGACAATGGCTAATAAAGAAAGATTATTAGACACGCTATACATGAATATATTTACAAGCAAAGCAAAACAAAATAAATCAAAATCACCAACGACAACAAAACTAAACATGACCGATAATTATATTTACTTTGTTATCGCTCATCAAGGTAACCGGGAAAAAAGACTTTATAATGACGTAATTGATTTACTACACAGCTATTTGGCGCTTCCGCCTTATTTACCGGAAGAACTAGACACGACAATGTACATTGTGCAAAAAGAAAAGAAATACAAAAAAGCTGGTCGGAACATCCTGAAGTGTTTTGTTTCCAAGGTTATTCTTAAATTTTACCAAAATAAAAAGTACAATAGCCAATAAATTGATGATTAGATTCAGGAAATTTCTTTGTAAACGCATTGTCGAAAATCACTAAAATATGGGGTCTATATCGGAATTTTAGATCTTTACTTTTTGTTTAAACATGATAAAGCATAAAACAGACGGTCCGAACAAAATTTGCCTTTTGTGTCTAATTTAGTGTGCATCTTTTTCTGATGAAGCCAAATAAGGGTTCAAATAAACAACTGAACTGTGCATAATGAAATTTTTTATTCTTAACGACTAATTGTGTTGTAATATTCAGAACATATAAAACCGAACATATATCTTCCTATTTACAACATAGATTCATGCTGATGTTAAGACACCTGTTGTTACAATCTTATTATATAGGTTTAGACTTTAAACCTTAATTGTTTCTACAGTGCGTCCCAAAAAGAACTATACACTTTTTAAATAGCTACCAAATAGAAAAATATATGATTCTTGGGGAGAAGATTTATATGTATATAAGGCTCATATCCTCAACTATCATTATGACACCAAAAGAAATCCGAAAATAACCCATGCTTCAGTGAGTAATGCCCACTGTTGTAAAGGACATAAAAATTAGCCTGCGCAGGAATTTACGATTAATTTTGCACCTGGTTATGGAACGACATGAAGGAGTCAAAATTAATGATGGAATCGCTCGGCTTATACAACGACAAAAATAAATTGAAGTCAAAGCATAAATCAATGATATGAAAACAAATGGTGAAACATAACATTTTTGCATAATATTAATTGTTTTTTTCTGACTTTTGGTTTATCTTTGACTCTGTTGGCTGATTTATTCCATCGTTAATTTTGACTCATTCATGGCGTTCCATAACCAGGTGCAAAATGAAAAGTGAATACCTGCGCAGGCTAATTTTTGTGTCCTTTACAAAAGTGGGCATTACTCATGGAAGCATGCGTTATTTTCGGAATTTTTGGAGCCATAATGATAGTTGAGGATATGAGTCTTATATACATACAAACCTTTTATCCAAGAATCTTATATTTTTTATTTGGTTGCCATTTCAAAAGTGTATAGTTCTTTTTGGGACGCACTGTATAAATTAGTTACAGCTTATCTTATAAATGATAAATTATTTTCGATAAAGCTGATTGTCGATTTGGTCTTTTCGAAATACTTATTTAATTTAATGTATACTTGTAGTTGACTTCGCGAAAGCATATGTCAGTGGTTTACAAGAAATGCAATATGTTCTTGATTCCATAATTGAATTTCATTATTTACAGGGTGAATTTGAATACTCGGTCACCACAAAATAAACATATAATACCAAATCACCATTAATTTTGCTCTATTCAAGGCAAGAGGAACATTATAATTGTATTTTTTCGAATGCTTCCTGTATCTGGATAATGCCATGTATACATCGTGCTCTGCATATAATTATGCATGCATATTATTATAAGCTATATACTTAATTGAAGTATTTCAGCTATGGAACTAAAAGCTTACATAGTGGAAGTATTTTCATACTCTTTTTTTTTTTTTTTTTTTTAATCAATGTGGGACATTCACATCTATTCGGAATGTTGAGAATTCAAACCTCCACCAAGGTAAGTCATGTCCTTAAATCGGCACCTTCTCCATTTTGCTATACTCTCCATCCAGGTGCATGTAAATAGGTAACTGACTTTATGCCAGGGCGCTCACATAATTATGTTGCCGTGCGGTCAGGATATTAACACTTTTTATAAATTATAGTTACGAATTGGAACAACAAAAATACACATTTCTGTTAATAAAAGCCTTTTCATATGGGAACCTATACAATATTGCAAATTAAAAGTGTAAAACGTGCAGTATTAAAAGTGTTGTCTCGAGACAACAAATTGCAAACAGATACAAGTAAAAACTATTTGTGGTAATGGTATTGTATATAATATATCAAAGTAAATTAAAACGACAAAACAAATCAATCAATACTGTTTTATATGTTTTATACGACACGTTAGTATTTCTACTTACCACTCAACAGTAGCCCGATCAGGACAACCAAAATCAATGCACGTTGAAAATTCTTCGCCATCTTGTTAAAATTTCTCGTAGAGGCTAAAATATCTCTAAAATGCTACTTCGAAGACGTGTTCTATCTACCGAAGGCGACCTACACAATGAACGGTATGCGATTTGCCATCCAATTAATAAACAAATGCGGGCACGATTTTGATGAGCCTACGTCAGAGAGCCAAGTGATAATTTCTGTAAAAGAGATAAGCGGATTTACCTTGTTGTGTATTGTTGTCACTGTCAGGACGTTTTGTAGTTTTATTTAAAAAGGTTTCACTTCCTCAAGTATGTAATTGAAAGTTAGTGAAATAAATGACACTTTGCTATTACTATTTACAGGCCTACACTTTCGGTTGATACTTATTTCAGTTTCTAAACTATTTATAACAAAGGCCAAACCAGATTGTTTTACGTTTTAGTCCCATTTATTTCGATTAAGTGGAACTATATAGTTCTCGTTGTGGTATAAATACAATTAAGCCCACTCGTGGGTTTTATTCGACGTCTTTATTGTTCCATTCTTCATTTAAATCTTGATGATAAAAGTTTAATGGTACATGCACTTTAATTGGAGGAGTAGCAACCTATCGACAGATTTCCGGTGGAGACCTAAAAGTTTTTCTTAAAGACCATCGACAAAGTAAATTAAAAGAAACATCGATGGAACGCTATTGGGCGTGGAATATGAATACACATAAATAAAACTCATTTTTATATCAATAATCAAGAGAGATGATCAATCCTTAACCAGGCCACCCCTCCTAATTACTCGAAAAGGGCTTAAATTTCACGGCGTGTGGAATGATGAATACATTTGAAGCTTTTGAGTATTACTATTGCAGATCATTAAACATCCGTCATAAATTTGAATAATTTATACAAATTGGCTTATTGTTGTCGAATCTAATATTTATAAGGACAAACTCAGTCTTGCCCGGATGTTGGACGGCTCTGGCTTGCAATGTACATATCTTTTTGTTTGTGTTTTTTTTTTATTATTATTATTATTATTATTACTGCCGTAGTCCATCATTAAACACCTCCTAAATGAATTTGAATTTAACTATTTTTTTGAGGAGGGGGGTAACAGTGGGGTAAGTTTTTTGCTCTTACATTTATAGAACAGTGCCCCAAAAGACATCCAATAATTATGAAGTCTTCATTCAGTTTTGAAAAATTTGACCTTTTTCATCTTTTGTCTGTTTTTGCTGAAATTTGTCTAACACATATTTGATTTAGTTTGTTTTGTTTTGCTTTTTGTTTTTTTGTTTGTTTTTTGTTTGTTTTTGTTTTTGTTTTTTTTTGGGGGGGGGTTGTTTTGTTTTGTTTTGTTTTGTTTTTTGTTTTTTTGTTTTTTTGTTTTTTTGTTTTTTTGTTTTGTTTTGCTTTGAAAGAAATTTTTCCAATCCAATTAAATCTTCAGAGTTCATTTTCCTTTCGAAATAACTGAAGGACGATCCTTCATTTAATCATCATCGTATACATATTATGATTGACCTTTTAGTGCAAAATATATTAATTTCCCTTTCATATTTTAGGCTCTGAGGACATTGTAGCGTTATACGAATATTCATCTGTCTTAGACATATTCATTTCATCTATACTCATTATAAGCTTCTCCAATGCCATCTATGCTAATTGGAATGAGAACAAAACAAAACTACAAAGCAGTGTCATAGATTTTTTTTAAGAAGCGCAAATTGCTTGATTTAAAAAATATTAAAAAAAATGAATTTTCGATCTAATGGATCCTTGGGCAGGCTTATTTTATTTTTATGCCATATTACCAACTTATCCGTTTTGAAATTCCATGATTTTTAACTGGATTGTAATTTACACATTGTCATATCTTCAGAAGTATATAATGATCTAAATGTCTTTTAGAACTACACATGTGTGAATTGTATTTTATATTTTGTTTGCTATATCAGATTATTGATCGTATAAATTCTGTTTTTTGTTGCTTTTCTGTTTCGACGAATTTTAATGATTTTTTAGAATGGTCCTATTTGTGTGGGTTACAGTCATTAAAATTATAATTGAGTTTGAAATAAATGTATAGCCGCTGTCAGCTAAAATGCATAATAGAAAAATTATATAATATAAATCATTTCATTGCATCACACGATAGTTTAACCTTTGTTGCTCTCTCAAGAGGTATTTTCTGACGAGCAAAGGGGTTGTGATTTTGAGATGCATTGCCTTGAATCGAAGGTGTTCCGCTCTGAATAGCAGTCACTCATGCCTTCATTTGTGATAGCAAATGAATGACCTTTAATTAACTGATAGAAATGGTTCATTTGATATGATAGTTCTTCACACAATGTCAGCGGCACAATTAAATATATATATAATATATAAACATATAAACATACAAACATTAATTATAAAGTCATGCGGCTTGTCACATTTCATAACTCGTCTATTTCGGACACAATACTAAATTTACAAATAAAATGTTGTCCTTACAATTTCATACAATGTATTACGAAAAAAATGCCAACGTTGTTTTTTCTGTCTCTAAAGGCCACCGCACACCTTACGACTGGTCTACGATCCGATTTTGGAACAAATCACATTTTGCTTCTTTTCCGAAAGTATGAATGAATAGGATCTTATCATTACAGGTTTAAATTAACCATAAGAATATTGATATCGAATTTCGGAAAATTGCAAGTCTCTATTTAGGAGTAAAGGGCAAATTGGTTTGAAATCGTAGCCAGTCGTGCGATTGCTGTGACGTCATTACGATTAGGTATTGAATTCGCTTTTATTCTAACAAGGAGGTTACATAATTACTGATTTGAACATATTAGTATTCCTGAGATGATTTAGGACTCTGCACAGTATGATGTTATATTTCTAAATTATCCCCATCAATGTTATGACGTTTTATTCCACAATCGGGTCGCAGACCAATCGTAAGGTGTGCGGTGGCCTTAATGCTTCACATTCATACAATATAATCATGTTTTTTTGTTTTTGTTTTTTTTTGTTTTTTTTCAGGGGAGGGGGGTTACTTTTTATTTTTACCCCAGTTTGGTCACCTTCAAAGAGTGCATAGACTGAGACAATTACACCTTCGTTGTTAACATGTTGCTCCACACATTAATAAACTTGACAAGTCATACACTTGACCTCTCGACGACTCCAAACACAATTAATTCGATCAAATAATGTTATATAGGTGTTTCATTCATCCCTACCTTTACTCATATGGAGAAGCGTTTACGTGGTTTGATGGCAGCCCACCATTTTTTTTAATTTTACCACTTAAAGAAACCTCCCACTTTTAAGATGTCAATGATTCGTACGAACCGCATCGCACAACGTTTTTTTTTTTTTTTTTTTTTTTTTTATTGATCATTATTATATTATATTTATTTTTTTTATCGCTGCATGGGCTCAGGGAATGGCATGCAACCCAAGCTTCAAAATCTTATATTTTTATTTCATAAGCATACTCATTCTTTATTTCCCACCCCATATCACTCTATCTTTCTCTGTCCCTCAGCTCTACCCCTATCTCTCCATTCTTATACCCCCCCCCCCCCCTCTCTCTCTCTCTCTCTCTCTCTCTCTCTCTCTCTCTCAACTCTCTCCAAATAATTTTAGATTTCAGGGCAAACTTATTTTCTTACATATTCAACTTATTAAAATTAAATACAAATAGTGTGAAAAAATATATAAATTATTAGTGTGAAATATTATACAATAAGATAATGAAACAAAAAAAAAATTATTATGACGGGGTTTGTAGACTGTATTTACGTAACCCATCAAGCGTTATCTAGAAAGACTCCTTTTATAGAAATATATCAACGTCACGATATTACTCCCTTTGTAACATCACATTGTTCATGTTTCCCCCACCATGTGGCTGTAGGGGTTTAAGATCAAAAAGATTCGTGCAGAGTATCCTTTCATTTTTTTTTTCTTCAAAAGAACAAGGCTGATGTGAAACTAATATCTCGAATCATTACACGATTCTGTCTGGACAATGATTATTAGAGCATCACGCACGTGTGCTAACAGTATGAACCGGAAAAAAGTTCAAGATTTTGTAGAACATGAAGGAATTTTGCACGCGTTGCAACAACGCTGGATTGTCTTTATAATAATTCGGATATATTTTGCCTCTGTGTGCAAGTAAATTAACAGCAGGATTGCGCTAGCAAATTTTTGGATTTTGCTGAGGAATCGACATACACAAATGCCAACATTATATTCTGACATTGATGAAAATAATGGAAATATATGACCAGAGTTCTGGAGTGTACGAACAAAGGGTTTGTGTTATCACAAAAAAAAATATTTTACTTTTGTTTTACAAAACTAAACTACACAAAACAAAGCAAGAACAATGTGGGGGCCTTAAATTGATACCACATACATACATAATTATCAAAATATGTATCGTTTTTACTGTCTGGTGTGTTTGGCATTCGACAATCCTTTCCTCTTTGACTTTGACATGGCAGATTCGGAGTGTGCGCCTCACAGGCTTGTAACTTCATTTTAGTTCAACACTTTCATCTTGTATTACAATGAGGGGGGGGGGAAGTATTGGGTTTTGACAGACGTGTATCAATCCGATATGATTATTTACGTCTGGGACCGACATTTAACGTCACAGATGGCGCTATACAAATTATTATTATTATTATTATGTATCATTTGAAAAGATTTCATACTTCAATAATTTTAAACCCTTTTTGGTGATACAGATTGTACAACACCCTAACCTATACATTAAAAATAAAAGGATATGCAACTCTGTAGGCTATCCACCCCCCCCCCCTATCATCCTATTCGTCTCACTTCAAAGATCAGTTACCCCCACAGCATGAAGGTGACTACCCCCTGATAGGGAACCATGACCCTCTTACGACCCATCTCTATATCAACCTTCTCCATTGAGATGAGAGAGACGATGATGACAGCATGACAGCATCTTGTTACCATGGCAACCAGATGGATGTAGCGAGAGAGATGCCATGATTGTGGTATCAAGTGCAATGGATCTTTCAATAATCTGACACACTGTAATCCTCGACAACCTTACCCCTTAACACTAAACATTAAGATAAGATTAAGATGAGGATTAGGATTAGGATTACGAATAGGATTATATAGTGTTACGTTTCGGGTATAAGGGTTGTGATTACCGTACGGTGAGGGTTAGGATTAAGCAAAGGTATTAGGGATAACTTTTAAGTGGTGTCAGCGTGTCAGGTTATGTAGAAAAAATAAGTGCAATATCAATTTACCAATTGCAAGCATTTATAGGCCAAGCATACATAGACTTAAATAAAACCTATATTAATATTTTTAAACAAAATATTTAAATTCAGAAAATCATATCGCTGTTGCAGCTGCTGTTCTTAGTAACCGCATGCTGTTCGCAGAGTTGTTGTTTTTATTAGCGTGTTTTCGCTGGAAGACGGAGGACCTAATCTAGAACGTTAGTAGTATGAAGGGCTTTATTTTCAAAATAGCTCAAACCCCAAACCCCAAACCCCAAACATTAGTACAGGAAAAAGAGTATGTAAAACTGTTATTTACTAGAAACGACTGGCAAGCGTTTAAATTTCGAGATCACGTGTGCAAAATCGAGGGGTTTCCCCCAGTTCCAAGAGCCTAGCTCCCCGTTCTCAAATCTACAACGCTATTTTGGGGGAAATGTACGTTCTCCTCAAATCTACAACGCAGGTTCTCAGCGGAGAACGTAGGGTCAGTTATCAGCCAACCATCTAGCGCTTTTAAAGGAGAATTGTCCCTCTGTAGATAGTTGGCTTACTGTGGATGCAGAAAAATCAAATAAGCACAATAGTGAAGATTTGGTGAATATCGGATACGTGATAAGAAAGTTATGAGTATTTGAATATTGAGATCTCTTATGACATAGGAAATCTCCCATTGGCATTGCAGTCACCATTTGTGATGTCACAAAGGGAGAACTCCCCATATGGTATGCACAAAATGTCTATTTATTTTCATTCTAATGATAGAACAGCTTTTCTTCTCATGATATATTATGACTTTCATATATTTACAAGTCATACCATAAAAAGATTCTTTATTCTCCATTTAGAATCAAGAAAAAAGAGGATTTTAGTACAATGTGTACAACAGATATGGGAAAGATCTCCCTGCATTACATCACACATCATGGTCGCGTTGCCAATTGGAGGATCTCCATATCATAAGTGATCTCAAAATCTAAAAATTCATATCTCTCTTATTCATTGCCTGATTTTTCTGAAACTTTCCAAATATGTTTTGGGGGTTTGTCTCCATTCACTGAAGCTAAATTTCTCTGAGGGGATAGTAATTCCCCTTTAATGTTAATAGGAATGTATACAGGCGAGGTTTAGGGGCCGACAGGCATTCCCCCCTTTGTTAAAAACATAAAGAAGCATATTTTGATTTGACTTATCATAAAGGCTGGGCGGTAGGTTATTTTACGTTCTTTTCATATCAGCAATGCTTAAGGTCAGTTGTAATGCACATTGACGCATTCGACACAATAAAACCTTGGTATGAAAAAAAAAGGAACTATGTTTCCCCGGTATGACTTCCTTTATGCAAGATGACAAAAGCGGGGTTTGCGCATTTTATTGCATTCCGCATACTCCGTCTTGTCTCTTAGACAGTGCGTCCCAAGAAAGAGTAAACCCAACTTTGAGAGCCTCATATTACGATTGTATGTCTTATGTGTTTAATGATTAGGTATATGTATTTATTTATTTTATTATAATGACGAAGAGTAAGGGTGGTATCTCACTTGGCGGAAAATACTTTGAAACTACTTTGAGATGGCTTTTACTTTGAGACAGTTTATGAAAATTGTCGCGGAGACGTCTCGGAGACGTCTTGGCGACGGAATAAAGTATCGGAGTTTTGTCACAAGCAACCCTGGCTTCTGAGCATTCATTCATTGTTTCAGTCCTTCTGCATGGGTCTATTCATAAGGAACAAATATATATTTAAAAAATTAATTGCAAGGGTTGCTTTTGCTCAAACTTGGTAATATATACTATAAAACAAAATTTACTATTTTTGAAAGCCTAAGTGGTCAGTCATCCGGTACAACACAGTTATCCGTTTGGTATAATGGAATATAGAGTATATATAACTTTATTATGAAATAAATATCAAAGTCATAAAACTCTAACATTTCAATAATGACAGGGGCTTTCAATTTTTTTTTTTCTGGGTCGCACTTTATATTAAAGCCCTATATACTGATTGAATCTATCTTGCAACAATGTACGTTATAATGTCTCACAAGCCAAAGACTACATGTGCGGTTACCATTAAAAAAATGTTATTCAACGTTATTGGAGAAGATAGAAAACGAGGATTTTCAGGTATTTTGAAAAATAGTGCCCTTTTTCTGCTAACGTTCTAGATAAGGTCCTCCGTAGTCCAGCGAAAACACCCTATTATAATCATGCTAATCTGGAGGAGCGCGGTATCGTGACCCTTTTTTTATATATATACACTGTTCGCCATAAAGGTGGAATATTTTTTTCTCGCTCCAACGCCGTTATGTTGCTCCGGCTTTAATTTATTGATTGTGTTGGTCATCGCTTTCACTTTCCGGGATCCTGGCTATATCTTGGACGTTCCCTCAAACCTTCCCTGGAATTTGTCTTCCAAAAAGTTTGCCACCCCCAGAAGATGGCCATTTTCATCATTTTTTTCTTATTTTTGGGGCCCCTTTTTGTTTACGCGACCCGCCAAGGCGCCCTCAGTCTGACCCCAAGGAAACACGTCTGAGATGGAGAGTTGGTATTGTGCTTTAAGTTAAATCTCGTTATATGGTTAAAGGCTCGACTCGTTTGTCTAGGGGAGGGGTCAAAATTTATTTAATCTATCTTCCCTAAATTGTATTGCAAAATATCAGCCAAATATAAATCAAAATAAAATATCATCAATAGTTACCATTTACAACCTTGTCATCAAGGCTGAAAAGAAAATTATGGTAAACTGATGATAATTAAGGGTTATAGGTTGTTTTTTATTTCTTTTGTTTTTATCATAAAGGTGGAATAAAATATTCCGAATTTTCACCAATCACACTTTTTATTTCAAACCCTCCCCTAGACAAGAGACCCGATCCTTTCCTCATAAATCTAGATTTAACTTAAAAACCAATATAAACAGTACAACTTAGACGAGTTTCCTGGGGGTAGGACTGAGGGGGCTTGATCGGCCGGGTAAACAAAAAAGGGCCCCAAAATGAGAAAAAAATGACAAATATGGGCATCATGGGGGTTGAAAAAACTTTTTTGGAAAAAAAATCTCCGTGAATGGTTGGGGGAATGTTCAAAATATTGCCAGGGTCTAAAAAAGTAAAAGCAGGGACTAACGTATTCAAGAAATTATAGCTGGAGCAAAATCATGTCGCAACAGCGGCAAAAAAATATTCCACCTTAATGACGGACAGTGTGTATATATCAGTGATAATAATAGTTCATTCACGCGTGACAAGGTGTTGTTATAATACGTATCGCTTGTATCAATTTCGATTTATTTGTTTCGAATTGATAAAAATCCTAAAATTTAGAAGCTTTAACCCTATCCAGGCATGCACTAGAGTGAAATTACACCAGCTTGTCTCAATAGGAAATAAAACGATGAGCGTGAAAACATCGATGTTTAGAATATCACGCCTGACCCAACCCGTGCACCTTGGAGTTCCTTCCCTAATAATTTCGATGCCTTTCTGAAAATACTCAGTTTACATTTGCAATACGCTGTTCTCAACGTTTTATCGGTTTTATCACATTTAACTGATCTTAAAAAAGTAGTCAGACTGTCTTGATATAAAATGTTTTGGTCTATACGCTCATTGCGATTGGACGAATCTTTGCGCATGCTCAGTACATAAAACTGCATCCCTTTTCAAATGAATGACTCGATGAATCTTGAGTTTAGCTTGGAGCTCAATCATGCAAACTCTTGGCCTTTTTATTATTTTTTTTTAGAAATCATATATCTTTAAAATAAATTATTCGGAGTAGCTAGTGGCACCGCTCTCGAATCTCGCAACTTGATCTATTAATTCCGGGATATTAAGGAATCATTATTGCACAATAACTGGGTGGAAGCGCTACATCGTTTCACAGCGGTTAATTTCGGAATATTTTCATTATTACTCGCAACGATCAAGATTTGATTACAGGTAAGAAAAAAATTTATTTGCATATATATTGAATCGTGTAATACTTTTTTCTTCATAAAATCGCTATGATATCGAACATAATAAGAATAGGAGCCTAAGATACCTATGAAAAGTGACACAAAATGATAATACTCGTTTAGTTTTCTGCTCAGAATAAATTTCCTCAATGATATCAAGTGTTTATTAATATGCACGATTTCATTCATTCGGGAGTTCGAAAATGCCGGGTCACAGGCTTCACACTTGAATACATGCATTGTCGTTTTGTTTCTAATAAATAATTCACATTTTAGCAATTATCCCATCCATTGCATATATATATTACGTGAATCAATCCCAATAATTAATCATTTAGAGGCCTACAATCAATATGATCTTCCCGTCTCTTTTATTACCATGTTTATGACAAATGGACCCAAATCAAAACGGAACCAAACCAATACTATTTGTTATAAAATTTGTTAACTATCTATAAAAGAAGACGTTTTGGATAAACATGATATCGAATAAAGGGGATAAATTTATTTATGATCCGTATTCACCTGACCAAGATAGATAATCAATTAAAAATCTTAATCACAAAAAAAGTTGTTGCCAATACCAGTTTTCGAGGAGGGGGTGGCATGTACAAACACCCTCCCCCCTCCCCCCCCCCACTTTTCGAGAAAGAGATAAAAAAAAACGTTAATAGATAAATGTGTTATTGGTGAAAGTACTTCCTTAAAACATGGATATATAAGAGGTCCATGCTTAAAATACCACTTTTAATACTAAAAAGTACCCCTTTTTACTCCGTATGTCTTTTAAAAACCCAAATTTTCCTGCTCTGTCGCTCCGCGATCTCGCATTTAAACAAACAGCATATAAGCAACAAAGAGAAAATATAAAAAGGTTGGACCTAATACCCTCTGCTGGAGGCAAACCTTGGGAAAGGATGCTGTCGACAATCATAACTATTGGTGTAGTTGTGTGCGGGTTTAGTGTTGGGGGGGGGGCCTGCAGCCCAGAAAATTTTAGACCAAAATTGTTAATCTGTTTTGTAGGGCTATTATTAAACAAAAACCTGTAAAATACCATTTAATCCTGAAGCCTTTCAAACTTCTGAAAAGTCACTTGAACAACTTTTTTTTTAAAGAGGCACATTTAATATAGGTTTTCCCGGTCAAGTTTAAACTATTTACGATCAATTTAACATTTCTTACAAGCACTTTCGTCCGCAATGTGATCGCGATTAAAGATCTAAACGTTTAATTTCGTTTAAATTGAATGAACATAAACGAATTCGATTGCAAAGAGTTTAAAATTGACTGGGAAAACCTATACTAAAAGTGCCCCTTTCCTCCCCAAATTTTCCTGCTCGGTCGCTATACGACCTCGCACTTAGTAACAAACAAGTTTAGTTGTGTGCGGGCTAGGTTGGGGGCGTGAGGCCTGCAGCCCACAACAATGATTGTTGATGTTTTCTAGCGCTTATTCAACAAAACATGTAAAATATATCTTCAAAATGGATACCAAATACAGGGGCCGCGGAGCGTTTTTGAAAGTGGAGGGGCTGAGCCGAAAGTGGGGGGGGGGGGCTGAACAGGCTAAAAATCACAAATGTATGGTCATTTTTGCATTTTTGTACACGTTGGCTGAAAAAAGTGGGGGGGGGGCTGCAGCCCCCCCCCCCCCCCCCCCCCCCCAGCCCCCCGGCTCCGCGGCCCCTGAAATAGAATCTATCATGCACATTTATCTAAAATTTTTAGGTCGAAATTTAAGGCTCGCGATTCGCGCTCGCAGTAACTACAATAGGGTCTATAATACACAATTATCTCCAATTTTTAGCTCAAAATTTTCGGCTCGCGCTTCGCGCTCGCAGTTACTAAATAGGGTCTAGGCCTTTAATATTTACTAAACAATTATCTCAAATTTTTGGCTCGCGCTTCGCGCTCGCAATCTTTTTTTCCATCACTAAATGAACAGTACAAACATACATTTAAAGACAAATATTCATCACAACCCTCTTCGGCCCTCTCCGAATGCATTTCTCTTTAGGCCTATACCTCTGATCTCAATTGCCCCCATTTAAAGAAAATTTGCCCCTTTTTCATCGTGGCCCACACTTTCAAATCCGTTCCACCGACTCTGCTATATATATTTTGTGCACTAGTGCTTACTAATGTCAAACAAGGTCGCGACAAGTTGGCAAATTATCCTCCCCCCTCCCCCCCCCCCTCTCCTCGACCCGGATTTACGCCGCTTGTAGGCTATACTATATGTAAAGGTTCGTTTTGGTTTGATTTTCGTTGGAAAATAATTGAGATAGATTGATCAATAAAGTTTGTAGAAGATAAACTTCATAAAAATAATACACCTACATTCTGACGAACCATAATTCATAAACAGATAACAATTATATGTCTTCAAAAAGTATTTCTGCTGAATAATTTGAAACTTTCTTGTGTGTGTGGCATAGATTTTCACTTGTGTGAACAGGAGGCAATTTTTTTTTTGTTTTTTTTTGTTTTTTTTTTTTGTTTTTTGTTTTTTTTTTTTTTTTTTTTTTTGTTATTAATGGATGTAGAATACATTTTGTGCCAAAGTCTTAAGTACCCTACCACCCCCCCCCTCCCCCTAATGACGCCCATGGTTACTACTTAAGTTGAAATTACACGGGAGGATTCTCACGTTCCAGTTTGCATTACCTTACAAACGTCAGTCACACCATCTTAACTGACATCAGATCAACACCAGAAGGCTTTGGTCAGTGCAAATAGTCTTCCTTTCTAATGTGACTGGGGAATAAAAAGGTAGGCCTCCACTGTGTCTACAAAGTGATGATAGTGAAATCTGATATTACAATATGAAAACATCCTGCCTGTATACAAGCATTGAATTCATGGGATGCCAATTATCATAATTACCAAGAAACGATGCTTTTAAAAGATTTTTCTGCGGTGAAAGGTATTACTGCACAGTTGTTGAAGCATACGAAAACTAGGTCGCGCTATAAAAGATTCTCATCCCATCTCACAATGATATTCAGAGAATATTATAATTATAGGAGACACCAGTGTAAGGGAAATTCCCCGAATACTCCTTTTTTTAGATAATTACTTCCCCGAATACTCCTTTGGTTAGATAATTACATGAATACCCACCTAAGGAGATGTCTCCGAAATCATAGACTCGGAGACGTTGCTGAGACTTATCCGAGACGGCTCTGGGAAAATCTCATAGCCTATGAACATGTTCAATTTTTCGCTGGGAGTCTCGGAGTGGTAAACTAGTCACAAACCCGTCTCATGACAGTTGAGACAGGTGAGACACCACACCACCTTCACTTGAAACACTTCCTGTGTCATTTCATTTTTTTTTAAGGTTTTGATTCTATTATTTGTTTCTAATCTTGCGGTGGGATTGTCCTACATTCATTTTGTTTTGATATGATTATAGGGATTTTTTATTCTGAGGCAATTAAAAGCCAGATACCGGTGCTACATACATGTATATACAACATACCATGCACCATCATTATTTTATTCAAGATCTACATTGAATATGGAACTAACGATGGAGATACTAAAATCGCTGTCATATACGTGGAAGAGACAACTTCAATAAATGTGTTTTGATCTCAAACAGTTACTTCATGCCAAGAGTCCAAGGACTCATCGCATTCTGCAAACTCAGTTAAAAATGATATCCAGCAAGCATTAAATTATCTGCTTTCATCGTGGATATTATCATGATCAATTTCGTTACGTTATGTTATCTACATGTATTGCATGCGATTCTCTGGATATTATATTTTTGCTGTTTCCATTACTCTACTTGTGTAATAGAGGGAAATTATATCCCCAAACTTTTCACAATTTACAAATTTTCACGATAAAAAAATTAAGAATGCACGGGACACAGAACGGTAGGGTATTCAATTCAATTTCAATTCAATTCAGTATTTATTATGACCAACCGTTGAACTATTAACAATAAAAAGGGGTAATGTAAATATTGCCTTTTTATTATTTAAATATATAGACTATGGTGGTACAAAATCACACACTAATTTCAAAATCGTATATCGTTGTGTGTATTCCCAACGTTTCCTTTTTTTTTCAGATAGACTTTTGATATCGTCATATTGTAATACCGACATCCTCTTGCTCCGGCCCTTTTGGCACGTCACAACTTAAGGGAAAGAGATTGATTTTGTGTTTCTTGTTTTAAACCACATTGAATGGGTGATCCCCATTCCGTAATATTTAAAGAGATTAATATATTAGTTTAAGGTTTCAAAATATCTGGGGTGAGGGGTCCAATATATTCAATCAGTAAGTGTAACATTATGTAAAATTTGACTTTTAACATTAATTCCACAATCATCATTCTTATACAATCTCATGCCCTTTTTTTGTTTCAGAATGTTGGTGGCAGCAAGACGCGGTGCGAAGTATCTCTTGCTCTTTGGAGTGATCATCAACATCCTCTTCATAGGCTTTACACAACATTATAAAACATCGTCTCCATCATCATCGACGTCAATCTCGTCATCATCATCATCATCATCATTATCATCATCGAACAAAACAAAGAAAACTGAAAGCTCTCGGAGTAGGTCTATCGGTAAAAGAGATTTGGACGCTGCAATTCCCCAAGTAAGAATAGTCGTCCAAAATGGAAGTGGATCCTATATTCGAAATGACGTGAATGGTAACAAGGTAAACGAGAGTTTTCACATTCAACTCAATCAAACCGTCAGGACTGAAGAACAAATGAAAAAGGTCAATGAACTCAAAGAGAAAATTGCACTGCAAATAAAATTGAAGTATCCCAATCATCCAGGAAGAGTAAAATATGGAGGCTCCGTAAAGACCTTGATATCACCACAGAGGTTCTGCCGACCTTCATCCACAGCAGTGACCTTAAGAAGAGGTCTCCTCGTGATCATGGTGACCTCGCAAGCAAAAGACTTTAGAATTCGGGAAGCAATACGCCGAACCTGGGCAGACGTACCGGAAGTTCACTCGGGTCAAGTGCGCATCGTACATCTTCTGGGTACGCAAACGGACAACGACGAGACGACCCGGTATGTGATCAAGAGCGAAGCTGAAGGCTACGGAGATATCATCCAAGGTGCTCTCGAAGACACTTACAAGAACCTGACTACCAAGACATTGATGGGGTTAGAATGGGCAGCGACGCAATGCGGTAGTTCCTTCAAGTTCTTTATGAAGACTGACTCGGATGTGTATGTCAACCTGCCAAAGCTTGCAGAATATCTCCGTGAATTGAAAGATTGGGAAAAGCCGTACGCGTTTGGGAGGAAGTGGGTTGATGTGAAGCCAATACGTTCGCCACTGATGAAATGGTAAGAGTTAAATTAACAGAGAAAGGAAATAAATCAGGACGTTAAAAATGATTCATAATTTCATTTCATTTCATTTATTTTCATATTTCTCAAATTACATATCAATATACAGATACAATATAAACAAAATAAATTGCATACACATGTAACACAAAGATGTATAGAGTATCTATGAACTTGAAAGAATTAAGCAGATAGAGATGTAAAAACATGACTGTGAATCACGGCCATGGCACTTACGCCATTTGGCCAGATATATTAGCAACATTGTAAGCACACCCAACCTTTGTGAGCCAAATGGGAACTTAGAGAAATGAAATCTTAAGCTCGGTAATATAACACGTGTAAATCCGATTGAGCTTTACTTTTCTTCTCGTAAAAAGACGCTTAAAAAGTCTAAATGTCATCATAGTTATTCTAAATCATTCCACTTTTGTCGTATAATTTCCCAGGTTCGTTCCCGAGAGTGAATACCCAGGGTCCACCTACCCACCGTACCTAGGTGGTTCGGCATACGTGATGTCATCAGCAGCGGTACGACTAGCTTACCATGAGGCACGATCAACACGGCTGGTCCGACTTGAGGATTTGTTTCTTGGGATCTGTTTCCAGAAGGCTGGAGTTCAGCTCAGCGATGAGCCTCGATTCAGCGTCTCACTCAAAAGGATCGTGGACCAGCCATGTGATATACATGATCTTTTCACGCACCACGGAGTGCAACACTACAACCTCCACCACATTAAAGTGGCCCAAGATCATCCTGATCTATGCCTCGACGAAACTTAGAACTTACTCCAAGACTTGATGAAACACAAATTGCGTTACCTTGAATGTCCAAGCTGTCACAATACCTTGCAAACCGACTCCAAACCTATAGGCCAACAGACTCCAAGATGAACGAGAAAAATCATTTTCAATTTATAATCTTTACTTCAAGCTGGTGTCTGTTCGGAGTCGACCTTCTCAGCTGTAATGAATTTGGCAAATATGGGAACAGTTATTAATTTATTTACTTTATGATACGCAACCAATGAGGAGAGTTGGTCAAAGTTCGGAAAAGTTACGCAAAATTATGCTGAGGTTCGCAATGTTTCGGAGAGTTGGGGGAAGTAATAGTTTCGCTTGTAAAACATTGCATAACTTTTTCAAACTGTATTCAACTTCATACGACCGAGGCAAAAAAATAATAATAATGATGATTCAGCAACTATATACATGTATAACGCTACATATAGGTATTGCGACGAAACCGGTGACCACGAAGTTTTCTTCCCAGCAGATATCTTGTCAGGATACCCCCTGCTGGTAAAGTTCTTGGTGTGGTAGAAAGATTTCGCCGTGGATCCGTTTTGGTAGCCGTATACTGCCCCCGTTGACCTAGACACCACTGATTTCTTTTTATCTTGTCCTTGTCCTTGGTCTACACTACCACATCGTCAAGAAACCCCTCTAGATGTACTGTCCCCTAGCTGCGGAACATCTGACCAGGCGCTTTATCTCTAGTTTGCTCCTGCATGCACTTTCAGGTGATCACCGTTGTCTCTCACCTCAGATACGCCGATCTGCATGTGCCCCGACCAACGACAAGTCCAATCTGCCCTGCATTGCAACGCAAACTCTCTACAAAACCCTGCAGTGTTCCATCAGCCTAGGCGGCAAATTTCATTGGATTTCTCCGCAGTAAGCACATTAAAAGTTGCTGCAAAACAGAAGAAACCAAATGTCCTTTCCCTCAGCTTTTCCTGTCGTTTGTCTTCCTCTGGACACCGTACCGACGTACGTTAAAATATTTCTTGTTCGCACACTGAACAGCTGATCACCATTATCTGCTGCAATGTGATCCGAATCCACTTGTAATTAAAGCACAATTCTCCTATCCACTTGGTTACACAATGATCCAAACCACTTGGTAACACAACGATCAAATCCACTTGGTAATACACTGATCCAATGCACTTGGTAACACAATGATCCAATCCAAAGTATAACACCACAAAACACTGGTTTCCCAAGCACAAATTCACTTTGTCTCCAAATGTGGTTATCTAAGTTTGGCTATCCAACACAATATCACAGCCTGTGGTTTTTCAACACATTATCACAGGTTTCCAAATGTGGTTATCCAACACAATATCACAGGTTTCCAAGTGAGGGTTTCTCTTTTTATTCTTATCTTCCCGTCGTTTCTCTTCTCTTGTGGTGTGGACTCAGCTCACCACCAGACCAGGTCGGACGATAAATCCCTGGTATCGTCGTCTCTTGGCACTAACGAACCTAGTGGTTCGGAATCTAATTAAAGGTTCGTCCAGAGACATGACCTCTAGAGAAGTTAATTTTGGTCAACGGCCGGCCTGAGACAAGAAATCCGTCACTCGGGGTACCAAGTCATAACGATGCATAACCATCATATAAATCTTTTGGTCAGCACCCAGCTTTTTTTAAATATTGGTCCGAGGACTTTACAGTGCAATGAGCCCTGTGGGCCCTGTATTTCTTTAGACCCCTGCCGAAGTCCAAAGATATTTACAAACATCTTTCCTACTTATCCACTATTTACATTTAATAGTAGCAGTTAAAGATTTTCCTAATTTTCTCCACAATTAAGCTACTAATAATTCAATAACTACAGTTTCCGTTATCTGATCTAAACAAAATTAATGATACATCGCAAAAAATCGTCTTACAAAGATGAACAATAATACTTAGAAACCAAAGAGGCAATCTCACTTGTTAATTAATTAATCTAATAATTCTAATTAAATGTGACAAAGATTCAAATTCTCGATTAAAATCTTATAATCGATTACACTACGAATAAGGCGGATATAACATGTAACCGTTATATCGCCATCTTACGTTAAAAACATTATAACTACAACGAAATAAAAGACTATTTCGGTTCAGTATGGTAACTTATCTAAGCACTGTGTAATGCGGCGGTCACAACTCGTCGTAGGCTACGGGGTTACTACGACGCACGTGCATGTAACGTAGCCTGCGTTGCATGCACAATCCATGCATAGGTCGTTGGTCAATTTCTGCGATTCCTGCGTTCCTGTAGTAAGGGTATTGAAAAACTTCCTGCACGTCGTACATGCAACGTGCCTGCGATGTACCTACGCTGCACGATTTTTCTACGAAATCCATCGTAGGTAGTTGCACGTCGAAGGTACGGCGAGTTGTGACCGCCGCATAAGCACACTAATGCGGCGGTCACAACTCGCCGTAGCCTACGGGGCACGTGCATGCAACGTAGCCTGCGTAGAATGCACAATGCATGTACAGGTCCTGGGTCAACTTCTGCGATTCCTGCGTTTCTGTAGTCAGGGTATTGTAAAACCTCCCTGCACGTCGTACATGCCACGTGCCTGCATGGTACGTGCGCTGCACGAATTTTTCTACGAAATCCATCGTAGGGAGTTGCACGTCGAAGGTACGGCGAGTTGTGACCGCAGCATCAAATATGTATCCATGCTTTAATTCAGGTTATATTGTATAATTTTATATTGTACATATATACAGGGTTTATCAATAAAAACGGGACAGTTTTGAAAAGTCTGTCAAAATTTCGTTTAAAATTATGATGTCTATATTTTGATGTTAACAGATGCTCTGAAGTCTTATCTTTCAAAAGTCATTTAAAATAATGAGTTTCGTTCATGCTTGAGCGCACACATAACGTTTTTATCGGGGGCTCAAAAAAAGGCTTGCGCACAAAATGGAAGAAAACGAGAAATACGATCATCAGACTTATTGCTAATCAGCAGACGTCCTCTTAACCTTTTCATTATTTTGGCACTTATTTTCGAATTATGCTTTCAAAATTCATTTACAAAGCTATTTATTTACTTGAACTGTTTTTTGTTTTGTTCTGTTTTTGTTTTTTTTCCACATGTTAACATGTTATCTCTTTAGCACAGGATATTCCTTTAAACTAAAAAAAAAATGTTGTCAACCCAAGAAAGGGGATTTGATTGGTTGGTTGATTATTATTTTGATTGATTGCTTGCTTTGTTTGTTCGTTTGTTTGCTTGTTTGATTGATTGATTGATTGATTGATTGTTTGATTGATGGATTGATTTATTAATTGATTGATTGACTGAATGAAGGATTGATTGATTGATTGACCATTGATTTTGAATGATTGATTAATTCATTTTTTCTTTGAATGATTGATTGATTGATCGATTACTTTTTGAATGATTGTTCAAATGATAATTGATTAAATCGTTGGAAGAATCCTAGGAAATCGACTCAAAAGACTGACATAATCATTGATCAGTGTAAAGTAACAATCAATCCGAATGGGAGTACCTGATTCAGAATAAACTTTGAATTGAACGAAAGTTTTTTTTTTTTTTTTTTTTTTTTTTTTTTTTTTTTTTTTTTTTTTTTTTTTTTTTTTTTTTTTTTTTTTTTAAACCTCCGACAAAAACTTTCCGTGTTCGCATAAGCATGAACAAAAGAAACACAGCAATCAATCAATCAATCAATCAATCAATTAAACAACCAACCTAATCCCCTTTCTTGGGTTGACAAAAAACAAACAACCTAATCCCCTTTCTTGGGTTGACAAAAAAAAATTAAGTTTGAAGGAATATTTATTGCAAAAAGATAACATATTAAAATGAAAACAAAAACAAAACAATTAAAGTAAAGTAAAAAGCTTTGTTACTAAATTTCAAATCATAATTCGAAAATAATGGCAAAGATAAAGAAAAAGTTTAGAGGAAGAATGCTGATTAGCAAGAAGTCTGATGATCATATTTCTCATTTTTCCATTTTGTGCGCAAGCCTTTTTTTGAGCCCCCGATAAATGTTCTGTGTGTGCTCAAGCATGAACGAAACTTATTTTTTTTAATTGCATTTGAAAGATAAGACTTCAGAGCATCTATTAACATAAAAATAAAGACATCATAATTTGAAACAAAATTTTGACAGACTTTTCAAAACTGTCCCGTTTTTATTGATACGCACTGTATATATATATATATATATATATATATATATATAATGAAACATAGCCCCTCGACGAACGTGTAGTGCAGTGATTATTTTTTTTATACAACATAAGTACCGGTATGTTCGTTTCAAATTAATTTTCATTTAAATTTGTAGGCCTAATGAAGGCCCTTTATACATGTCCGAAATCTCGCATTAAAAGGAAAAAAGAAGAGCTACGTTTCGATTCATTTGTCTTTATTTCTTTCGCCTATACATGTATAACAATGGATGTTAAGTTCTCAAGCGATGTGATCCAAGCAACATACCAGTTTTTTGTCAGAGTCGACGTAAATTTCATATCCACATTTTTCTCGTAATTTGAAGGCTTATTTAGGCCTATTAGTTTGATACATGATAAACATAAATTATTCAGGTATTGATCGAGTCAGGTTCTCTTAATTTGAAGGCTTATGTAAAGTTTGCGACATGATAAAAATATTCCGGCATAGATTATAGTTTGCCACATGATAATCATAATAAGGCATTGGTGTAAGACAGGTTCTCTTATAGTTTGACAAATGTTGCACATATTCTTCCATGATAGAGCCAGGTTCTCTCAATTTGAAGGCGTATGTATAGTTTGCCACATAGATTTTAGACAGGTTCTCTTCTAGTTTGCAACATGATATATTACATATTAGATTTAAGCCAGTTTTTCTTAGAGTGAAGGCATACTTATAGTTTGCCAAATCTTCCGAGATAACTTGACATTTCACCATGTTTATGCTATACATGTAGATACTTCTTCCAATGAAAAGGTGCCGTTCAAACACCAATGGATTCAGTAGAACAAAGATTCTTCCAGACGGCTTTGTCTTTGAAATACCTAAAAGCATTTTCTCGGAATTCGCGATCACGATAACAGTATATAACCGGGTTAATGACAGAGTTGCAGTATATTATGAACAAAGTGATGTCATCAAAAGGTCGACTGTAAAGATGGCCTTCGATGTCGAAATAAGAAATAATATCAAAAATGATTCTGGGAATAAAACAGATTAGAAAGCATAGGATAATAATTGTAATCATTTTGGACGCCTTGATACGAGAAACAGTATCACGTTGGCCTTCCCCAACCTGTTCCATTTGCGCGATTTGACGCGCATGCCGCATCGCCGTACGAAAGATGCTTGCGTTGAGGGCTATCAAAATTATTGATGATAGCAGACTTACTATTATGAACAGCTTTGAAATTAACCCGCCAGTTTCGGTAGAGGTCTCCGAGCAGTAGTTTTCGATCAGAGTAGAATTCTTCGACTCCAGACTTGCCAGGATAGGACCAAACACGACCACAGCGATAAGTGCCCAGCTTAGAGAGATTCCGATCGTGATTCTCTTGTAAGTGACAAGGGTCTCATAACGCAGAGGTTTGTTGATGGCGATGTAACGATCACATGTAACCAGTAACAAGTGTAGCTGAGACAGCCCGCAAAATAAATGTGTTGGTGCTTTAAAATACCTTGAGTATTCATAAATACAAGTGGCGTCAGTTAGGACAGCCCGTTTAAACGTTTCTAACGGGATGCTAATAGCGCCAGTCAGGAAATCGACCAAAGCCAGGCTAGTAAGAAGAGTGAACGTAGGTCTTCGGAGCCGATCAGATTTCAAGAACGTTGCCAGTACCAAAAAATTTCCGATGAGAATAACGGAACTGAGAAGAAAGGCGAATGTTACAAGAAGCCCGTTATAGACCGAATGGTTAGAACGATACATCGGTATTGAGAGAACAGTTGTATTGAACAATGCCATAATTATTTTCTCCAAAAGTATATTGTCGGTTATTAAGATACTGACATGATCAACATTAATATAATATGATGAGAATTGTGATTCAATCCTGGGTTTCTATTTTTCTTGAAAACCTCTACTGGGTATTGGGTCGCAAGAAACGTGATCGAAGCTTTGTGTTAGTGTTTATAGAAAACTCCCTCCCCAGCTTTTTAAATGATTTAATTGTCATTTTACCATGGAAACCCGTAAATGTCACTTATGTCAACACACTTTTCCCTCGAGTCTAAATTAATTTTAATAATTCACTCCAATATGTCCTCAATAATTTAATTTCTCATTTGAACGTTCATGGTTGTCATGCTTGGAAGAGTACACGCGGGAGTAAATTGATCAGCAATCAGGCACGGTGCCTTATTAAATAATTTAATTTACTAGTTGAGGAAAGAAGCGTGAAAACTGCATACATTTATGATCGATGGAATTGGAGTGATCAATGCCAGACAGGATAAAAAAAAAAAAAAATATATATATATATATATATATATATATATATATATATATATATATATATATATATATATATATATATATATGTTTTTGATGCTGTATCTTTTACCATATTAAAAAGTATATCTGTAATACGAATGAACAAAAAGTAGAGATAAACTAGAGTGTAAAGTGAAGGTCAAAGGTCAAAATGACATTTCCGCCAATTTCATGTTCGACCTTTAACTCTGGTTTTAATGCTTTTCATGTAATAACCTTTTCCTCTTTTGAAGGAGGAACGCCAAATTCATACGAGTGGTAACATCTCTTTTTTGAATTCATGTTTGAAAGCGGGTAAAATTTGACAAAAGTCAAACGCGTTTAAAAGTGTGAAATGTGCATAAAAGAGTTAATTGACAAACAACATTGCTGTCCAATGCTTCTCAAGTCTCATCGTCTCGGTGCGGTAATGTAAATATATGAATTAATTTGATAGGTATAATTACAAAGCATCGTACTTTTGTTTCTTAATATTCTAGATCTAATCATCATAGTTAATCATAATTGCTTGAATTAATTTTTAAGTGGAATTTGTATACAAATTTGTAGAATATAATATGTTCAAGATTGTGTTTAGACTATGTACAAATGCTCATGTAATTATTGGTCTCAAATACAAGGCAAAGTTTATAATTTTCTATTTACTTATGAAAATTGTGTCATAATTAAGATAGACGTGCTAAATCTAGCGTTTGTAGTGTTTAAGAGAAAAAGAGAGCGAAGAAGAAAATAAGATGGTGAAGCACTACAAAAACACCATTATATTTTATCGACCTTATACTATAAGATCACCCCTCCAACGTAGTAGACACGGGACCTAAAATCTACGCCATTAATTCTGTTACTTGCGCTACTGGTCGCTGATGCAGTGAACCAAGTTTGTAGGTTGGGGACAGACGATATTTCAGGTCGGGTCTCCAGACTACAATTTTTTTTAATACTTTTCTATCACTAGGCACTCCCCCAATATGATTAACATGGAACTCCAGAAATAAAAACCAAAATGGAAATTGGAAAATACTCAGAGTCAAAGTGTGACAGAAAGAGAGAGTGAGAGAAGAAAGGGAGGGATTAAACGTGTTTGAGTGTGTGTGTGTGTGTGTGTGTGTGTGTGTGTGTGCGTGTGTGTGTGTCTGTGTGTGTGAGTGCGCGTGTGTGCATGTGAGGATGTGTTTAAGGGTGGGTGTGTGTGTGCGTGTGTTTATGTGTATAAGTGAGGGTGTGCGTGAGGGTGTGTATGAGAGTGCGGGTGTGTTTGTATGGGTGAGGGTGTGTGTAAGGGTGTGTGTTAGTTTACAGTATGTGCGAGGGAAAGAGAGGGCGGGGATCGGGCATCATAGATTGATACTTTATTCAAGTTTCTCATGTAGCGCAACAGCGCCACCTACCTTGTGAATGTAGGCCTACTGCTTAGATTGATGATAAAAGCTTAACCACTTTAGCTATCATTTAAATAATATGAATCTCTAACTGATCCACGCGGCTATTTCGCTCTCTCTCTCTCTCTCTCTCTCTCTCTCTCTCTCCCTTCTCTCTCTCTCTCTTCTCTTTCTCTCAACCTCTCTTTAGGTCTTATTATAGGGTACATGCAGGTAATATGGGCCAGCAGGTATATGGGCCACCTGAAGCAAATCATGTCGTGACCGTCGACCGGTGACACGATGACCGATGTGAGCGCCATAATGTTGTTCATATGAACTGTATACAAAAATCTATCGCTTGAGAGCATCTGATGCTGAAATTTGTCTGAGAAAATTGCTGAAAACCAACAAGGTACGTAAAACATACGGGATGTAAAATTTGATATTTCACACAATGTGATGGTGAAAGAGTGTTTGAGGGGGTAACCTCAATTGTTTTGTATATGTAGTAATCTTATAGTTTCATTTTTATCATACTAGCGTGTACAGGTCAATTTGTTGTAGTGAAGTGGTGCAATGTGGCATTGAATGCTTGCCTGACACAGCAACATCAGTGCAGGTAATATGGGCCATCTAAAATGGCGGAAATGATTCTGGTACTCAGTATTGGGATGAGGCATCAATCTCTTTGCTACGATTTTTGGGGTATATTCACAGTATATAATAATATAAATAACTAGGCCTATATTGACTTGTATAATGAAACTAATATTTAAATAATATTAAAAAAAGAAATAATATAAAAAATACAAAACAATGAAACATAAAGTCAAAGTATTTACTGAAGGGTCTTATAATTTCAAATGATATCTTAAAGTTAACGATTTTTCAACATTTTAAGCAAATCAGACATGGTAGAGTCATTGCAGTTTTTAAAACATGCATTAAATACATGTGCCCATATAACCTGCACATGCAGGTAATATGGGCACATTGGTAATGACGTCAACATTTGAATATTGCAGACAGGGGGTTGGTGATAATTGTTTTTTCTTCACAATAAAAGTTAGAGCAGTAGTATGATTCATATAAACAAAGATTAGACTGTGTGTCATTTTGCAATTTTATGCAAATTAGGCAAATGAGCTTAGGGGGCCCATATTACCTGCATGTACCCTACGATCTTTCTGCTCTTATCTTGCAGTATATATCACAAGCTGTCTGTTTTCACTTCAAAATAAGTACATTCAAGTGTACTCTCAATTTGTATTCACTTTAATTCAATTTAATATTATTGCACAATACTTGTCCCAAAACTCAACCATTATTTTTGGGAAAAGAAAATTAATATTTAGGTCGAATTTTCGATACGTTCCTAAAATTTTGAAGCATCTGAAATAACATGGGCGGGTGTGCTTTAAAGGCCATGCAAGATGGACTCTAGCTTATCTTGCATTTCCTTCTGGATTATCGGGTGCATTTGTAAATTTGTTGTGTGTGATTATAAAAGTAAAAAGGGCTTGAAGGAAAAAACTCGCTGGCATCATATTTGAAACCCCCCTTTTTTCTTTTCTTTTTTGTAGATTAAACGGTTCTTGAATTAGAACAGTTTGAATGAAAAACGCATTGTAATCTTTTATCTTACAACGCGAATAAAAACGCACAAATTAGCAATTTTCGACGCATTTTGACAATTCCATTTGATAAACCTGATTGAATATTGTTTTATTTTATAACGGTTGTAGGGGAAACGAAGATATAATTACTGACAATGTGAGGGGGAAATATTTCATTTAGACCTTTAAAAATGCTATACATTCAGGGGCAGGATTTCAAATTCGTTACACAATGGTGTTGAATTGCTTTGTATTGATAACTGTTGCACACAGCACAGATGTTATGACCTTGCTTCAAATCTACATATTCAGAGTTCAAAGCACGATTATGATAAAAAAAAAAAAAAATAAACACAACAATATGCAAAATTTTAGCCTGATAAAAAAGTAACGATCAATTTTCATATTTTTCACTCCAACATGAAAGTGTATAATTTTATTACTTATTGTAGAATAGAAATCACCCAACAATAGATTAATTGTCAAGTATATAAAGAAATGAAAACATAAAATATAAATGAAACATATTCCTCTACTGCAGAGCTGTACAGTGTCCCCAAAAATTATTTGTACACTTTGAAAAAATTAAATTAATCAAATCGATGTTGGTTTGAAATGTCAATTTCTATTTATATCAGATGGTAGGTGATGTCACCATCACCTGAACCCTAAATCTTAATTGTTCCGTCAGTCTCGGAAGTGCTAGGCCGCCATTTGCAATTTTCATTGCCCAAAAATTATTTGTACACTTCAGAAGATGGGTTTTTAAAGGAGTGTTTAAAATTTTGGGGAGTCTTCTTCGGCTTCCAGGGCAGTCATCAACCTCCTTGGCATACTGTCGACCAATTTAGCACTCATTTCACCGCTGATACCATTCCAAGTTCGCTGGAGCGTGTCCTGGAGCTGCTGGAGGTTGATGCTGAGTCTTGAGGGCGCTGTCGCTTCAGATCACCTCTCATGTGCTAAATGGGGATCAATCTGGGATCTGAGTGCCTTTTCTAGCTTCTTAAGAAGTTTCTGCTAAAATAATGCCTTTAATATGCTTCGTTGCATGCTTGGGGTCCCTGTCATGTTGGAAGCACAACTTGAAGACCAATTAGCCTTTACGCAAATGGGAGCCTCTAAGAGGCAAAATAGTCTCATGGACATTTTTCATGATGATATTGACAGTAAGCAATTAAATTATCGCAATATTGCTACAAAGAAATTGCATCCAAGGCACAGATGCTGAGGAAATGACTGGGTGCCCTCAAGAGTGTCTCAACAGGCTAAATGGCTACTGACTATAAGTGGAATAATTGGCAAGAAGGAGCTAAATGTAAGGGACAGTAACAAAGAAGCGTCATGATTTTGCACAACAACATGTGAACAAGCCTGCAGAGTTCTAGCACTCTGTCCTAAGACCTAATTGGTGCAAAGGGATTGGATATGATGCACGGGACCATGTGTGTCTTGTAGGAAGCTTTCAGTCAGTCATACTTGGAGCCAACAGTGAAGGGATGTTTATGATTTGGAGTTGTATGTCAGCCAGTAGAGTTGGAGAGATAATTTTTTACATGGCATCATAAATGTGAAGCCATGAGGATACCTTGCCCTCAGAATGGCTCAGATGCACTCATCTGCTTCAAGTCTGGTGGTCGTCAATTTACGGTCCAACTTAAAATGACCGCAGCACACAGCAAACCATATTAAAGGAATATTGCAAAAGAACATGTTAAGCTGCAAGAAAGGGCACCCACAGCCCAGATTTAATCCCCATTTAGCACATGAGAGGTGATCTGAAGCGACAGCGCCCTCTAGATTGACATCCAACACCCCGCAGCTCCAAGATACGCTCCAGCGAGCTGGAATGGTATTGGTCGTGAAATGAGTGCTAAATTGGTCGACAGTATGCCAGAAGGCTGATGACTGTCCTGGAAGCCAAAGAAGACCCCCAAAATTTTAAACACTCCTTTAAAAACCCATCTTCTGAAGTGTACCAAATAATTTTGGGGCCATGAAAATTGCAAATGGCGGCCTAGAACTTCCGAGACTGACGGAACATTTGAGATTTAGTGTTTAGGTGATAGTAACATTACCTATACCATTTGATATAAATAGTAATTAAAATTTCAAACCAACATCGATTTATTTAATTCCATTTTTTCAAAGTGTACAAATAATTTTGAGGGACACTGTAAATACTCTTTAAGTGTGCTTATGATAATTATTGCCCCACGAAACAACATTTATAGCGTGTCATTGCATACAATAATTTCCCAGGAAGTTTAAAAATGGTGAATATGAACGATTGTGATGGAAATGTTACATTATAAAAATGGAGGAGAAATCTGTTAGTGAGTATACCTAATAGTGGGCATAAATTTAACTCTCCTCCCCCCCCCCCCCACCATTTTGTTCTGGTGGTTAATGATTCTGAGTGTCGCTTTTTTTTTTTCTCTCTCTCACAAAATGTGTGCGGTATAAAGTTTGCCTTGACAGCTACAACATTCATAATTTATGATTGTGCTACAGATAATCTCCATTCTAACGTTGGCGTATTGCATAGATAAGTGACCTAATAATTCATTTACATAGTAATTAATGGTACAATAACATATTAGGAAGCGATAAGAACAACACAAGCCGGTGGGTATTGTATGAGATTTTGCGACTTTTGCAGGCAAGAATTTAAATATGCAAAGACATTAGAAAAAACTATTGGAAGTGATTTCAACAACAAAACCTGTATACAAAATTGTTAGTAATAATTTTGAAAAATCAATCGCATACATTATCATAATCACATCAAAATTGCTTTTATTATATTTATATATTGTTTAATTATAACAAGGTGTATTATAATAGAGTATTTGAACGTTATCATGGGGTATACTGACGCAAAATCAATCTCAATTACCAATCTAATGGGTACAAGATAACAACCTTTAGGGGAACTACTACAAAATCTAATATTATCCTTTTGATATGATAATGATTATACACTGTTTAAGTTCTTTATAGTGTCTAAAATGATTCATGAGATATCGCGATAGCTACAGTATGCATGTTGACCGCTGTAGGCATATAACATTTTGACGCAGGTAGATAATCTTTGAAGGTTTCACTGGTGGTAGAACGATTAGAAGTTGAAGGTTTCACGGTACACCAAGTTTGGTGTTTGGGTAGGTCTTTTTCAGGACCACTCATACCCTCAAGAAAGATTACTTGGTGTACCGTGAAACCTTCAACTTCTAAAAATTTTGACGCAGCTTCTCTAAAATCAAATCAGATTGTCTTCCTATGAAACTCTATGATGTACTATGATCAAGTTTGAAGAATATGAAGTGGTTTTTGAGATAACAGGAAAGTGGCATACTGCAGATCGGACAGAGGGACAACTCGAAAGCATTAAGGGTGGTATTATTTTCGCTTTCGTTAGTCACAGAAAAAACAAATGGGAACTATGGTACAAAAAATGTATAAATAGTATTTACATGTTCAAATAGACCATATACAATAAGAAACGTAGTTAATATAAATACATACTCATTGAAACAAAATCAGCAATATTATACCTTTCTTCTTTGAAAAATTCAAAGTCTTGACCCCTGTTTCCACCTCAAACACCGTCATCTCTAATTCTCTCTCTCTTTCACTCAATCTCTCTCTCTCTCTCTCTCTCTCTCTCTCTCTTCTCACTCAATCTCTCTCTCTCTCTCTCTTTCTGTCTAAGCTTGGTGGTAACTCTGTTTCTTCCTTGCTATTATTTTACAAAATAATACAATCATAAAAATTGAATGCATCAAGATAAATTTTCATGAGTGATGTCCATAAACATATTTGCATAAAATCACCAACAATAATTATCAAAAGTTCGTCATAAACCTTTATCGACATTATAGACAAGGAAAGTCTTTCTAAAAGAAGTGATTGTCTCAAACTTTGTTTGCAAAAATCCTCTATTGTCATCACATAACAAGATATTGCTCCTCATTTTGGCTGAAGGTAGCCGACTTGATTTCCCATCACCGGAGTGCCGAATGAAGAGTTGGTGGTAGCGTAGGGATCCCGTGCGCTGGTATACTGGTTGGGCAATAACAACACGGGCCGCACAGACCAGCGAAGGCGGGAGAGAAGCCGCACATGCTACCAGGGGTCGGCAACCCCAGACTCCTAATTGGAAGGAAAGTGAACAAAACAATAGATTAGTTAATGAGCTACAAAATATATCAATTGTAAATGATGAAGGTTGATGTGCCTAAGTAAGGTAGTAGGGCTAGGTCAACGCCAGAGGTCATCGCCCTTATAGAAACTATGTTTTGGATAAAGGTACGGTCATATATATTTTTTCCAAACGCACTCATTAATTTTAAAATGTGTGCTAATAATATGGATAATTATTTATTGAAAGAAAAGGGCGTTTTAAAGGCTAGCATAGTTCATGTCAAAACGTTAAAACTGCACACCTATCAATAAAAAATACCGTATAATATCTAAATATATAAATATTAAAAGGTTGTGAACATAATCATTGAGAAGTAAGAATAACTTCAAAAGCAACCTTTCTTTCAATATCGTGCATTTTTTGAAAATATATTGCGTTAACAAAACAGTTATTGTTTAATGTATATTCTACGTTTGATACGGACATAGATCATTGTCATGTTTAACTCGTTTGTTTGTTTTGTTTGTTCTGTTCTGTTCTGTTATGTTTTTCTTTATTTTCTTTTCTTTATACAACAGAGGTACCAAACTTTCTTTTAATAATGTAATGTAATATTTGTCAATTTATTTATAATATAAGGAGGAAATATAAATGCTAAGAATAGGAAATGTTATCATAAGCATTTTATCTTAAGAATAACAAATTATAGACATCAACGACTTACATCCAAATACCCTGTTTCATGTAGACATCGTTATAAAACAACAAATTGGAACGGAATTAGACGGCGGGATCATTTTGATATTCGCTTATCTGAATTTTGATTTAAATTTTCTTTTAATCTATTCTATTGATATTCTGGCAGTTGCTTTTACAACATCATCTTTGCCTGTTGTTATCTTCGTTTGATGTGGACATACTACAAAAATCGATGGCATTTGGATGGGTCGACTCGTCCATTGCTTATCTGAATTTAAGTATTTGATGTTCTTTTGAACTATTAATTCTTTATTAATATTAAAAAATGGTTACTTGTACAATATCACCAATTATTATCCATACAGAGGGTTTTTAGAGGCCAAATACAAGTGTTATTTCATTGATGCACTTCATAAACTTGACCTACTTTACAAAGTTCGTTGAACTCGCCCAATATTGTGGCCTCGCTGCCCAATATCGATAATATTGGGCATAAGAGGGGGAATCCCAAAATGCAGCGACACGTTAACAATTCATTTATCTTAATTTCTTTGTACGTCACAATCACTTCAGCCCATTTGAGCTGGGCCTACGCGTCAAATGAATTGCGCGCACTTTATTGTACGCATTTGAGCAATTTTTTTTTTTTGGGGGTGGGGGGGGCAATTTATTTTTTTCTGTGGGGCATTTTTTTTGTCAAGGGGGGTCTTTTTTGGGGGGTCACTTTTTTTATGGGGGCCAAATTTTTTCAGAAATAAAAAAAAAGAAAAAGAGAAAAGAAAAGAAAAAAAGAAAGAAAAGAAAAATTTGGGGCGTTTTTTTTTTTTTTTTGTGGGGGGGGGGCGGATTTTGGGGTGCAATTCTTTTTTTTTTTTTTTTTCAAAATAGAATTGTATTCCAGAACAAAAATTGGTGGGGTGGGGTTGAGAATCCTAAATGAATAAAACATTGTGATTAAAAAAATGTGGGGGGCCCTATTTGTAAAATCCTCTGTATAGAATAATAATTAAATATTAGATGTCCTATTTTCGGTCAATACAAGGATATATTGAACTCGCTTTTCAAAATATTGGACTCGTCTTCGACTCGTCCAATATTTCTGCAAAGCTCGTCCAATATTCCTTGTATCAACCTCAAGGCCATCCAATATTCTATAAATATCTTTTCCAGTTGTTATCTTCGTTTGATATGGAAATACTACAGAAACTGGTCGCATTTGTGTCAGTCAACTTATCCATTGCTTATCTGAATTCTAAATTTCAATGTTCTTTTCAACAAATTTTTTTTTTAAAGATTGATATTCTGATAAAGTTACTTTTACAAAATCACCAAATATCTTTGCCTGTTGTTATCTTCGTTTGATGTGGACATACTGCCGTATTAAAACAGACACTGGTGGAAATTGTCTATAGGTTAACTAGTATGTTTCATATCTGAATTATAGTTTATAATGATATTTGGATCTATCCTTAACATCATGGGACCTTTGTTTAATCAAGATATCACCAAAATATCTTGACGTAGTTTTATCTTTGTTTGATGTGAACATAGTGTTACAGATTTGACATTATTCTCGGTTTACTTGTTTATTTTGATAAACAATAAACAATATTTTGATGAAAAAGGTGATTTTCTTTTTCTTCTGCTTCTTGCGATTCAACTAAACAATAAGGCCTAATGGTGAATGTTCTAATCTGCATAAAATCACCCTCTCATCTTACAGATATTAATGGTTTTTCTGTTTCAAATATGGTGGGGGTTTTTTTTTTCAATTTTTCTAGTATATTTTTCTAATAATATATCGCAACGACAAATTTCAAAGATGTGAGGCAGATGATATACATTTGTGCTTAAAGATACACAATCATGGATTTTGCGACATATAAAACGCCTTGCTCGATTTGCGCGTACGTATGCGACTTCCATACATGAAATTTCGATGACTCCGCTACTTTTGCTTAGTATTAGTTGGTATGGTATGTGAAAGTGTAAAGGCCACCGCACACCTTACGACTGGTCTACGATCCGATTTTGGAACAAATCGCATTTTGCTTACTTTACAAAAGTATGAATGAATAAAATCTTATCATTAGAGGTTCAAATTAACTGTAAGAATACTGATATCGAATTTCGGAAAATTGCAAGCCTTTATTTAGGAGTAAAGGGCAAATTGGTTTGAAATCGTAGATCGTGCGATTGCTATGACGTCATTACGATTAAATATTGAATTCACTTTTATTTTAATACGGAGGTTACATAGTCATTGATTTGAACATAAGGATTGATGCGATGATGTAGAAGTCTGCACAGTATGATGTTCTATTTCTAAATACCCACATCAATGTTAAGACATTTTATTACACAATCAAGTCGCAGACCAATCGTAAGGTGTGCGGTGGCCTTAAGGGAAACGAACAAAATGGAATAGACTTCTCTACGTCACAAAAATCCCATGATCTAATACCTTTAATTGCAACTCTTACCTATACTGCTGATCAATTTGGGCCTTTTCGATCCTTTTATCCTTAGCCCGTCTGTTCTGAAACCAAATCTTAATCTGTGTTTCCGTTAGACTCAGCATCTCGGCTAGTTCTACTCTGCGCATGCGTGTAATGTACTCTGTCCTGTGGTACTCCATTTCCAGTTTGATGGTCTGTTCGCTGGTGAATGTTGTCCGCTGGCGGCGCTGCCGATTTTCCTTCCGCCGCTTTCGTCCCACTATAAATGAACAAATTTTAAGAAAGAAAAACATAATATTAAAGACCGTGTCCTAAGCGAAAAAATCTTACATACACTGTAAAAAATATTTGTATTTTTTACAGCAAATCTGCTGTCAGCAGAGTCGCCATAAAAAATGTAATTTAAAAAACAGTTTTGTTGTAAATTTCTCCTGCAAATAGTTAAGTGAGAAATACAAAATATACATCAGGAGTAACACATTTGTTCCGTTTTGACTAAATGTGTAAGCTACAGAACTTTAATGATTTTTTTTCCTTCTCTTTCATTAATTATTAGAGGAGAAATTTACAGCAAAACTGTTATTTTAAATTACATTTTTGTATGGCGACTCTGCTGACATCACTTTGCTGTATTATTTTTTTACAGTGTAGACCACATGAGATAGCTATCTGGAATTTTAAGTTTTTCTGTCTATTTTTAAGTACTAAGTGGACGACCGGGCCGGCGGTACTGATAAGCTATTTTCGCAGAGGTTGACATTAGGGTTTACCCCAAAAAATACAATTTCAAAGTACCCATAGAAAACAATTTCAGACTGAAGGCGTTCAGGCCTACACCATGCGGTAAATTGACTATAGTCCTATCAATAGACAGGATCGCTTTCTAATCACTTTTCAACTATTTTGTGTGCTTTGTGAGTTTGTTTGCTTGTTGTGTTTTTTATCTTTATTTCATTTACTTCGTGTGTGTTTTTTCCTGATGTATATTTCAACAGTTATAATGTTATTCCTTACATGTATTGTTTCAAGGACTTTTTTTTTCTATTACGCACGTGTATACATGAATGAACAATGAAGTACTTTTACAAGTCACCATTTGTTCTGATTTATATCAAAGGTGTTTGGACCTAAATAATTAATAAAGTTTCAACGCCGAAAATGGGTTCATTGCGATGTAATTGATTAATTAATTCTTGACCGATTAATACTAAATCTCCGCCAAGATGAGTAAGGGTATATGGTGAATTATTAATGACGAACCAACCCAAAGCAAGGTCGTAAAGATTTAGATACAATCACTTACAGGTGCAATTTGAATCGCCAAAGATATGATATGATATGATATTTATTTGTCTTTCTTCAAAAAAAGAATCACATGTACATTTTACAAGTCAATGATAATAATAAAAATAATCCATACAGTAGATCAGTTCACATTTCATAACATATCATGGAGAAGAAAGACGAGGTGACCAAGAGAAGCAACGCTTGTAAATTTGGTCCTCACACACACAACTAAAAATAATAAGCTAATACTAATGGCAAGAGAGAGAGAGAGAGAGAGAGGAAATAACATATATACATGAAAAAAAACTAACTTACATGGGACAGAAAGAGAAAAATGAATATATATACATGCAGAGGGCAGTAATAAAAAAAAAAAAAAAATCCAGGCAAGGTGAGTCGACTGAGGGCAAAGACGTATTTTATAGACATATTAAAGAGAGAGAGAGAGAGAGAGAGAGAGAGAGAGAGAGAGAGAGAGCAGAGGTTAGGGACAGAACAGAGAGTAGGAGAAAAAAAAGTACCTAGTATACTAGGTGATTTTTTTTTTCTTTGCGAATGTGCTTAGTTATAAGTAGACTAAACGGCAACGAATACCCTTATATAAAGTAGCAATATATGGTTTTTCATCGGATATGAATGTCAATAACGAATAAACAAATAAGAGAATTTTATTTTTTCGGTCATTGAAAATGTCGGTAACAGAAGGTTTAAATATTCCATCATTAATTAACTATTATTTGTTCTTATTTTCTTATTTCCGTTGTGTTTATTATAAACTCGGGAATAAGAATGTAGATTTCCCATTCCCATTTTCAGGTAAAATTTAAAAAACGGACTCAAAACCTAAGTGCCAATCGCAAATACAGAAATTGATAAACAACTGATATTGGATACATGTATATGCGAAATATATCAAAGAAGAAAGAATGAAGGTAAGATCTGTTTTATTTTTTGTTTGAATATTCCGATGCTTGTTGATAATCATTGTGACAGAAAAAAAACCTTACGACACCAAATATAAATAGGCCCTAGCTTTGCTAGCGTACTTTAAAACCAACAAAAACTTTCCAAAGCAAATGGTGCTGTCGTACTTTATTCCCCCTTTCCATTCCTCTTATACTTTAATTTTGATTTACTTGTTTATTAGAGCAATAAGTTAATTATTAATCAAGGTTAAGTATCTAAATTCAGAGCAAACCCCTTAGCGATGCTTACGTTATCCAATCAATTTGTAAAACCTCACTACATCTTCAACAATCAATTATGGCATGTAACCGCAGGAAAATATCTAAATAAATAATCGCCCTCACTATAAATCCATCTAAGGAATAAAACTGAAAAGCGATAGATAATCTGGTGTTTAAAAAAAAAACAAACAAAAAACAAAAAAAAAAAAAAACGATCAGAGCTCCTCTCGGGCTATCTCTTTCATCTTCGCAAAAGGCAAACGAGTACTATCTATCTTGCCCCCGCGATTGATTGTTAAATTCGGCAAAGCATAAAAGTGCGACATGAAGAGACAACAAAATAGATACCTCGTTTGACTTGAGGCAAAAACCTGTCGTGGGGTCGGGAAAGAAAGGGACCTCGAATTAGTTGTCAGAATTAGAGGGAAATGGTTATCGTTTTTCGATTAGATGAGACCAAAAAGCACCTGTTCTAAGGGATTCCGTTTTTCATCTTTTTTTTACGGGTTTTATTAGTGCATTGCTCGGGTGCAAAGATAATTGAATCTTCATTACTTATCGGAAACGCTCTCAGTGTTTCGGTGAACATTTACTTTGATCGGTGGGATGTTAGTTTGTGTAAGTTGCCGCGTTTTATGTTATTGCCTCGGTGGTGCAAGAACATTGATTTTTTTTAGGGAAAAACTCATTTATGTTACTTAATGTTTTGCTTTAGCACCGCTCGTAGGTACATACTTTATTTATGTTATCCGTGTTACAAGTTTACAAGGCTATAATCGATTAAGCTTTGTGATAATAACAATACGAACAAGTTATAACGTAGATATTAAATGAAATCATGAAGCGCTCATAAGAGATAGACGGGTAGCGAGGAAAGGGGAAGATTATACCGAATAACCGTTTTAGATACCCAGTAAAGTTTGTTAATACATATTCAGTAATAAAGTAAAGAAAAGAGAGAACAAAATAAATGAGTTTTATGTTTTCACATTTATGTTAATGTGAATGTGTGAAGAGCTCAATTTCCAGTGTTTCACTTTTTAAAACACGAACATAACACGAAAACAGCAAATAAAAAAACTTTAAATATTCAGTCAGAAAAAAAGGATATTTGCTACAAAAAAACCCCTCTCAGCTTACTTAGCTAAGTAAGGATTCAACGAAGTGTTTAGTTATCATAATTTTATACGATTATTTTGATAAAAAGGGAAATTAATTTTTCCATGACTTTATTCAATACTCCCTTGGATATACGAATTTTCAATGACTATTTGCAGAGAAGAAAAGTTATCTAAGTTCTATGTTAGCATTTAAGATACAAAAACTTTTTGTCTGGTAAATAAGAAAATTAAAATGGGGGCACTGAATGATAGTGTCGCAACTTTTGATTTATCCACCCCCACAGGAAGGTTTGACTCCCAATCATTGTAGACAACACATTGACATTTAGATGTGTGATGCCTGTCGCTTTCATAGAACAAGTCCGAACTAATTCGGTTAGGGGTGTCAATATTATTCAAAATATTGATTACCCTTTTGATATAATTGTCATAAGTATATTAAGAGACATGCCTTCATAGAGGGGACAAGAGCTGTCAGAATCTACAAAAAGGAAAAAATATAAAGTGAAAATGTACCAGAAATCGTTATCAAAATGTGCTAAACAGATTGTGTAAACATTTTAAATCTACATCTATGTAATGCCTGTGTAATTACTTTCTAATTCATTTACAATACTGGTTTCATATATTTCTTTTATTTTACCTAATCTGCGAATTCTCGAAATCATTAAAGAATAATTCTAATTTCTCATTGTCTTGAAATATAATTTTTTTTTAAAGGGGCAACTCTTAAATAAACCTTTTCGGTGGAGGGTTCATAAAGTAAGTTTGTACATATTACACATTTTGTATAGTCTTTCTTTTATTGAAATACCTTTATAAAACAAAGGCAAAAACAAGACAAAATTATAATTCCATGTAGATGTAAATATAATAATGAATCAAATTTAAAAGGAGGATAATACAGACAACACTAAAAACGTTTATGGAAATCCTATTGTCAGCTCTCAATATCTGCAATAATATTGAACATTATACCGTGGAATATGATTATACGACGGATGTTTAAAAAATACAATGGGGTTCCATTAAATGTTGAAGAAAACATATAGAGATAAGAGAGATGACACGCATGGTCTTTAATAGGTTTATCTCTTGTTTCTATTCATGATTTAGCGAATAATGAATTCATACATTGCATTCGTCTATCTACCCTATATAATTTTAGATCAGAAAATACACAAATATGGCTCGTGATTCTTTCACCACACTGTAAAAAATATCTACAAAAAATCTATATTTTTACGACAAAGTGGTGTCAGCAGAGTCGTCATAAAATGTATTTAATTTTTTTTTTTAATTTACTCCATGATTTTATGGAATAGAAGGGGAAAATATGTAGCGTAGCTTAAATATTTAGTTAAAACAGATCAGTCCTGATGTATGTTTGTACCTTTCACATAAATATTTGCAGGAAAATAAATAATTTTAAAAGTAAGATATGGCAACTCTGCTGACAGCATTTTACTGTAAAAATACAGATATTTTTTAACTGTGCAGAATCGAGAGTTGTTAGGCTAGATTGATGGCTTGTCTGAGGACGATTGATATGACAGGAAATATAACGATTTTCTAGTAATCTACATTATGGATTTTTCGCTTCGTTCACATTATTAATACATTTAATGTTATGTCAAAGGTATGGGATGTATCCTAATTAATGAGAATATTTTCAAGTTTTAAATCATAAAGTTTTTAATGTAAATTTTATGTCTTTTGACATCAAAATGGATTTCCCGAAACAGTATGACTGACTATTTCGCTTGAAAAAGTAGTAAAACGAATTGATGAAAAAAATTAGAATAAATTTATTAATATATAACTCTGGTCCAATGTAACCATGCATTAAAAAGGGTATAATGAATTCGATTTACTTTAAATACTATCATATTTTCATAATAGTATCATAATATTTAGTTTAATTCATCAAGTGATATTTAACATTCATCTATTTAGATGAGACAAAGTGTTTTTCAAATGGATACGATGAAAACATAAGATATTAAAATAGAATTTAGGGGGAAATATTTTCAATATTTCAAAAGTTACTGCCCCCCCTCTGCCCGAAATAAACTAAAGAAACTGTTGGCATTTGTATATAGGTCAAACTATCTATTACTTATCTGAATTAAAGTATTTGATGTTCTTCAACTATTAATTCTTTAAATTAATATTCTGATATAGTTACTTTTCCAAAATCACCAGACATCTTTACGTGTTATCTTCGTTTGATGTGGACATACTGCCGTCTTTAAAAAAAATAAAAATAAAATACTGATGGAATTTCCCTTGGTCAACTTATTTAAAATTGCTCATCTGAATTCTAATTTTCAATGTTCTTTTCACCTATTTATTAATATTCTGATACAGTTACTTTTAGAATATCAGCAAATATCTTTGCCTGTTCTTATTTTCGTTTGATGTTGGCATAATAAAGAAACTAGTTTCATTTGTATAGAACATCAATTGGCTTTGATTGGTCATATTGTATCACTCAAATTATTGTCTCACGTTATATATAGACAATTAATTAAAGTTTAAGCAATATCATTTCTCGTTTCATTATTTTAAAGTGAATGTCATATAAAGGATCGTTTATTCCCTATACAATGCTTGTGAAATTTGCAAGATACCTGAATAGTGTGTCAAGTCTACTCAATGGTATAGTAACATCAACATAATTATATTGCTAGCAGTGAGTTACATTGTTTCTTAAAAGGAAAATTGTGTACTCGATAGGACTGAGGTAATCCTTCATGAGTACACTATTGTTATATTCTTTTGTTTAAAAATGAAAATGTTTATGGAGCGGTTTAGAAGTGTAACAGTATATAAGCCTACTTTTACTGAATAGCATGTTGACGTGATTAACAAATTTCGAAAAAAATCCTACTCAATCAGACAAATTGAAGCCTGTTTTGGGCTAGTCCTTAAAAACCATTGCGAGATTACAAATATGAGATCTAAATTCTAATCATTTCGAAAAATGTTTTCTCCAAATCATGAGTATACTGCATTAGCGTTCAAACGCAATATTCTTTTAATAACTTATGAAAGTGAAATTTGATTCAAAATTATAGTAAAGAAATGGAGAAAACATTACTTACGGATTGCTCCGGGCGGGCCAAGAGGAACTCTTGCTCCTGTTGCCATAGTGATCCCATGTAGACCAGCAAAGGGAAAGGCGGTACCGTGAATTGGTGCTGGTGATGGAGGTTCTCCCGCAACATCCAACTTGGAATATAATCGAAAACCACTCCCTAAATGATGATGATTGTTGCCTAGAGCATGGTGATGTGTGGTAACGTTTGGAATGGTGATAGCTGCTGTCGTTGCTGATGTTGCTGGTGTTGCCGAGACAGTGGTTGCTGAAACTGATGAGGTGGTGAGGGTGTTGTCGCTGCTGGTGGTGGTGGTGGCGACAGGTTGCTCTTCATCCTTGCTCCCGACGAGAGACCCACCAAGTCGGAGCACTCCGCTCCCGTGACACAACCCGACGCCGAGTCTGTGGCTGGATGATGGAGATGGGTTCGGGTTAACGGCGGTAAACGCCGAGAAACGGGCCTCGCATCCACGAGACCACGACCCGACGAGCTGGGAGAGGGAGATGGAGGCGGGGGAGGTGGTGGCGGTGGTCGTTGCTGGTTCATCAGCTCCATCGCTGCTGCTGTTGATACAGTTATTGCTGGTGGTGTTTCTCGGGCTCCCGTGGTTTTTTTCTTTGTGGTAGACCGACATGACAGGTGACGATGGGTGGGTGGTTGTGACAGAGTTTCGTTCGCTCTTCTCGAATCCATCTTCAATCTGTTCTTTGGACGATAAAACTCCGGACATTTTTCTAAACTACAGCACTAATTGTGGAGCCTTGAACTAATAAGAGGTACGTATTGAGTTAATTCATAAAGAGTTAAAACTTTAAAAAAAATTCAAAGTAAACTACAAGTCAACTTGCCAAATGATCTAAAACAACATACCCTAAAGTTATTGAGCAGTTATCATTTACACGAAAATGAAACAAACATCGTCAAAATTAAATATGAAATCCCAAATCGTGCTGGAGATCGGCGAACAAATTAAAATTTTTAACTTTGTTCCAAACAAAAACAGTCATGTGCGATTAACCTCACCAGGAGTCGAACTCAAATGGATGCATTCCAAAAAGCGCGGGAATGATGAATGTCCTGGGTCTGGTGGCGACAGACGACCAATATGACTCGTCCTCGTCATTCTGAGTTTGGAAGAGAGATGCGCAGAGTGTTTTAAGTTAAAGAATACGTCACAGCAATCATGTTTCTAGCAGCTATTGGTGGAAGTGTCAAACAGCCATTTTGAACTCAATCGATAAGCAACTATCAATCCAATTAACATAGAAGACCCGCTTTGATCGACGACCGTTATTAGGCTATGGTGAAATAGCACGAGTCGATCGACATAGACATAAAGAGAGAGGGGGAATGAGATGGGTAGATGGATTCAGAGGATGAGAAAAAAAGAAGAGAGAAGGAAGGAGAGAGAAAGTGAGAGAGAGAAACAATCATGAGGGGATGAGATAGCTAGACGGAGAGAGAGAGAGAGAGAAAGAGAGAGAGAGAGAGAGAGAGAGAGAGAGGAGAATGAGAGGAGAGAGAGGGTATGGATATAACCTAAGAAGATGAACAGAGCCCAAGAAAACTGTTTTTAGAGAAAGAGATGATAAGGATGGAAATAAAAAGAGAGATTGACAGAGAGAGCAAGAAAGTGGAATGGTAAGCAAAGAGGAAAGGGAGACTGAGATAGGGAGAGAATGATGTAGAGAAAGAATGAGAGGAGACAAAAAAGAATAAATACAGAGTTGGAGAGACATGATGGAGGAAGAGAGGATAAAGACGTGGGAAATGGAGATGGAGATGGCTGGATAAAGCAAGGAGGAAGAATAGAGTGAGAGACAAGAAAAAGAAGAGAAAAGACGGAAAAGAAGAAAATGATGAGTATTTAGAGAGGGAGGGAGAGAGAAAGATTTTGGAGGAGAGAGGATGAACATGGAAAATAGAGAGGGGTAGATAAAGGGATATGGAGGGAGAAATGATAAAGATGTATACATAGAGAGGGAGACAGGGGTAGAGAAAGAGAGCGAGAGAGAGAGAGAGGAGAGGAGAGGAAGAGAGAGTTGATTGTGGAGGAGTGTGAAATCACCGAGCACACCAGTGTTCAAGAGCCGCTCTGGATGGGGCAGGTGTTCGGCTCACCTATAGCCATCGGCGCGATCACCCTTCGGCTGTTTTCAACCTCTTGTCTTTGACTTGCCAAAATCCTCTTCTCCCTGAATTAGTGTACATCCCCTCGACATCACTAGCGGTGTAATGATTTTCAGGGACTACGAGAGGAATTATTTGACGAGATGTTTGAGTAGCGAGAAAAAAGGGAGATGGAACAAGAACCGGAGAGATGGAGAGAGAAAGAAGGGCAGGATTTAAGTTTGTTATTTTCAGGAGGCTTCTGATTTTCTGGTGGCTACCTGAGAAAGTACAAGCCACCTGAGTGAAGCGGAAACGAGCTGAAGTTCATGAGGAGAACCCCTAGCGGGCTGGGGTTGGGGATTTTTCAGAGACCTCCCCCCCCCCCCTTTCGTATACATCGCTAGAGTCCAGAGGCGCCTGGCTAAAATCAACAATATATCCCTTTATAAAAGACTTATGAGGAAGGGTTCATTGGTTGATTATAATGTCTAAAATAAAGAAAATATATCACGATTAAACGTCTATCATCAACTGAAGCTTATAATAAATAGCAATATGCTATATTATTCACGCGTGAATCATATTCACATTGTGTCTTCTGGAGCAGGGGTGTGGGGGGGAGGTCGGAATAAAAAAAAGACTACATACTTTTTCGTTTTGCTGATCGAACAGTTGATAAAAGAGTTCCCCGAAAGAGTAATGTTTATAACCACTTTTGTTTGTTTGTTTGTTTGTTTTTGCTTTTTCGGAGTGGATGAGGGGCCCTTAAATACTCAATTTAATACGGCACCCGGGTGTTACCTCCTGCTGGACAGGAGGTAAGTAACAGAAATTTTCCCGGTGATACTGGCATACATTACAGCTGCATTTGGAATGAAAGATTTGTCTGCAAGAAAATGATAGAATTTAAGAAGAGTTTTCGAAATCATTCAAATAATAATCAGTAAAGGACAATGGACGCAAAAGAGAACCTTGAGGGACTTATGTCATTGTTTCATGTGAGTTTGATATTTGATAGTTCCTGATATATCCCTTCTAAACGCTTTCTCAATTCCAATAGTTCAAAACTTTGTAACATACTATTGATATAAAATGCTTTCGATAAGTGTGGAATGGTGCCAGTAACAAAGGATCCTTTAAATAACAAGATGTAAGGTGGAAAGTCACTTGTGAAACGTGTATCTGTGTATTAGGCAAGATAACAATATAATTTTGAAGTATAATTTCAAGTACTATAGAAATGAAATTAAAAAGTTTTCTTGATCATTTACTACATTATGATAGAATCAGGGAAATTGCATGAGTTGTCCCTGATAAAATGCGGTCGGGAAAATATGACGCGATAGTGTTGTATCGCTTGACCGATCAATACCAGACGGTGTAAGGGTTATCGATCATGATCGTTATCATGGTTATGGTCTCGTTAAGCACGCGCACATTATGATCTGTAATTGAAATCGCACCTATTGGAGTATAGTGTAATGACAGTTGGCTGCAGATATATCGAAAATTTAAATTTTATGAAATAAAGGTTTGTGCTGTGATGCCAGATAATAAACCAACCATCATTGCGTGACATTCCGAAGCGGGAAAGCGTTGATTAAGATAAATCACAGTCCCGCTCAGATGCAGACGATCAAAGCAGAGATAGGCTTGGAAATATCGATCACTTTCGTATCATATGATAATAGTTTAGGGTGATTCCAATATGTAATTGAATCGCGCCAATTGAAGTATAACGCCCGACCAGTCGGCATCTTTCTCGGGGTGTGCGAAGCGGAAATTCAAGGTGAAATTTTGGAAGAGATGGGGAATGAGAAAGGGTGGAGAAACAAGGAGAAACCTTGTATTCATGGGGCGTAAAAACATATAGGCCTACGTAAAATGGTACCTAAGGTTGCCTTTTCAAAAAGAGCTTGGGGGTAGTAATAACATCACGCAGGGCCCGCTGGAGAACAGTTGTCAGAACTGAAGAGGCTACCCTGGGTAAATAAAACGATATTATTATTATTATTAAAGCATATCGGTCAACGAGTGTGATATGCAGTCATGACATGCAGGAAATGAAACCATGATTATACAAAATTAAATAATATATCCATATTATTATGGCGTAATATTAGAGATGCGTTTGGCAGGAAGTTTATGCCCGAAATTATCTTAAACGTAAAACGATCACAATATGTGATACGTCTTGTCGAAATGAGAGAGAAGTCGCAGATCAAAGATCCGAGTAAATCGACAAACTAATAAAAAAGTCAAAATTTTGAGGAATTTTTTTTGTTGATTTTCTGGTTCTACCATGCTTCATCTTTGCTCAGTTAAAAACATGAGTGAAAATGGTAACGGGAAAGTGGTAAAAAGCAGTTTTTCGGCGAGTGTTTTTTTCGGTCATAATTTTTTTTTTCCGGACATACAAGCGAACGTCCACGCTCATTTCCCCTTTCCGTTTAGCTCCGCCCTTAGCAACGCATGGCTTTGTCATGTGATGTGTGATTTCAACTGGATTTTTGTTTCGTTTTTGTGAGCGAATAGCGAACTAAACTCTTTTAGCTGCACTCAGAAATTTTGCGTGCGATGCCACAACCTGCTGTGAATAAAGCTGTTTCATCCGGGATAGCGGAGCACGCAAACGAATGTCAAATCTAACAATCGGGTGGGGAGAGGGGGGGGGGTTATGTGGGGAAAAGCTACTTCTTGCTTGACTTAGCTATCTGGATCCAAATGAATGTTAATTTCAGCATTTTATTTTAGGGCCACGATATCTGTTGTCCTGATGGGAAATTAAAACATCCTATTAACAAATTTGGTTCCATCAGGGAAACATAGAGCATACAAAAGAGGTGACGTGATAATACTTCTGATACAAGTATTTAGGTTAAAGTCTTCTGCAGTTTATTTTACAAAGTAACGTGTTTAAGAAAGTAGCGTTTTACTAAACACGACGAAACAAAATACGATTTACTCTTAAAATAATTCATTTCTAAAAATTATTAATATCTTCTTATTACTGGTACAGGTTTGATCAATAAAGACGAGATCGAGCAAATCATTTACGTTTTTATTTTCATTGTCTTAAGCTAACCTAGCCACTCATGAAACGTGATCAGAGAAATTCTAAATCATTCGTGAGGCGCAAATATTTCTTAAAACATTTATGGAGGCTTATCTCTATCATATACTTATTCAAAGAATATAAACAAAATGCATAAACCCCTGTACAAGAATAATTTAGTCTATGACCATTATTATCATGATTATGTTCGAAATTTCAACAGAGTTCAGATCAAAATGACCTGCTTTATAATGAGTAAGAGTATACGCGATTGACATTCAAAGAACGCACGCAAACATCGGAATAAAACCCCCAAAAGGTTTTAAAATAGTTTTGTTTCTAACTAATTTAGCGCCAGGATTGGTAAACTTTTCTTAAAAGAGCGGACTTTTTCTTAAACAATTAGAAAGAACATGACGTTTTTATTTATTTGACGAAGATATAAACAACTAACCAAATTTAGTTTCTTTTTTTTGAGAAGATTGAATGTTATTTAGACAACATCTCTTGCTGCGTTTGCCTCGATCATGCGTGACGGACGAGTATTGTTCTCTGTATACCTGAATGCAGCCTCCTCATTGGTCAATCGTTTCACCTTTGTAACAAGTGGTTGCTAGGGCATTTCGGTGAGTAGAGCGGCGACAAAATGGTCTTATTTTTCTGGCTCGGAGTCAACCGGAAGTCAAACTTCGCAGACGTTTTTCTCTTGATTTTGATTTCCAAGAGCACAATTCTCCTCGCGTTCAGAGGCTAATATCTCCACTTCTATTTACTCTTTACAGTCGGGTATATATAAAAATTCAAGGCAATGAATCAGAGATCAATAATATCAAATAAAATGGATTTCAAAAATCGCGATTAGTCTCTCCTTTCGACGTGACGCATCACATATATGGAATGTTTCATTTCTATTTTTTTATTTTTTTTTTTTTTTTGTGTGTGTGGGGGCTGATCATTTGAAATAACAGATGGCGCAGAATGTCCACAACCTCTCTCCTCAGGAGCTGTGAATATAGCCGGAGAAGCCTTGTAATTGTCGAATAACATCTCATAATATTATTATATAACTTCTCTGCAAACACACACAACACACAACAAAAGGATATCTGATTATATCGCCCGCTCTGTTTTAAAATAAATGTAAATGATCATACTTTTGTCTCTAAACATGATTATTATGTATTCCATGTTCAATGTTCATGATTTGACCACAGTATTTAGCGATATCATCATTCATGTTAATAAATTACAGACATTCTTATTCTTAAATAGGAAATATTTTTAAAGATTCTTTTCGCATCGTCTGAAATACACATGGTGTGATGTGTTCAGCTTGTGTTCTATTAATAAACCAGTTGAAAAGGCGACCCGGAAATGCTGCAAACTTTTAAGGATAGAATCAATTATTTTTAATCCTATAATTAAATCATTGATTGTCATTGTAATTACCGGGTTATTCGTTTACATTATTGTAAATGTAGTCTTCGCATCAGATTATAAGAAAAGATAACTTACACAAATTGATTTTGTCTGGGTGAGGTGGCTGAAAAATGTAAATCAACCATTTCTCAATAATAATTCACATTCCGGGAGTTTGCCGATTTTTACTTATGCGCCTGATTAGGTAATAATATCCTGTAAGCACTGTGACATATGTTTACTATGAAGAGCGCATTAAATGCTATATCATTATTATTATTAGGATGTGTTTAAATCTATTTTTTTATGCTCTCCTTTCTGTTATTTCATTTTTATTTTGTCATTATAAATGATAGGGTGGTCTAGTATAACAATGTAATTAATCTTCTTTTTTTTATCTCTATAAAGTATATTGCATTTTCAAAATAACCTTAGAACCAATGTCTAACCATGGCTAAATTACATACGTCAAACATTGAGCCATTTTGTTATTTTCATGCAGCAGACATTGCATAATCCTATAATAATTATGGTAATTATCACATAACGACCATACCGCCCGCCATCCACTCAATAAAATGTCTAAAAAATCACGACATACTGTGGGCCCTGCGGCGTTGATATTGATCATCAGAGAATGTTGCGAACATTCTTTTACAGATCGAACTTTTCTAATTAAACATTCTTTTCTCTAAAATGGATTACAATTACGTTGATTGCACATAATGAGTATAATGCAGTGGCGTAGACAGGTCCTCGAATGTGGGGGGGGGGGATGATTCAAGGTCCAGAGACTGATATTACCCAAAAGTTTGAGGTAAACGAAAGTTTTTTTTTTTGTATCTAAACACGCAAAGAAGGGGCAAAAATGTCGCTGGGTGGGGGGGGGTTCGCGCTGAATTTCCTCAGCATATTTTTATATTTCAAGCGAGCGTAAAGCGCCAGCGGAAAATTTGGAGGTAAACGAGACGCCTGTGTTTCTTTTTGTTGTATTCATACACACAAAGAAGGGGCAAAAAGGCCGATTTTTTGGGTTGTATCAATTTTCCTCAGCAAATATATATACGATTCCAGGCGAGCGCGAAGCGCGAGCGGAAATTTTTGAGGTAAACAAGGTTTTTTTTTTTTTTATATATCTATACACACATAGAAGGGCCAAATAAAAAAAGGGCGATTTAGGGGGTTGCGCGCGCGAATTTCCTTAGCAAATATACAATTCCAGGCGAGCGCGTACGCGAGCGGAAAATTTGAGGTAAACGAGAGGTGTTTTTTGTATCTATACACACAAAGGCAAAAAAGGGCCAATTTTTGGGTTTGCGCCGAATTACCTCAGCAAATATTATTCATAATAAAATAAGAAATATAAACAAACATGCGTCGTACCAGAAGGGTTTATTGTGGCAACTTTTTATTTTCCTCTAAGCGAGCGCGAAGCGCGAGCTAAAAAAAAAGAAAGAGCAGTTTAGGGCCTTAGCCCGATTTCGTATCACAAAGGGGGTATTCTGCAAATATATATACGAGAGCTGCATAGGCCTACACCTCTAATACACTCTGCAATATATTATTATATCAAAAATAACATAAAGTATGAATACAATTAAAATAAACATATAGGGTAAATAGACTAATAGAAATAGAGCTCTAAGAAAAAACAAAATAATTTCCCTGGAATATAAAAATAAGTATAGGCCTACGCCTAAAATATAAATAAATATATAATAATAGATATATACAATAATTAATCTAGATTTAACAATAATAATAATATAATAATAACTAATGATGAAAGTAATAATAAATTATAATATTAATATAATTAATATTAATTGAAATAATATAATAATTTAATAATTAATAATAATGATAATATAATATGCGAGCGCGAAGCGCGAGCGAAATTTTTTTGAGCTCCGTGGAAGAAAAAGGCGTGTGCAAAGCCCATTTCAGCCTTAAAAAAATTAAAATCGTATCACCCGTGAAAAGTGGGGGGGGGGATGATTGTACATGCCATCCCCCCACCTTTTGAGTTGGGGGATGCATCCCCCCATTCCCCTCCCTCTCCCCCCCCCCCGCTGTCTAGACCCTGGTATAATGACCAGATGCAAAAAGTGGCGGACTTCGTGGATTATGAGCGCTATCCACTGCAAGGGAGGTGCGCGTTGAACCAGATAAAGGTGCCTACACTACTGACGACGCGTGTTGAGCTAAACGTTTGACCAGCGTTCTTGGAATTTTTGGTGTGTACGTTCGAAAACGTTGCTACTCGTTATTCATACGCAATTAGTCGTTGTCTGAACGCAAATGTACGCTCAGATAAATTCATAATTTATTACACGTTTCACAGTTTTTAGGTTTTCTAGCGCGTAACAACGCACTTATTCAAT
>CALNVZ010002100.1:35832466-35844053 GCA_940671915.1 Paracentrotus lividus
TTGACACTACTTGACTACACAACCGTAAGAAGTAGAAACATTTTTAATTATATGTTTGATAATAGATTATTTATATATTAACTAGCCATGCTAGCAGGGCAAGACAGATAGGCTACAATGAGTGTATATACATTATAAGCTATGAACCACTCAGTGAGTAGGGTAAGTAAAATACATATAACAAAGGGTTCACACAAAAAATGGTATTAGACTCACATTTGTAATTCAGGAGAAAGACATTTGTTTACCAATGTTGCATAAGCTCTTATGGAAATGTTGAAATAAAATGTTGATGCTCTTAAACTTAATACTGAGTTATAAGACACAGGGGGTGTTTGTGGGTTTAAACAAATATATATAATTCATCAATATTATATATATTTTTTTTTTTTGCATCAATGGCGCCCGTTTCGAGGTCATTTGGATCCCTTATGGGCACCTAACCGGGGCCCGCGCCCACCAAAAGCCGCCTCCCCCCAAATACGACGCATGATGATTATTCAGACAGAACTTACATGGGCAGCAGATCCAGCGCAGGGCCCCCAAAGGAGCTCCCCTTCCCAATTTTTTAAGGAACACACTGTGAACAAATTCCAATGCTACATTTTTTTTAATTGCTGTCTGCAGCCCTGAATATTTTCAAATTTATCACCTGCTTCTCATTTACTGTTATAATAGAGCTTTACAGGGACAAAGACACGGGGACAAGAGGCAATGACCCCAACCTGATTTTGGGAAAACTAAAATGTACATCTTACTAATTTTAAGAAAATGCTGTGTCGTGCGTGCCCCTCAAAATTTACAAATTCTACCTCCAATTTCTTGATCTACAGCTGCTTTATATTAATCTACAATACCTACAATCTACCTCCATTTCTTGATTCTACAGATGCTTTATATAATCTACAATACCTACAATCTAACCTCCAATATTTCTTGATCTACAGCCTGCTTTTATATTATTTGTCTCCTGGCTTTCAAATAGATAAAAATAAGTTCTCTTATAAACGGCAAATATGAAAATATACTTCACAAAATATTATACTGAGCTGCAATAAAAATACACTCATTCAAACACAAACATAGCTATGGAAAGGATTACATACAAGTTACATATCTGGGGAATGACATACAGTCTTGTCAAATAAAAGGTACAGTGGAAAACATTTTTTATAGTACAAGATAATCACAACCTGGTATTGTTTGGTATTTTCAATAAAGTAGAATATCAGACTTTATTCTGCAGTTTTTTTCATCAACATTTCGGTGGTTGGTACTTTTTGAGATTTGACTAGTTTTTCTACAATCAAAGAAAAATCCAATTTTCGGCCGCCGTCCCATGCCTTTGTGTAGGTTTCGCATAATGGCCATGAATTGAGCGCTCCAGAAACAATAGAAGTGCGTAATTTCGATTTGTTCCCTCGTTCGCACAAAAATTTTGCATAACTTTTGTTTTACCGAAAGCAAATTCTTCAGAACAAAGCGGCATCGGCAAGAAAAACTTTTTGGCTTTAATTTGGTAACACATTACACACATTACTTTGAAAAGATTTCACACCTAAATTATTTTTTCCCCGACTGTACCATTTTTTTTTACACAGACTGTTATACATATTGATGAAGTAATATTTGCTTCTATGATGTCACACATCAAATAAAATTTCTGCAAAAAGCAAAATAAAGAAGCAAAAAAGGCTGGTCTTAATGAACAGGCGGGTACACCACAAAAAGACAATTTTGAAGGTTGTGGTATACAAAAAAAAAAGAAACTTTCTGGGTTCAGGGTAAAACTATTGCCAAAGTTGTGTTCTCAACACTGTATCACAAACAGAGATGAAATTGAGAACATAGTTCAAAAACTCAAAGTTACATGGCCAACAGGCTTCATAACTAAAGATGGCAATTCTAACAGTTCCCCATTTTCCAACATGCTTACATTTTGTCCATATACCACTGTCTTCAGTACAAAATTTTGTTTAAAATATGTTTTTTTAAATTGTTAAAAGCAAAGAAAAAATTGACTTGTTCAGAGTTAGTTCTTATAACAGGAATAGACTGGTAATTAACATAAGACATCTAAATCTATTGGTTATGATGAGAACTAAAATGACATTATCCCTTGTAATAATATACATTTAATGCCTTAGGGCTCTAAAATAGAGACAACATGAACATTGAAATAAATGCCCCATTTTTCCCAACTTTTGATTTCTTCAAGCACACATTTTCAAATACAAATCCTGCAGCTTTCATGAAGGTTAACACTATCCAATGCAGCATAAGTTTCCTTGAGAACCCAGAGTCTGAATTACTGATGTGTGTTTGATTGCTAAATTTTATACAAATGATAATAACCTTAAAGGTTGTTCAAATATAACTTCTCCACCTTTTACCTGGTCCACAACGTACAAAGAAGCATATTGTGGTGGTAAATGCCACTTTCATTAAATCCTGAGCGAATTTCATGTCCCCTCTGAAGTGAAAACTATTTGTCTGAATACAAAAAGCTGATGAGATGATGTATTGATGAAATGTGTATTGCTATTCTTGATTTACACACCATTTATCAATGAGCAAACTTATTTTACCACAAAATACGTTTACTTTCCGAGCTGGGCAAACAGGCCCTTCAAACCTGATTACAGTGAGTTGTCCCTGTGCTGAAGTAGATGACTAAGTGCCCTTTTGAATGTGAATGTTAATTTTGAGGGATACGCATTAAAAAAAAAGGCAAGATGACATAAAAAAAAATTTTAAAAATCTAACAAATATTCCCAAAAGCACCAAGATATTTTCACACAGTTGAAGTAATTTGATTAGAGGAAATCTGTATATTAATTGTAAATGTATGAAAGTGGTGCAAACATGATTTTCGGATCATTAATATAATCTCAAAATGAAATGATGACCATTTTTACAAAGAATATCCAAGTTTGCAATTTTTCTCCTGGAAATAGACAATATTTTACTTGCAAATCATTAATTACTTCTCAAGGCATTGCCAATTTGATTAAAGAAGGCAGATAAGTTAGACTAGATATAAGTTCTATCCTGAATGAGAACTAATGTCCAGAGAAGTAAGGGCAAGAAATCATTTTCATTTTCACCTGAAATTCGAAGCCATCTGAACATTACAAAAAAAAAATCAAATTTTATTTTATTTTTCAATTTCGCACTAAATTAAAAATATTTCTAGGGATCTAAATCCACTTTCTAGTTTCGGTTAGGTCCAAAACATTTCATCAAAATTTGATCCAAGATTGTAATAATGTGATGTTGTGGACCATTAATGCATTGCTGTGACATAACCGGTTGAAACAGGGCCTCTGTTGGCACTAACAACGATTCTCGCGCAAGCCAGTACTGGTGTATAAACAAATAATGCTTTTTAAAAAATAATTATATAATAATGCTTTCTGCTCAGAAAAATCTAACAAGATCATAATTTATATTTGATTATAAAACAACTTTATATTATATTAAAAATATTTACATGGTTATTAAAAAAAAAAATCTATAATTATGTAGGTAATAGGCTATTTATGATTGTTTTAAGGTATTTGATAACTTTGTAGAGGCTTTAAAAATCTTAACTGTGGTGGCCCTGCACACATAAGTGTTTGTAATTAATGTGTAAAATGAACTTCTGAAAATAAAGAAAGGATCATCACATTGCTCTACAAAAATGAAAATACATATGTTATCTGAAATACAAGACTTCTTTGCCTTCATAGACAAGTGTTACACAAAAGTATGTCCTTGGTACAGTTTGGTAAATGGGAAGTATTAGGCAAAGAGACCTTTATGATAACATCATATTTTGCAACACCTTTTGAATTCCAGATTTTTATTTATCCTTCTGAACATCATTATCAACACAAACATACAGCAATAAAAGATCATGTTCAATCATTTAAAAACCAAGCCATTACAAAGTTACAGAATCCCTCTAATGTCCAACATGAAATAATTTCGACCTCACACAACATTCTCTGTCATTAGCCTTTCCCTGATGGAGGGTTAATCTAAATGTTATTGTTTTGCTTCGCTGTCTTAAATGGCTTCACCTTCCTCCCACTGACATACACCTCCTCAATATTTCTGTCATCCCCTGCGAAGAAAAGATGAAATGAGGAGAAAAAAACGAGGATTGATACATCTTGCACTATAAATAGTCATTAAAACACACAGAATGCTAATTTCATCTTTGAACCTGTTATATCTTCTTTCAAAACTGAGCTTAAGGCAAAACTTGTCTTTTCAGTAAATATCTACAAAATGAATACTGTTATTCTTGTTCAGGTCTTCAAATACATGTACATGTAGTACATCATCTGCAAAATTTGCACTGTTGTTTTATTTCTGGAAATGAGATGGTTCGGACCATAGAGCAGTATTCTTCTAACAAGGCAGTTCTGGGTTGAACAGCAAGTCAATCCCCTACTGCCCTCTGGTAACACACTTACCTAGTCCTTTTCACATGACTTTACAGTTATAATTGTAGGCTCCCCTGTTCATTAACCTTTAAGAAGTATAAGGCTACCAAAAGTATTAACCGGCTATCTTGATAAACGTCTGGTAAAATAAAACAAACCTGTACAAATGCAGGATAATGCATTGATGTCAATATGTGCTCAGAACCATGGATTACGTTATTACTTTCATTACACTACACACATCTTGACAAGAGATAGCGCCCTACTAAATAAGAATTTGGAAACATTGGATTCAATGCACATTAATACCTTATTGTGCCAAAAGTTATCACTGGAAAGAAAAAGACAGTATTCATTTCAATCAACCAGTTCATTGATGATTATAAATATTTAATCAATAACCCTTTTATTGAATGGGATACTCTGTGAGCAGTACAATATGCAAATTTGATTCATATTAGATGCCACTGTGCAATGGAAGACTAACAGCATATAGAAAATGTCCTTTTGCGCTATTTTACTCTGTACGATAGCAACCAATCAGGATCCTTGTTGCATTGACTATTTACATAAGAGCCTATCTAGACCAATCAGAATGGTTGTTTCAAATGCGCAACTGATCATAAGTCTTTATGTTACAAGGCACAGGTTATATTAATTTTTCATCGCTTCCATGCAAATTAATCCCACGAATAAGCATGTACATTATCCTCAGATTTTATTAAAAATGTATGTTTATTTATTTGCAATACAGAAACAGGCATACATTTTAGAGATTGATATCAAGAAAAATATTTAAAGTCAAAATTAACTGTTGAGGGTTAATTTCACCATGTTAAATCAAATGCTGACTTTAATCTTTGAGCAGAATATGGGTCAAACTTTTTAATCTTCTTGAAGGTCACTTTAAGAAGTATTTGATATTTTACAAAAACTAATTATCTCCCGGATGTAACCTACTATCAATGAATTTTAAGTGCCATGAAATTAACCAGAAATAAACAAAGCAGATGTCTTTTCACATTCCAACCTGTCAATCAAACTCTGAAATTTACTTCCAAACAGGATGAAATGTACAAGCAAGCTATGCACAAGTCCAGTGAAATGTACACTGAGTTGGTAAACAAGCAGGAATCTGGGTCACAGAGTGGTCTGTGATATGATCGTACTGTGATTGACATCTGTTGCATTGACATTTGCTCTGAATTATTATTTGTCAAAGATAAAACGATTAACTATGGTTTAGGAGTCGTGGTTGAGTTTTATATTAAGTTTAGAGTTTGGGGTTCTTGTTTGGGCCAGGGTACTAGTTTGGAATCGTTTTCAAATAGAAATCACAATTAATAATATTGACGATATGATAGTGTCACACGCCCAATCTTTCTTATGACATTCACAGTAAGTTCTCCAAGTATTTTGTAAACAGTTTGTTAAATAAACGACACAAAATTTTGCCAAAGGTTTATGTCGGCCAAATTGTCATTAATATGTATGAGCTGATGCTGGATACGTAGCAACAGACATTGGATGTAATTCGACCATTGAAATCACTGCATTGTGACAGATGAAGACAATAGTTTCTAAAAAAATGACCTCAATGTAGAAAATATAACAAATGTTTAAAAATTGTATGTGCATTTGCAAATTTGATTCATATATTTGAATCATGGTGATAGTAGATGCCACTGTGCAATGGAAGACTATTACAGCATATGGAAAACGTCCTTTTGGGATATTTTCCTCTGTCCAAGAGGCCAGAAAACCAGATTTGGGGTTTAAAAGGGTTAATATCAATTAATTGAATCCATGAAGCAATGATCTTACCAAGAAAGAAGAACTTCTGAACCATATCCTACACAAAGATTAAAAAGAGAAAGAAATAATAATCAATATTAATATTCCTGATAAAAAATACAAAAGTGATTTAGCAATATAATATTCAAAGAATTCATATGAAATCTGCCTTTAAATAATTTAAAAGTTAAATATCGTATTTCAATCCAAAGAAAATCTGCAATTGAAGCAAACGTACAAATGCCTTTTTTTTTTCATAAAAATCTAAGCGCAGAAAACCTGGAATGTGAATCATCTTATAATGAAATTCAAACTAATAATCTATGTTAAATCAATGTGTAACTTTTGTGTCTCATTTCTGAATTTTGTATTCTGTTGATCCCTCACAGACACAAATTTTTAAAAACTGGAACATTAAGGTTTGTGATAAAGTGCAAATAGGTAAGAACGATTTCTTATTGGTTACATGTCAATCTTTTGAACTACAAGCACTTGTAACAAAGATCTTGATTGCCCATTGTAATTTTACGATTAATTGCAAGCTTTTTCTTACGTAGAAAAATATGGTAAGCTTTAAAAAAATTCTGAAATTTTTAATAAAACAGATTAACAATTAAATACATTACAAACTTTGTCTTATCAATGAAGATATTTGTCAATAAGTGGAACCTTTCTAATGTTATTCAATTACTATATTTTACATTGGTTTATAACCCTACCTCCAAGGAATCTGTGTAAGCATCAGTTTGGAAGATGTCAAACGGCGAGTCTTCTGTATCCATGGTAACCAGTAATGCATCAAATTCTTTGCCCACCTGGAAGTTTCCCACTTTGTCTTCTATCCCAAGCACTGAATAATGTTAAGAAACATACATAAGAATAAACAAATAAGTATAATTTCTGATGCAGACCACTTCACAAACATCCTGTGGCATGATATTAAGGTACATAGCCATACTCAAACCAGATCATGTGAATAGATGCTGGTATAAAGAAATAACTTGGATGTTCTGTGCACTCAAGCTAGTAGCTTAAAAGCAAGGCCATTTTGGGACAGCTTTAACATCTGGATACAAGCAGTATAATCTCCTACTTTCACAAAAAGGAAATAAGTGACATTTTAACAAAATTGAACTTAATTATGTGTCTTCAAAGTTTATGTTGATAGCTCTTTCCCTGACCAACTTTCAAACATCAACACTCATCTTACAAAGAGATATAGTAAATAGTGGTAGTATTTTACGAGCTGTGATTGGTTGAAATGGGTGTCACGTGTCGTTCAACATTCTGGTATGTTGAACGCTTTTTTGTTATGTTGAAACGGTTTTTTGTTATGTTGAACGGTTTTTACCTGTGTTAAAATGAATGGTGAAATCGATTGCCTTGTTGCGCAAGCGCGTAATAACAGTAAAATGGTGCGCACAACAATAGATACGCGGAGCGACAATATACGTCACAGTAGCTTAATCAGCACCAAAATTTTGGCAAACATTTGCAAAGATAAAACTAGATTAGGCAAGGTCAAAGATCTAGGGGTCTATTTACTATAATGAATAGTGCATGCATCTATTAATGCAACATTACTGACTATGTGAACTCCAATACTATTATCCCTCGGGCACGAATCTGTTTAAATAAATGTGGCCCTCGGGATAATTTAGTATTTGTCGTGCACATAATCTAGTATGTTGCATTGTAGAGCATGCACTATTTATATAATGTTGCATGATACATCATGGTATTGCATGACGTCAGAATATGTTGCTCTTTTACAAGAAATATCACTTTTGTTACTTCCTTCTTTTTGTCAAAGTTGGGTAGTATATAAGAAGCTATATTTTATTTATGAGGAATGTTCTTTCAGCTTTGAATGTTCAACTAAGTTTGGTTGGAAAAATGATATTTCTGTACAAAGTGAATGCAAATACAATAAATTCGCAAAGATATACTCTCGCGAATTCCCCATCTTGAAGCAAATCTCAAAAAAATATGGACGCGAAATATATGGTGTATACAGTATATGCCATACCTTCGCTACCACCTAACGTGGCTAATTGGAAGACTTCTTTAAATTCAAGGTGTTTGTAGGATTGCTCTGGTGTATGTTGTATACTCTGGACATTAGAAGCCGTGACAGCATCTCGTATCGCTGCAAACATGGACGGATTGTAACCACCAGATACATCTACACATGAGAAGGAATTCAAGGAAACAAAGGAAATGTTAAGAAAATTTTGAAAAACATCTACATGCACAAGTTGGTCAAGTTCAAGTACACATATGATAACCGGTTCTAGGACAACTGCCCCCTGAACAATTATCCCCTGGATAACTACCCCCCAACAAAAATCTACCCCCTAACTCTACATCTAACCCTAACCCTATTTCTAGGGGGGTAATGGTCCAGGGGATATTTGTCCAGATACCACCATAACCAAATAGGCCATTCCATGAATATACCGGTACTAAAAATATAATGCACACACATTTGTGAAATAAAATTTACAGTAAGCTAGCCAAATAATCAATAGGTAACTGAAAAATTAATTGTGTAATGATGAAATAAATTTGTAGTTTTCTACTACATGTTTTTGATAAATAGTGTTTTGTGTAACACAATTGCTCTAACCCCACACAAAATTAAAAATGTGACAGTAGTTCACTTGAATATTAATTTCAAGACAGATACGGTATATAAATAGTAGTAATAGTACAACAAGAAAGGCTAGCAATATTCTTTTTGTGTGTGTGCAAAACAAAGAATTTGCATGACCTTTAACTCATGGCCTCACCTGTTCCAAGTCCAAGTTTGACCCCACTGTCCTTCATCTTCCTACAGTCCATCACGCCACTCCGTAATCTGACAATGATATGCAAACATTTTCTAATGAGATATATATATACACGGATCTGACATTAGCTCTGGCATTAATTTGTTCCAAAATGTATTGTCTGAGTTATATAGGGTTTTATATTACGTTTAGGGGTAGAATTAGGCATAGCATTTATTCCAAGGCTGAATTTTCTAAATTTGAATAGTTTTAGGCTGCTGTCTTATATTTTGTGTATAAATCAATTCCATAAATTGCCCCTTTTCCTGTTTTTTTTAAATAAAAGTATGGATCTTTTTAATATAGAGGCATGTGTCCCAACATACGCCTATTAGAGTACTGGTAGTGATGTCATGAACTCTGAATGATATTTGTCAAACCTTTAATGTTTGCTTCTCCCACTGTCTTTTTCTTTTTAAACCAACTTAATTTCATGGTGGACTTCCCCTTTAACAAAAAATTTGTGAAATGTTGTCATTTATGAGTAATCAAGGATTTGGTTTGTATCATTTTCAAGCCTTTGAGGTCAACTGTTATTACTCAATTAAACCATCAATCATTGATCTATACAGGATATCCTATTCAACAAGGATACACAGACAGGAAATTAATAGGCTTTAGTTACTTCTTGATATTGATATGATTATCACCAATCCACGTACAGGAATCATTCTGGCAAAGTTGAGGACTACCCTATAAAAATATTAACAGCTTGTTTGATAATAAAATGCTGTTATGCAGTGGTGGATCCAGGTAGGGGCACAGGAAACATACACCCCCCCCTATAATTTGAAAACCACTCCTTGACTCTCTATATGTTAAATCAAAAATGTTTGGTGGCAAACCCCTATTGGGCCTGCCCCCCCCCCCCCCTCACCACCCCATTCTTTAAATCCTGCATCTGCCACTGTGTTACACATTCCTACTTGACTCTATTTCTGTCTCTCTTGCTCTGTAGTCTATCTCTCTCTCCCTCTCCCCCTCTCTTTACACATGATACTCAATTATACAGAACCCCTGGAATAGCATTGGTTGTTCCCTAAAAATTCTAGCTTGTTCCAATAAGATACTTGTAGGTTGAGGAATATACTTGTAAGGTATGGGAATGAGTTATAAAACGAGGGAACAACTAAGTTTTTCTTTTACATGTAAATGACAATTCAGCTTATGGGTTCCATATGAAATAACATGTATGAAACAAGATCATTGAGAGTCAAAAGGCTGTTATCTATATGTATGCATGAATGTGTAGATTAATGACCTTATGGCTGTCAGGGGCGAAATAGGAACTTACGAGAAGTTTGAGCAAGCGCAGTGTGACATCCCTGAGCCTCTGTCCTTGAAGGTCTGGATCTCTGCATCATTCAGGTATACACAGTGAGCCATCAGGGTCTGAAAAAATATCATAGACTAGTTAATATATGCCAAGGTTGCCTAGCATAACAACATTGAGGACACTTGTTCTGTTTAATTTTTAACATTTTAATTTGAACCATGTGAATGATAAGGAAGGATTAAAGTTTGTTTTTCGATCTTTCTTAAAATTAAGTCACAAAGGTTAAAGGAGGACTCCAGGCTGAAATTAAAAAGTTTTGTAAAGTAAAGTAAAATTTAACAAGCACAACACAGAAAATTTCATCAAAATCGGATAGAAAATACACAAGTATGCATTTTTCAGTATTGAATTTTTTTCGTAAAACAGTTCTTGGCATTGTCTCATTGTCTCATTTGAATATTTGAATATTCAAATGAGCAAAAATGATGATGTTCACAGTCCCCCTACTTCTTGTGTATTTTATTATATGAAATCCTATTTTTCTCATTTTTTCATATATTGCATATACAGAAAATCTATCCCATATACTGAAATAGGTAAAAGCACTAGTGACCTTGAACATTCCACAAGGATTAATCCCTGTTTTATGTCATTGGGGGAGAAAATCTTGATAATTGGTATTTCATACAATAAAATACAAAGAAAGTAGGGGACTGAGACATCATCAGTTTGCATTGAAGATGGCCAAAAAAACTGTTTCCTAAAAAAATTCAAAACCTAAGAAATTCATAACTTTGCTATTTGTGATCTTTTGATGAAATTTTCAGTGTTGTGCTTTTTAGATTTTACTTTATTTTTCTAATAATGCAAATCTCCAGCCCGGAGGAGTCCTTTAAGACTATGATATTTCATCAGAGATGCCAATCTTCTCCAACAAAAAAGGGTATTCTTAGAAGGAAAAAAAAGACTATTTTTTTGACAAAAAAAGAGGATTATTAAAATAGCTCTCACGTAATGATCGCTGGCCTGTAGCTGTCAGATAACCCTTAAAAAAGACTTGGTATTGGGCGAAAACTATCTACGCGTCTATGGCACATAATTTGTGGTGGATATTCAAAAAAACTTTTAAAAACATTTTTAAACAAGATGAATCCTCTACAGCGCGCGGTCGAAATATATGCCTCCGCCATTGCCAGATCAGAAAAATATCGCACATTCATCTATTCATTTTGCTTTATAGAATGACATTT
>CALNVZ010002100.1:35854746-35867515 GCA_940671915.1 Paracentrotus lividus
CCCCCCCCCCACCCTCAGACCATTTTTTAAAACAACATCAGGTACACATAGATGTATACACGTAGGGGATTGTTGAAATGGTACAGAGGAAAAAATTAAAAATAATACAGAGGGTCGTATTCGGGAGATTGCATATCCCATAACTGCTAAGCATGATTTATTTATCTACCTGTAGAATACTCCTGAACATCCCGTCAGGAACCAAAGCCAAAGGAGAATGTTTTTATAATAAGATTATTTCACTATTGATTAGGCTATCAGTGAAATCCTTTTAGTATAATTGGTCATTTTTCTACTCACAACTAGGACACAGGCCTACTGATGCATATGTACTTCTTATCATTTATTTAAAAACCCAAATTTTTCTACATCTTACAATGACAAATTGTCATTACTCACCAAGATGAAAAAAGCTAAGACGTCTTGCGACTACTTATCCCGCACTTTCGTTACTATCATAACTATCCACACTCAAACCGTCACAGCACAGTTTAATAGCAACAACCATGTCCATTCTTAAACCGACCAGCCCCCGTCGCGAAGCGACGGGAACTGACGAACCAGTAGACATAAATTTATTTGGTGAAGTTTTGAAAATATCTAACATGACCACAAATTCGGTGGTCAAAAATACCTCTTTGACAACTCACATTGAATCAAATCTTTGAAGTTTTTTCTCGAATTGGTGACATGTGCGAATGTTTCACATGAAGTAATCAACTAATAATGAAGAAAAATACAGGAAAATTGAGTCCATCAACGTATATTTCTCCGTGCGTGCGTTGTCTTCGCCACAGAGTTGAATACGTCTCACAGTAAAATGACGTCATAGAAAATGGCAGCGATGGCACCAACACTATGAGAAGACACAAGGCCAACGGAAAATTCATTTTGGTAAGTCAAGAAGCTCTTATATACTTCAGTTTTTCAACGGCCCTATGTTGAAATATCATACATGCCGTTGAATTACATTTGAACATTAGTATCATCATTTAACCAGTATAATCACCTGATCGCTCATCATCGCTGATTATTTCGCTGTAAATGGAGGTGGTGGAAGTACAGCCCCGTCGCCTTCGGCAACGGGGCTGTGTATAGTTAGTCCATTCTAAAGGCGGGCTCACACTATGCGACTTGCTGCGGTGCGATTTTCAGGAAAACGTTAATATTATTTGATACAATTATTCAAACAAAAGGAAATTCATAATGTACAAGGTTATGGGTATTCCTATGAATATTCAAATTGAATATCAAGGTGATTGCGAACCCCTTTCTCTGTATAAAATCTAATTGTTTCAAAATCGCAGTGACGTCACTGCGGATCTTGCGATTTAAGGTAATTTGACCTTTATTCCTAATTAAAGACTCGCATTGGAACAGAATTTTGATAAAATTGTTCCTTTACAATTTTTACATCTCATAAGAGAACTTTGCATGTTTCAAATTTCGCATTAATAATGCAAATTACCATTTGTTTAAGAAAATCGCACCGCACCAAGTCGCATAGTGTGAGCCCGCCTTTAGACACTTGCTAGTTAATATAAGCATGGCTACCTGTATTGACTATTTAATTCAAGACACAATAACCGTTATATCACACTCACAGTGCAGTGAGCCGATTCAATTACAACACAACATTCAATAACATGCAATGATCATCAAGGGAATCATATTTACACAGTGAATCAGACAATGGACAAAATATTACCTTTCCATTCTGAACACCAATCGCATGGTCTTGGAGAATAATAAACGGTGATGATTTTGTAGAGTGTATTAACGTTCCACAGAAAACCATTGCACCGTCATTTTCATGCGAGTTGATGATTCCAGCCATTTTAGATTACGAAGATGAAGACAGTCAACTCAGTTCGCCTCATGTGTTCTATGCTGACAATAAATGGCGATTCCTCGCAATAAATACGATACGGCCTACACTACCGTATACCCGATCTACGCACGTAGCGCAGGCCCAAAATAAAATATCCTGTTCGATCGCGGAGCGCAGGCTGGATCTCATTGGCTGGCTGGATCTCAAGGGTGTGTGAAGGCGTGGAAGGGGTGTGTCAAGGTGTGTCGTAAACAACCAATCACGAGGCCGGGGGGGTAATCCCGCTACCATCTTCAAAATCTCTGTCTAATTATAATCGATCGGGTGGTTTTCTTACATAATAGAATGTCAAGAAACAAGATTTATAAGAAATAAAAAAATAATTATTAAGCAGGGTCTTATAGGCCTACTACTAGCTAATAATGATAATAATGGTGGCTTCCCATAAAGTGCTTTACATGCAAGTTAAAAATTTAGGCCTAGAAAGGGTCTATATATATTAAATATTACTAAGGTTTACTACTCAATTTTTGATGTACAAAAGGACTTTCATACCATCTCCAATGACGACCCTGTGTTACAATCATTGAAAAGGTGCTTTATTGTACAGGGCCCTCTTTTATTTCTGTTTTGCCTTCTTTTTTTTTTTTTTTAATACTGTTTTTTTTTTTTTTTTTTTTATAAATAATAATCTTTTTTGTTTAACTGTGTCAGATTGAAATTGTTAAAAAAAAGAAAAAAGAATACAACAAAAACCCTATCCCACCACCTCAAAAATTTTAGTTCCAGATAACTGGAACATAAACCCCTCCAAAAAAGTTCCGCAAATCGACTTTGGGCCATGATAACTTTTTATATACGTTTTAGTTATTCTTGATATCCATACAATTGGAAAGATAATTTATTCCCCAATCTATTGATATCATATTTGTAATGATTGTGTCATGCTTCAATGCACAGATGATCAGAATATGGGGAAAAGTGTTGGTAAAATGCACTTTTATTGATCACATTGAAGTTCCACAACGCCAATTTAGACCCTAATAACTTTTGGGGTGTTTTTATAATTGTTATGAATTTATACCATTGTCAAGACATTATACCATTGTCAAGATCATTTATTCCTCTTTTTATTGATACCTAATTTGCCATGGTGATGTCATGCCTGGGTCCACAGAATCCCTGAATACCAAATGAATGCAAGGCAATGTAAAAGATAATGTCCAGTTTAAATGTTATGTAACACAACTTTGAACCTGGATACATTTTGATATGAGTTTTAATCATTATCAATTTTTATAACATGGAAAAGATCATTTATTCTTCTTTTTTTGATACCCTATTTGAAATGGTAACATCATACTTGAATGCACATAATTCACGAACATAATGCGAAGTAAAAAGTGAAAAGTTGTGAAATGCATTGTTATTGCTCAAATTTAGTAACACGCAATAGACAATAACAGTATAGGCATTCAATTTGCAACATTTGACTTTGAACTTGTCTTATTATTCAGATGTTCTGTGCATACACGAACAACACTATTTTTGCAATTAAGGTATCATTGAAAAGAAGAATAAGTTAACTTGGCAATGGTATAAAATTCACTAAAAACAATAAAATATCTCAAAAGTTATTAGGGCCTAAATTTGAGTTTTGGAAGTCAATTTCGTCAATAAAACTGCATTTTGCAACATTTGACGTTTTACTTTTCTCCTTATTTTGACATTCTGTGCATTGAAGCACGACACATTTATTACAAATAGGATATCAATAAAAAGGGGAATAAATTATCTTTCCAATAGTCTAATTATTAGGAATAACTAAAGCATACCTGAAAAGTTACCATGGCCCAAAGTCCATTTGCGGAACTTTTTGTTAGGGGTTTAGCTTATTAAAGGATCAAGTAACATTGTGGAGGCTCGCAAAAATCTGGGCTGCAGTGGTCCCCTACATGCTTTCAGTACATATACAGTCTGTGTGAAATAAAATGGTACAAGTGGAAAACATTTTTTTATAGTATGATTTGATCACAGCCTGCTATTGTTTGGTATTTTCATAAAGCAGGAAGATCAGACTTTCACCTGCAATTTTTTCATCACATTTGGTGTTGTAATTTTTGAGATATGACTAGTTTTCTACAATTAAGAAAAATCAATTTTCACACGCCGTCCCATGCCTTTGTGTATAGGTTTCGCATAATGGCCATAAAGTGCTCAATTTCGATTTGTTCCTCGTAGCACAAAATTTAGCATAACTTTTGTTTTAAGAAAGCAAATTATACAGAACAAAGCGCATCAGCAAGGAAAATCTTTTGCCTTTATTTTGGTACCATATCTGAAAATATTTCACACCTAAATATTTTTTTCCGACTATACCATTTTTTTTTTACACAGACTGTACTGTGTCAAGAGTAAACCCTGAAAATGTATTCCCCTAGCATTATACATGATTCATGTATTAATGCTAGGGGAATGAATTTTCGAATCCCTATTCTGGACTTGTAAAAGGCTAATTGGATAACTGACACTGACATGTTCTTAAAGTATTTAGTTACGGATCAAATGAATCCACTATCTCAATTTCTACTTTATCATTATACAGTGCGTCCCAAAAAGAACTATACACTTTTGACAAGGCTACCAAATTAAAAATATATGATTCTTGGGGGGAAAAGTTTAGATTTTTATAAAGCTCATATCCTCAACTGTCATTATGATACAAAAAATTCCGAAAATAACGCATTCTTCTATGAACAATGCCCACTTTTATGAAGGACACAAAAAACAACATGTGCAGGAATTCGCTATTCATTTATCCCCTGGGTATGGCATGCCAAGAAGGATCCAAGAAATAATGGAATAAATCGGTTAACAAAGACAAACATAAACTGAAATCAGAGCAAAAATCAATGATATGAAAAGAAAACAGTGAAAAACTACATTTTGCATAATATTGATTGCTTTATTTCTGACTTTTGATATATCTTTTACTCTGTTAGCTGATTCATTCCATTATTTCTTTGAATCCTTTCTTGCATTGCCATTACCCAGGTGGTAAATGAATAGCGAATTCCTGCTCTGGCCATTTTTTGTGTCCTTCACAAAAGTGGGCATTGCTCACTGAAGAATGCGTTATTTTCAGAATTTTTTTTGTCATAATGATAATTGAGGATATGAGCTTTATATAGGGGAGAGTGGGGTTAGTTGGAACACGGGGTTAGTTGAAACATTGCAATTTTCTTTAACGACAATAAATATATTTATGCAAATTTAAAACCATTACTTAACAAAAAGAGAAACAAAAAATCATTAAATTTCGTAAACTTGTTTGCGTTAAAATTATTTACATTTTCAAGATATTTCAATATTTGAACATTTATAATGCGCTTATATTAGTGTCCAAAATTTGATAATTTAACGATTAATAGTCTGAAAAAATATCAAGATTGGTTTGGCGCCATGCTTGTGTTTGAACTGTATTAGTACTATCGTCGGCTTGCGAGCTTATTGCAGATCCAAGGATGTTCGTTGTGAGCCATGAAGGGCGCTATACCATTGGCTTTGTACAGTAATGGCGCGCCTTATGGCTCTCAACGGAACATCTATGAGATGCCAATAAACGCCTTATGGATCACAGACGATATCTGATGTTAGACAAATTTGGGGGTAGGTTATTTTATTAGCATTTAACAACAGAAGAATAAGGCCAAGTAAAACTTGCTCTGTGATGTTTGTTCCTTATTTATTATCCATTATATAATAATCATTCAACCATTATTTCCATAACATTTATGGTCAAAAGAGAGAGAAACGTCACATTTGTCCTGATTTTATTATTTTACACCCTTTATTTTTAACTATATCTTCTTTTGCACAAATTGGGGCCCGTTTAACAGTAAGGGGGTTAAAATGTTAAATTTATGGTACATGTACTTAGTATGAATATACTCTCTCATCATCTTTGACAACTTTGCACAAAAATATGGTGTGAAAACGAATTAGGGAGGGATGGAGCACTTTTTTTAACTAATTGGGCCAATATGTGGCGCCCCCACACGACTACTCGCCCTAGGAAAGATTGAAGGAGGCGGTCTGAAAATTTGACCCCCCGGGACTGGTTGGTTTTGGCAGGTGTGTTATGTTTGATAGTATCGACCAGCGTATAGAAAGCCATAAACAATCAAAAAATAAATTTTGCGCACATCATTATTGCAACGATGATGACATAACAAACCGCATCTATACTATAAGTAGGAACATTGATAGAGGAGGTTCTAATTCATGGGAAAAGCGGTTCCGCTATGGTCGGAGACATAGTAACTTTTTATGAAATAATCATTTTTTCGATGATAACTCAACCTCCTCTACAAGTTCCACATAGTCGCTTTCGTGAGGTTTTGCCCTGAGCCACAGCGGACTCATTCCAAGACACCCCCCCCCAACCTTAGTCCCACGTATATTACACATGGAGTATATAAACGACTCTTTTTCGGAAAAGCGGTCCGCTATGGCCGGAGGCATATAACTTTTAATGAAATATCATTTTTTCGATAGATTAGAACCTCCTCTACAAGTTCACATAGTCGCTTTCGTGAGGTTTTGCCCTGAGCACAGCGGACTCATTCCAAGACCCCCCCCCCAACCTTAGTCCCACGTATATTACACATGGAGTATATATAAACGACTCTTTTCGGAAAAGCGGTCCGCTATGGCCGGAGGCATATAACTTTTAATGAAATATCATTTTTTCGATAGATTAGAACCTCCTCTACAAGTTCCACATAGTCGCTTTCGTGAGGTTTTGCCCTGAGCCACAGCGGACTCATTCCAAGACACCCCCCCCAACCTTAGTCCCACGTATATTACACATGGAGTATATAAAACGACTCTTTTTCGCGAAAAGCGGTCCGCTATGGCCGGAGCATATAACTTTTAATGAAATATCATTTTTTCGATAGATTAGAACCTCCTCTACAAGTTCCACATAGTCGCTTCGTGAGGTTTTGCCCTGAGCCACAGCGGACTCATTCCAAGACACCCCCCCCCAACCTTAGTCCCACGTATATTACACATGGAGTATATAAAACGATCTTTTTTCGGAAAAGCGGTCCGCTATGGCCGGGCATATAACTTTTAATGTAAATATCATTTTTTCGATAGATTAGAACTCCTCTACAAGTTCCACATAGTCGCTTTCGTGAGGTTTTGCCCTGAGCCACAGCGGACTCATTCCAAGACACCCCCCCCCCAACTTAGTCCCACGTATATTACACATGGAGTATAAAAAACGACTCTTTTTCGAAAAGCGGTCCGCTATGGCCGGAGGCATATAACTTTTAATGAAATATCATTTTTTCGATAGATTAGAACCTCCTCTACAAGTTCCACATAGTCGCTTTCGTGAGGTTTTGCCCTGAGCCACAGCGGACTCATTCCAAGACACCCCCCAACCTTAGTCCCACGTATATTACACATGGAGTATATAAAACGACTCTTTTTCGGAAAGCGGTCCGCTATGGCCGGAGGCATATAACTTTTAATGAAATATCATTTTTCGATAGATATAGAACCTCCTCTACAAGTTCCACATAGTCGCTTTCGTGAGGTTTTGCCCTGACCACAGCGGACTCATTCCAAGACACCCCCCCCCAACCTTAGTCCCACGTATATTACACATGGAGTATATAAAACGACTCTTTTTCGGAAAAGCGGTCCGCTATGGCCGGAGGCATATAACTTTTAATGAAATATCATTTTTTCGATAGATTAGAACCTCCTCTACAAGTTCCACATAGTCGCTTCGTGAGGTTTTGCCCTGAGCCACAGCGGACTCATTCCAAGACACCCCCCCAACCTTAGTCCCACGTATATTACACATGGAGTAATTAAAACGACTCTTTTTCGGAAAAGCGGTCCGCTATGGCCGGAGGCATATAACTTTTAATGAAATATCATTTTTCGTAGTAGATTAGAACCTCCTCACAAGTTCCACATAGTCGCTTTCGTGAGGTTTGCCCTGAGCCACAGCGGACTCATCCAAGACACCCCCCCCAACCTTAGTCCACGTATATTACACATGGAGTATATAAAACGACTCTTTTCGGAAAAGCGGTCCGCTATGGCGGAGGCAAATAACTTTTAATGAAATATCATTTTTTCGATAGATTAGAATCCCCTACAAGCTTCACATAGTCGCTTTCGTGAGGTTTTGCCCTGAGCCACAGCGGACTCATTCCAAGACACCCCCCCCCAACCTTAGTCCCACGTATATTACACATGAGTATATAAAACGACTCTTTTTCGGAAAAGCGGCGCTATGGCCGGAGGCATATAACTTTTTAATGAAATATCATTTTTCGATAGATTAGAACCTCCTCTACAAGTTCCACATAGTCGCTTTCGTGAGGTTTTGCCCTGAGCCACGCGACTCATTCCAAGACACCCCCCCCCAACCTTAGTCCACGTATATTACACGAGTATATAAAACGTACTCTTTCGGAAAAACCCCTGGCCGGAGGCATATAACTTTTAATGAAATATCATTTTTCGATAGATTTGAACCTCCTCTACAAGTTCCACATAGTCGCTTTCGTGAGGTTTTGCCCTGAGCCACAGCGGACTCATTCCAAGACACCCCCCCCCAACCTTAGTCCCACGTATATTACACATGGAGTATATAAAACGACTCTTTTTTCGGAAAAGCGGTCCGCTATGGCCGGAGGCATATAACTTTTAATGAAATATCATTTTTTTCGATAGATTAGAACCTCCTCTACAAGTTCCACATAGTCGCTTTCGTGGTTTTGCCCTGAGCCACAGCGGACTCATTCCAAGACACCCCCCCCAACCTTAGTCCCACGTATATTACACATGAGTATATAAACGACTCTTTTTCGAAAAGCGGTCCGCTATGGCCGGAGGCATATAACTTTAATGAAATATCATTTTTCGATAGATTAGAACCTCCTCTACAAGTTCCACATAGTCGCTTTCGTGAGGTTTTGCCCTGAGCCACAGCGGACTCATTCCAAGACACCCCCCCCCAACCTTAGTCCCACGTATATTACACATGGAGTATATAAAACGACTCTTTTTCGGAAAAGCGGTCCGCTATGGCCGGAGGCATATAACTTTTAATGAAATATCATTTTTTCGATAGATTAGAACCTCCTCTACAAGTTCCACATAGTCGCTTTCGTGAGGTTTTGCCCTGAGCCACAGCGGACTCATTCCAAGACACCCCCCCCCAACCTTAGTCCCACGTATATTACACATGGAGTATATAAAACGACTCTTTTTCGGAAAAGCGGTCCGCTATGGCCGGAGGCATATAACTTTTAATGAAATATCATTTTTTCGATAGATTAGAACCTCCTCTACAAGTTCCACATAGTCGCTTTCGTGAGGTTTTGCCTGAGCCACAGCGACTCATTCCAAGACACCCCCCCCAACCTTAGTCCCACGTATATTACACATGGAGTATATAAAACGACTTTTTCGGAAAAGCGGTCCGCTATGGCCGGAGGCATATAACTTTTAATGAAATATCATTTTTTCGATAGATTAGAACCTCCTCTACAAGTTCCACATAGTCGCTTTCGTGAGGTTTTGCCCTGAGCCACAGCGGACTCATTCCAAGACACCCCCCCCAACCTTAGTCCCACGTATATTACACATGAGTATATAAAACGACTCTTTTTCGGAAAAGCGGTCCGCTATGGCCGGAGGCATATAACTTTTAATGAAATATCATTTTTTCGATAGATTAGAACCTCCTCTACAAGTTCCACATAGTCGCTTTCGTGAGGTTTTGCCCTGAGCCACAGCGGACTCATTCCAAGACACCCCCCCCCCAACCTTGGTCCCACGTATATTACACATGGAGTATATAAAACGACTCTTTTTCGGAAAGCGGTCCGCTATGGCCGGAGGCATTAAACTTTTAATGAAATATCATTTTTTCGATAGATTAGAACTCCTCTACAAGTTCCACATAGTCGCTTTCGTGAGGTTTTGCCCTGAGCCACAGCGGACTCATTCCAGACACCCCCCCCCAACCTTAGTCCCACGTATATTACACATGGAGTATATAAAACGACTTTTTTGCGAAAAGGGTCCGCTATGGCCGAGGCATATAACTTTTAATGAATATCATTTTTTCGATATTGATTAGAACCTCCTCTAACAAGTTCCACATATGATCGCTTTCGTGAGGTTTTGCCCTGAGCCACAGCACGGATCATTCCAATAATGAACACCCCCCCCCAACCTTAGTCCCACGTATATTATCACATGGAGTATATAAAACGACTCATTTTCGGAAAAGCGGTCCGCTATTGGCCGTGAGGCAATATAATTAAATGATTTGTTTACATAGACTCTCAAGGTTTGTCATGCTGATAAATTAGATTATTAAATGTGAACATCTGATTGGATACTGATAGGGAATATTACTTTGACAGATTTTAATTCTGTCCCTATATATTATTAAAATGATTTGTTATAATAATTGCACTTACACTTATGCAATGGTCAATTCATAATTGTCCTTTGCAACTGCGGGAAGTTAACTTACTGCAGCAGTTTCATCCAATGGAAAGGTCACATGCAGAAAAAGAAAAAGGTGTTCTTGAGAAGCTCAGCCCAGTCAAGGTTGGCATTTATCAAAAAAGGATCTAAAATTTGTACCTAAACAACATAAAAAATATCTAATTGAAGAAAATATATTGCAATGATCTATAGATTACTTAATCTATTTTGAGGGTAGGCGTTTAAAGCTTGATTCACTAATTTATTATTGAAACACTTTTTTTCGCTCAGTGAGCAAACACTATAGAAACCGTACATCTACGAGTTCCCAATCAGAGATCACGCGCATTTCTGTGTTACGCGCTCCTGGCCCATGTAAGCCACGCTACAGCGTGATGCTGGCTCTGGACACACCGCTCCTAGTGCCATTCTCCGGAACCTTCGGATCCGGGGGTCCCAGGGGTAGTATTACAGGGCATGGGCTAGGGTAAGTGACGGACTCTTTTTCGCGGACAAGCGGTCGCGCTGTGGCCGGATTGTTCGGCTATACACTTTTAATGAAATATCTCTTTTTCGATAGATTAGAACTCCTCCTCCCTCACAAGTCCTCCCACCCTCGTTCGATTTCGTTGATGTTTTTTTCGTCCTGAGCCACAGCGGACTCATTCCTGACACGCTGCCGCGCAATCAGTGGACTGTATATTCCCATCGCGCCCTCGATATGTTATTTTATAAAAGCGTTACTCTATCATCGGTAATAAAATCTCGGTTACGTGTATGGCAGTGTATCCTTGGGTGCGATATACACCTTATAATTGAAAAGTATACATTGGTGTTCTAAATAATATAGTTAGTGATCCCTACCATCTTACCAGTAATAACCTCAAATAATGTCGTGCTTTTCGTTGAGGTATGACACTGAGCGCCACAGACGAGAATTTTCGGCTTCACGCTTTCGTTGTCTCAAACAACTCACGGTCATCTTACTCCGGATTTAACGGCTTCGCTAAGCGGCTGGTGTCTGCAATTCTTAGTTATAGAATTGATTGGGCGAGTGACAGATATTGCACCGAGTGTCACTTCCGAAGCAGTTAAATAGTGCTATTATACACTACTATTTCTGGGAATCGCTTATACCGACTCTTCTCATCCTCACTCTCTCCTCCTCTCTCATCATTGCCATTGGATATGAAAATTACTGTGTCCTCTGCAGACTCGTTTGTTTATAACCCGTTACCCTTAAACCGTTACGTACCTTTGGATTGTCGACATGAATAAGGTGTCTGTGGCTGTTATGTCTCACTATTGTAAGGTAAATTATACATGGTTGCTGGTCTTAGTTTGCTCTTTTATTCCTTTTCACGTGTGTGTTGACCAAGAAAATATGATAAATATCTATATTTATACTAGTGCTATATCGCTTTATTTCTAGTTGATTCGTGGCGAGTTTCGCAAGAAGGATAGGTTGTAATAAAATATAGTATACTGCTCCTCTCTCATTATCGTTTGCCAGTCTGCTGGCCTATATCTGCGCTGTTCGGGCTGATAGTTCTGGCTTAAGAATTGTATTCAAGTGACGCTCTGATTGACAAAAGATAATATGTGATGGTGTATATAGATGTTAAACAAAGTGGTGTCTTAATCCAGAACTGTCGGTGGCCCATGGTATAGGCTCGCTTCCAGTAGTAAATTAGATGTCGTTATATTTTCGGACGTCTGTCTGGGTTCATACTCCCTTATTGTATGTGTGGCAGCATTACTATTGTTTAGAGGGTCTACGTTACAGTACGTACAACATTATTGCATGGGTTCAGCTAACTTGCTTTATTGATTCCAATTAAAATATAAAGGTTTGTGTCAAATTCTTTTTTTACTTCTGTTTATTACACTTGATAGCATCAGTCACATACAGGTATTCTGAAGTCCTGTGAAGTAGCATTCTGCAAGATATTTTGTTTCTAAACCAAAATAAAATTGTCCAATGTGCACTATAATTACATGTATAAGGAATTATTTGGAACACTTAATTGAATTATATGATTTTTTTTTTTTCATTAAACTGAACCTATTTACTTAGTACATGTTCCAACTAACCCCGTTAAATTTCCAACTAACCCAGAGGCCCATTTGACATTTTGTAAAGCTTACAGCACAAAAAAGGACAACAACATGCCATATATTTAACTTTGTTTTGTAGCTTTGATATAACTGGTTTGCTTATACTCAAAAAACTGGCAAACGTAATTTCATGATCTTCTCTGAGTTAATAAAATATTTTGTAAAAAATACAAATTTACTCAGAGTATAAAAAAACAAACTTTGCTTTCTAACTTCATGAGGCTTGAAGCATTTGTGCTGTCTAAATGTGAGTGGATGCAGTTGCTAACTCAGCAACCAACTGAGGGT
>CALNVZ010002100.1:35870238-35891342 GCA_940671915.1 Paracentrotus lividus
ACTTACTTGAAATAAGAAAGTTTGGCTAATTGGTCTCGTAGTGTTTACTTTGTGATTGCGACGTAGTAAAGTCAGCTGTTTGGTGTTTACAACGGCGATGAATGGGCATAGTAACGGCAGCAGATTTTAGCTATTTTTAGATCGGGTGATCAAAACACAGAACACTGCATTTGGGACTGGGTTGGTGAGATATCGTATAAAATGAGGGATTGTAGATTTAATTGTTGAATTGTATAACTAATTTCATGAATTTCTTATTAGATGTGAACTTGAGGTTATATTTTCATCTTTTGTAAATGATGTATTTTAGAATGATCTGTTTGGATTTATAAAAGTAATAATACCCTGATGAAAAATGGATCAGTCCGCCTTTTTGGGTAAGCGCGTGATTGCGTCAGAGGGGTTGGCCAATCAAAGGGGGAGGAAAGTTTGTGCGCGTAATACGCGTTCATTTTTTATTAAAGAAATTAGAAATTTGGGGGCAGACAATCATTCGTCTCCAAACCTTCATTGGGAGAGGCTGCGTTTCTCAGAGCTGCATTTTATTCCAATTGTTCGAGGTAAATATAATTTATTTTGAGATATTTGATGTGATGATTCTTTGTTGATGATCTGAATTTATTACCAAGTGTGTGCTGATATTTATTAAGATGAAATTTTATAAATTGTTGTCATTGTAAAGAAAGGAGTTTGGAATTGGTGAATTTTATAAGTTTGAGTCTTCATTATTTTGGCCAAGGGTTTTACCCTCCGCAGCTAATGCATTGTTAGCTGCACAGAAATAAGTGCACTTCAGGTCATTGGACAGTCTGACAAACTGATTCCTTGCAGAGTACACTTAGAAGAATGTCTAGCCAATTCCAATCTAATTTCTATGACAAGTAGTTAAGAAATAATAAACACAAAAATATATGAATTTATGACAAATCCTTGATTTGAAAGACAAAATTAATGAACTATGAATTTATGATTAATGCATACACAAAGTAAGGAAACAAGCAATTATTAATCTTGTTTATCTTCTGTTTATTTATTGCAGAATTCTTCACATCTTCTATCAAATAACAAAATAGCCTAATAAAATGGAGCGTAGAATTAAGGAAGTTGGAATAACGTAGCTTATTAAGGGTGCCTCCGTAGTTTAAGTTCATGTAGTTTCTAATACCTTGTAAATACAACGTAACTGTTAGTCAAATATACCATGTAAATACCATGAATTATATAAGTTCATGTACATAGGCTACAAATGAATGTAGTTATAAGCAATAGACTACAATGTCCTTTTAGGAAGTCGACTGTAGTCTGTAAAATGTAGTTTGATAGGATGTAATGTAACCATGTGACCAAGGCATAGATAATCAATACTTATCATTGTGATTAAAAGTTGGGTATGCGGTACAAGGCCTCCCCCCCCCCCTCCTTTCCACTCTTGATGCTCATCACATGGCAATCCTGAATAAGGAACGCCATGGAAGATAAAGGACTCTTGACTGATGACGCTTGTGACAATCTCGAATAGGGAACGTCACAACGGCATGTGACAATCTCGAATAGGGAACGTCACCAACGGCTGCACCAATCTATCCCTTCTACATCGCAGCTGTAAGATGAGCTTTCTATGCACTGTGCGACGACACCTTGATGCTCTTCACCCCCCCCCCTTTCCTTCCTTGTACAGTTGCACAACTCTTTATGAATAATGAGAATAGTCCTTATTAACGACTTTATATAATAGAGTAATTACAATTACTCAATAGTTACACAAAGAATTTTGAATTTAGCACGATACTTTATTCTGAGAATTTGTGTTTATAGCTTTAGGAGAATTTTAAGTCTCGAGGCTAAAGTTATAGTGCTGGTTGTGGCAAAGTAAATAGCGGGGTGGATAGACCGGAACATTGAATTGGTGAAGTTAGAGCAGGCAGCTGGTCATGAATAGAGTTTTTATAGTGATAGAGAGTTTAAGATGCTATGCAGGCATAGATCAGTAACAGAAGTATTGAAAAGAACAAAGACACTCTTAATAGGTCGATACATGCTAAATATTCAGATTCTGGTGCTAATAATAATTATAGCTCTACTTAATTGAACATAAGCTATAACTTTTCCCTCAATCTATCTTATACGAAAAGCCCCCCCCCCCTTAATTTCTAAGTAACAGTTCAGGAGTGTGTTTTATAACACATGCCTTATATGGCTTCTACATGCCTTATATGTCTTCTACATGCCTTGCATTACTGCAAGTAATTCTTATTTAAATGCTACCTTATTATGATAGATTCTTAAGACATATATTCATATGAAGTTCACATTTTTCTTGAAAACCATTTTATCGTTTATCGTTGAAGAGTTACAAAGTTGCAAATGTTATCAGAATTATTAATAAAAGATTTAAATCGAGCATACCTCGAATTTTTAGTTTCGAACGATTAGTTAATTATGCCTGGTTAGCTTAGCTTAAGTAATGTATGACTGTGAGTTTGAACAGCGATTGGTGATTGAAGTTGTGTTTAAATTAATGTACTTACTTATATAATACCTATGAGACTTGGAGAAATAATTTATAGTCGATTAAATAATCTGGTTATGGCAAAGTCTAGATTTAATACAAAAAGCGTTCGTATATTTCGAACAAAACGTCCTGCCATCAACGCTCGACTATAGAATATTCTTACCATGCTACTCGTGAGATTGATTGTTGATTGTGTTGGAATGTGTAGTTATACTCTGGGCACCTATATTAATTAGAGATTCTGATGGATGGTAGTGAAAGTGATGTGTGACAGTGAAGGCATGTGAAATGAATGAGGTCGTGCATAAGGTCTTGCATAACGTCGCGTATAACGTCCTACATAATGTCTTGTATAACGTCCTACATAATGTTGCGCATAACGTCTTACATAATGTTGTATGTAACTGAGGCGAGGCATGTGTACAGTGTTCATGTTGGCTTGCATATGAGGTACAGTGTAAGTGATGCGAGGTATGTCAGCGGTGAATGATTGTGGCAGCACTGTTTGACTATGAATGCGAGTGTGTACATGTTAGCATGCAGATGAAGGGAGAGTACACAGACATTGGAGAGTCAGTGTGTTTGATTGATTGTCAGATGTGACAAGAGTAATTAAACCTATCTTTATTTGAAGCTAATAATCACTACACTTACCAGTAGTAATTCAGGATAGTTTGCAGGTTGTGAATGAGATGAGTTGTTTGTTAACTTTTAGCGAACAGAAGTTGTTGTGCACAAATGCATAAGTACGAGCTGGCGTGTATACTAGATGTAAACAAAGTGGTAGTCTTAATCCAGAATCTCGGTGTGCCCAGGTATAGGCTCGCTCCCAGTAGTAAATTAGATAGTCGTTCTGATTTTCGGATCGTCTGTCTGGGTTCATACTCCTTATTGTATGTGGTGGCAGCATTACTATTTGTTTAGAGGGTCTCACGTTACATTTTTGGTGGCCAGGCGGTGGGATACTCTGTTTTGTATACTCTTGTCTGCTCATTTTTATTATGTAGACTTAAATTTTATACTATCCTAAGAGAAATTAATTGAATGAAGACTGTTGATGATTTTGATTGATGGAGGAGGTGCCGTCATTTTGTCGATTATATGACTGAAATAAAAATAGACAAGTGACCGGTATCCTAAGTGAGTCTGATGTTGTAAGAGCTAAATCGACAAGGTTAGAACTTTCTTTGGTAGAACAGATAGAGTTGTTTCTAGAAGTTAGTTTAAAAAAAAATTCAAGTAGTACAGAATATGGTGTCTGTAGCTGCTATGAAATTGGTCGAGATTAGTCTTGGAAATTAATTGCATTTATAGTGTGAGTTAAGCAACCAGGCATAATAATTTTAGAGTTGATAGAAATTCGTACAGTAATATGTGGCTACTTTAAGGTTCTACTCATAACATGTTATGTTATGTTATGACAACCAGGCGTAATAGTGTAGTGTTAACATAGGATCTTACAGTAACGTACTTAGTTACTTTTACATGGAATATTACACTTATAATTACTTAGAGAAAGAGAATTACTATTTTACATTGTAAGAGGTACCTTATAATTTAAAAAAAAAAAAAAAAAAAATAATTAAAATAAAATAAAAATGCTCCAAACAAATTAGGCTTGTAGTAGCAGACAATCAGAGAAACTTCCGCTGCTGAGTTAAGACGTTTCTGAGGATAATGGTCTTTCCGAGGTCGAGATCTGGGGGACTGATCAACTCTGGATCTCCGGCAATGATGACCACAATCCACTGAGACTATGATGCTAGAACTCCATGGCAAGGCTCTGGTTGGGAAGAAGGCATGCATATTCTGACTAATCTATGACCGCATTCTCCTCTGGTGTGGTGATGGCGAACAACGTCTACCTGTATGCAGTGCACGCATACGCTTGGAACGATGTAGACGATCGAAGACAACATGTGGAGATACGCTCATTCTACAGAATGAAGGCGCTAAATGGCTTCCTCATCGACGACTCTCTGGCATAGTGGCGAATGATGACGTGACCTGTGTGTGATTAATGCATACGCTGGAAGGTGTAAACGTAGACGACATGTGTGAACTAGCTTATTGAGCCAGCATAGAAGGTGCTGAATGGCTGCCTCATCGACGACTGTCTCGCTTGGTTGGTGAACGTTGACCTGGTGTGGTGCATGCTGGCATGTAGCTTTGAAAGATTGTTTACGTTACATAATTGGTGGAGACACGCTTATTGGGCTGGCATGAGAAGTGATGGATGGCCTAGCAGTTGATGACACAAAAAGTACCAAGTTGTGCAACTCTGGTGATGATGCACATAATTCATCCGCGCAGAGAATTTTATTCGTTGAGTCGAAACGAAAAATTCTCATTGACATTACTGACATCTGCTACGAGATTTTTGTCCTCATCGTCGACGACGATGTGATTGCAGCTTGTGAAGATGTCTGGAGAAATCGGTCGTGGACTGTATTTGCACTTTGTGAGGTTGTCTCGAGAAATCGGGCGTGGACTGTACTGGTCTGGCATACCTGGAGTGGTGCAACGATGCTCGAGTGAGGCTGGAAGACAGCAATCATTTGATGCCATAGATGATTATCTCGTCGCCTGTTTGCAGTGCAGAAGACTAACTGATATCTGAAATAACAATTAAAGAGACAAATATTGAACTCATAGACAAAGACTACTATGTGCTCATGAGATCTGGAATGATGAGACATAGATTGAATCCCTGCAATGGACAGAGACTATATTTACTTATGACATGTTATTTTCATGTTATATTGTATACTTGTATTTTGATAATGATTCAAGGTGTTACGATAATGACAGCAACACACATTGTTGAAGAAGATGAGACTAGACTCAAGTAAAGAGTATACATGGAAAGTTTTATATCTTTCATTTTGGCTGAAATGAAGAAATCTAATTAAAAGATAGTGATATTAGAGTTGGATTGAAATTGTAAGAAGTCTAAATTGAAGTTTAGTATCAAGTGTCTAAGATGCAATTTTCAGTAGTAAAGACATATTGGATGAATTTTAAATGTTTTTCGAATTCAACGTTAAGCACATTAAAAAGCGTTTATCGCTGGGACAGCGACTTAAAGAGAGGGAGCTGTGTGAAAAATACCCCCTGTATTTCTCCTTGTTTTTTTTAATTTCCATTTCATTTTGCAATACTCTGCAATAATTCAAAAACCTTACTTGAAATAAGAAAGTTTGGCTAATTGGTCTCGTAGTGTTTACTTTGTGATGTGCGACGTAGTAAAGTCAGCTGTTTGGTGTTTACACAGGCGATGAATGGGCATAGTAACGGCAGCAGATTTTAGCTATTTTTAGATCGGGTGATCAAACACAGAACACTGCATTTGGGACTGGGTTGGTGAGATATCGTATAAAATGAGGGGATTGTAGATTAATTGTTGAATTGTATAAACTAATTTCATGAATTTCTTATTAGATGTGACTTGAGTTATTTTCATCTTTTGTAAAATGAGATGATTTTAGAATGACTGTTTGGATTTATAAAAAGTATAATATCCTGATGAAAAATGGATAGTCCGCCTTTTTGGGTAAGCGCGTGATTGCGTCAGGAGGGGTTTGGACCAATGCAAAGGGGAGGAAAGTTTGTGCGCGTAATACGCGTTCTATTCTTTATTAAAGAAATAGAAATTTGGGGGCAGACAATCATTCGTCTCCGCAAACCTTCATTGGGAGAGGCGGCGTTTCTTCAGAGCTGCATTTTATCCATTGTTTTCGAGGTAATATAATTATTTATTTTGAGATATTTGATGTGATGATTCTTTGTTGATGATCTGAATTTATTACCACAGTGTGGCTGATATTTATTAAGATGAATATTTTAATAATTGTTCGTCATTGTAGAAAGGGTTTGGAATGGTGAATTTTAAATAAGTTGAGTTTCATTATTTTTGGCCAAGGGTTTTACCTCCGCAGCTAATGCATTGTTAGCCTGCACAGAAATAAGTGCACTTAGGTATTGGACATCTGACAACTGATTCGCTGCAGAGTACAACTTAGAAGAAATGTCTAGCCAATTCCAATCTAATTTTTGACAAGTAGTTAAGAAATATAAACACAAAAATATATGAATTTATGAAAATACTTGATTTGAAAGACCAAAATTAATGAACTATGAATTTAATGTTAATGCATACACAAAGTAAGAAACAAGCAAATTATAATCTTTGTTTATCTCTGGTTTATTTATTGGCAGAATTCTTCACGATCTGCTATCAATAACAAAATAGGCATAATAAAATGGAGGAGTAAGTTTTTGAATTATTGCAGAGTATTGCAAAATGAAAATGGCAAATTAAAAAAAACAAGGGAGAAATACAGGGGGTATTTCTTCACAGTAGTATAAATATAATTCTAAAGATACCATGCACAATGTTTCAACTTATCCCATACCTTGTTCCAACTAACCCCGTGTCCGGGGTTAGTTGGAACACTTGACATGGTCTTGTTGAAGATGGATTTTTTCTGGAACCATCACTCAGTTTAAGAATTTTATGGGGTACATTTGCAGCATACAGATATACACTCAAGCTGATTATTTATTGTTTCTTGAAATAAATCCGCTTTTGTTTTACGGCCATTTTTGTGAAAATGTTCCATATAACCCCGCTCTCCCCTACATCTAAACCTTTTCCCTAAGAATCATACATTTTTAATTTGGTAGCCTTGTCAAAAGTGTATAGTTCTTTCAGGGACGCACTGTACAGTGCGTATCAAAAAAGAGGTAATCAATCTTCAAAGGGGTAATATTTCCAGCCCATCTATTATAGCCATTCTTTTATTTCATATTGAAGACAAACTCCTCAACTTTGCAATGGTACCTTTCTTGAATCATAGATGTAACAAATAGCCGAGTAAATTGCAAATGAAGGTGGCAGATGCAAAATCTATTTTTTGCAAGTTTATGTCCAATAGTGAAAGACTGAGTGAAAGCTTTAACTGATGTCACACACCATCACACACAATGCTAGGCCTATATGGGATGGTAGTGACAACAGCCACTCAGTCTTGTATCATTTTCCAAAAACTTACACGTCACCTTCATATGCAAGTTACCTGCTAATGTGTTATATTTATGATTCAATAAAATTATCATTGTAAAGGTGAAGAGTTTGTTTTCAATCATATGTCAACTCTCTCGTGCATATGTAAATGCATACAAAATCAATGAAAATAGAAGACAGTGCTTTATTCATATTTATAGTGTTCCTTTTTATTAGTCCACATTAAAATAGGGAAAATGAGGTTGGGAGGTTTCCTTTTCTATTCCTTTTTTGTACAAAAAACATACAATAATATTCATCATCATCAACAACATCATCATCATTAGAAGCAGCAGCATATCATCATCAACATGTATATCAAAATACTGTCCACATTATATATATATTGTGAGAGTTTGGTAGATATGTGTGAGGTAATTTATACATGGCCAGGCGAATAACAGGCTGTGAATGGGCCCATAATACATGCCGTCCGAACAGTCTGGTTACTGTAGGTGCGGACTTCAACTGTGTTTATTTAAACATCGGCATGGCATTAACTGTCAGATGTGTAGATACACTGCTTATTTGAATTTAGGGTGGGGTGATGAATAGAATCCCAATCTGACCAACACTGAATAATTGTGCATGTTTATGCCATAGATATCCGTTTATCAAGACAAAATTTAAGCAGAAAATGATACTTCTAGGTAGATGTGTGCTAACAGTTGGAAACAGCAAGAGCATGATAGAGATACAATGTCAGCCAATGAAGCAAGACAGTTTTTGATTAAAATGCTGTGCAAATGATTTTTAAAGTGAATACACAAATCACTTTCAGATGGGCAAACCTCTAAATGCACTCAAGATGCCATATAGTCAATGCTAATGAATTTCATACATCACCTCAAAGGTATGCAAGCAGTTCCTAGCAAATTGGAATACCAGTTTAATCCTAAGAATTGAAGGATAATTCTTTCTGGCGAGGTAGTCACTCATGGGCGAGCTTTTTATATTCACACATTTGAGGCCAGAAAATTTAGATAATTTTGTTTGAATGTAAAAGGCATTGATGGCAGACAAAGGCCCGTATTCTCAAAATCCACCTTACTTTAAGCCTCGCTTAAATCTGTGGTTTAAGCATGGTCTGCCAAGACGGAATCAATCTCTATGTTGCATGTTCCTATAACCTTCACTGAATTCTGGAATCGCATTTTAATTGTAAGGGAAACTTTTGTACTTATCATTCCAAAGCAGTTTTTAACAGTTTCAATACCAAAAATTACGATGAATTGAACATCTACTTTTCGGTACTGATTCCCTTTTAGCAAGCCATAATTAAACCACAGATTCAAGCTAGGCTTAAAGTTAGTCAGCTTTTGTGAATTCGGGCCTAACTGTGCCTTTAATTCTCTGAAATATGAATGAAATCATCTAGCTGGATCTCTGCTCCATTAATTATGACAACCTCAAACAACTACGACATTGAGGATGAAAGTTATGTTGAGAGCATGCCCAATTTATGTCAAAATTGTTGTCATTACTTAACGAATTAAGATAGCACTATGTACTACAACTCTGAACATTGCTTCAACAGTCTCACATACAGTTGAAGATTAGTGGAACGTTTAACCTAATCACAGTTCGGAGGAGGTTCACATATTTTTATCAGAAACTTCAGGCCGAGACCTTCCTTATAAACTTATACCGGTATTTCTATCTAACCCTTGATGTGGACATATCACATATGTAAAAGTCTAAATAATATATAAACCCTGAAATGACCTACTCTTAAGCAGGAGTTCTTTATCAAGACTTCATTCATGGAACAAGAAAAAAAAAAAAACCTTTAGAATACAAATGACAAACACAAACCAAATGAAAATATATATAATCTATATACAAAATATATGAAAAGTATGAACGTTTGTTTTTCATATAAACTTTACATTTCCTTTCTTAAAGGACTATCCCTGATTTTGAATCTGAGATAATAGTTTTCCAACACAATGAGCGCTCACTGTCGACATGCTATGCTCATGAGGCAAAATACATCCACGAAATACAACAAAAAAATAATAATCTGGCACATAATACAGCATAGGACATTGAGTCTTGCGTTTAAACACTTAACAATTCTCACATTTGAATTCTTAACTCAGATACAAGTTTCTCTTTCCACAAAGTTATCTTCACTCCATTGATTAAAATTGTTTTTGTCATACAAACAACTTTATTTTGAAAAGCTTATGATATCACTTTTTTCTTTTTACAAATACGACAATTCCTCAAAAATATCTCTTTTGTCATTTAACGGTTCTGACACTGGTAAATTCATGCAGCATATATTATTTCCCAAATCTATATCAGAAGATAACAGAAAGTATCAATTAATTTAGATCAGTTACCACACCCATTATTTACTAATTATTTACTAATTATTACTAATTTTATAATAAAAAATAACACTCTCCATAAAAAAAAAAAGAATCACTCTCCATTATTAGAATCTTATAACCCAATACAGCATTAAAAAGCAATCTTTCATGGACTTATTATCCCATTGTTTACAACAACCAAAATCAGGTGGTACATTGAGGAGAATGGACGGGTTCAGCAGTAAAAGGATTAATGACATGATTAGTTGCAGCAATAAAAACCACTTAAACAACAGCATGAACCCGCATTAAAAAAAATACATGCAGCATATCTATGCATTAAAAAAAAAAATTTAAATAAGTATTTTCCCCTTTCAAATCTACTTCTTTACATTTTACAAATGAGAAAACAAGGGGGAAAAAAAAACAAGAAAAAAAAAATGCAAATTATTGGAAAAGCAAAAATTTATCCCAGAAAACAAAATCAAGATAAAGGGAAAATCCGCACAATGCAATTCATGATGTAAAACACAAGCTGAGACAATTAAAGCCATACTTAAACTATTGATGCAGCACTTCATATTATATTTACACAAATACATTCTCCCATAATCATAATGATGGAAATCTAACTTCACTGTTGTATGACACATTTTTCACCCACAATTTTCATGTAATTCTTAAGAACACATTTTAGTCATCCCAATCCAGTGCTACATTATATTAACAATGCAGCCATCCTTTCATTCAAAATACACCCTTTTTTATATAAACCTGCAAAATGATAGATTTTTAAAATTATCACAAAGCAAAAATTTTCATAGTGTCGTTTACACTTCCCATTAAGGAACCCTAATCAGTTAACTATCCTTTATAATAATCCAATTACAGTTAAAGATTTTGCTTGCCTCAAGCAATTTTTACTCATTTATTTACAATCTAAAATCATCAAAGGTAGAGGAGGAGCAGAAACCACCTCCATACATTTGCAGCGATAAGAAAACAAAAACCTTCAAGCTATTTTAAAATAAAAGCCAAGACAGTGTGGAACAGCTGGGTGAAGATTTGAATGAAACCAGACTTGAAATAAGAAAGTTGTTGCCCTTTTTGATTAAATTTTTTTTTTTAACACTACCATAGCTTGTGAAATAACTTGTGGACATCTTTCAGTATGTTTTGTACGCATAATTGCACATATTCCTCATTTTCTAGAAGAACTTGTTTCAACATTCTTATCTAAACAATGTGGTGGAAACAATACATCATAATATCTTGAACTGAAATGGTTTTATATTACAAAATCAAAAAGGTAAATATTTAATTATGCCAATCTGTTTAGTATCGTCTTGGCTTTGATTAAAAGGAACAAATTTGTGGTCTTGGTTTCCTTTCATTTTTAAAAACTCCTTTTAATGAAAAGTTAATAGCCTGAAGATTACCCAAATTTTAAATTTTAAGATATGGTATAACCTTGTTGAATATGAGCAATTAAAAATAACATTTACAGTTTCGGAACTTCCATTAACTGAAGGTTGATAGCCCAAGCTTGCATTTAGACATTATCACGACAATAATCTCAACAATATCAAAGCAGTTTATCCAAAATGATGAAGAGACACATACATTCATACAATCACATTAAACATGATTATTTTTCTATCTAACATCACAATATCATACTATTTACATTTTGTGCAGTATGAAAATAAATGAGGTGAATTCCCTAATTTAAAAAAAAAATTAATTTTCCCTATCTGACCCATTTGAACAAAAAAACAAAATCTAGCATTCCAACATTTACAGCTGAAAAAGCGGTGAATATATGCCAACTCTATACAGTTTGCGAGGACAACAAGCAAACACACCCTTAAAACAAAAAACATTCATAATATATGTGATGAATAAATAGCAGTCTATATTTGCAACACACAAAATAGGTTGCTTCTCTTGTACCCGAATTAGTTGTGAATTTTATATATACCTATATGTGTGCATGTATATACATCTAGCCGCATTTCACAAAGTGAGACACTTTGTTTTATTTTTCTGTTCCCAACAACATAAGAGGTAGATCAATGAAAATGACAGTGTCAAAAACTGTCAACAAATAAAAGAAAGAAAAGAAAAAATATTATGCCTGAGCTGACTTTACATTGATCAATTTATTGTAATTTTTATTTTAAAATCCAAAGTGTCAATCGCAGTTAAAAGACTTATCGATAAATTCATTTGATAAAAGAAAATCATTAATCTATGACTGCAATCATGCATACATTTTTAATTATTTTATTTTTTAAATAGAATTTAAATTTGATGCAATTGATTTTTAAGATTCATAATTCAGCTAATCCTCACAAGAATGTAGCATGTAATTGGGGCTTCTTTCTCAATCAAGATGACCAAGAATACATCCCACATATTAATGGATAGATATTTTAGGACTTCAATTTAGAATCTACCATTCAAACTTAAGAATCATGACAGAAGCAAACATTCCGTGAATTGACGTAAATGTTTATAAATGCTATAAATTCACATTAATTACATCATTCTACTTCACCAAAACCAGCAATACAATTGTTATGAAAATATATGTGGCATAGAAAATATGCAACATTAAAAAAAACCCTTCTTCTTCAAATCCCCTCTATATACATTTTCACATAATGTAGGTTCAGAGTATTTTAATAGAATAACAGACCAATCAAATCTAGGGTTAATCCATAAACAAACTAAATTTCATAAGATTTTAGATAAAATCAGGACTTGTCTCATCTATCGATCATCTCTTATATCTATGGTTTGAGGTAGTATCTTTTACTCCACTTAACATCCAAAGATAGGAAAACAATATGGCATTCCCATGGCTACCAATATGAATTCATAGAGGTATATAGATGTCACCATCACATCACATTTGCATCAATATAAAACTAGTTTGAGCTAAACATTTAACAATGGGATCTCTATTTTTTATTTTTTTTATTTTTTTCTTAAACCCTCAGGTTTTTTAGGGTGGGCGAATTGAAGGGAATATGTTTTTAGAAATAACCAATGTTGTTTTGAATTTCCTTTGGAGCATTGGCCAAGGTAAAATATTGTAGTGGCCACCACTTCAATATCTTAGCTATTGCAATGCATTATACAATGAATTTGGGTATTGGAGGCTGTTAAGTCTACAATATACGTACAACATTAAAGGTGGTCCTTCACGGCATTCGGCCTAAACTAAAATCAAGATTGCGGCTAGGTGTGCTACGCAGCCATATTGGTCTTCACATGGTTATTATGGATGCGAGAAGTCTGCGCTTAGAGGCACGAGCTTAATTTGCATAGCGATTACACTCCAGCCTTCGCGATCCGTGCTGTGAGAAGCGGATTCCGATGTATTACCATACATGGCTGTCGATAGGAATTATCTCGTTTAGTTGTGTATCATAAGGACAGGATATGTTATCTGAGTCTCGTCACATGAAGAGTAGGTCAACTTCTAGCCTGGCGCCGGTATTATCCCATTGCCTCTAGATGATTTGCGGGTGTCTCTCTGAGTAGTCTATTCGATAAGTGGCGTTTTAACTATAACTGCATCACTCATTAGCTATCGGGTCACTAGAAATCATATTCTGCAGGAGTATTAATTCACGGGAACGGTTCGGCTCCATGAAGGATTGTGGTTCGAGCTCGACGGATTGTCAGCTGCATACCTCTTCTGCGGCTCTACTTTCCAGAGTGTCTACTGAGATTCATGATCGGGTATTGGACGCAACGTAGACTGTAAAGTACGACTTCGCCCCTATCCATCGTCGGTGTAGTCGCATATCCAGTAGGGACAAGCTTATGCTATAAGCCTTGAATTTCACTTGCTTGATGGTACCACGTGATTTGGATAACATTCCTACTGCTACACAATCTCTATGGGGCCTGCCAGAAGAATTGTATACGATAATGGACCAGATAGTGCCAACTTAAAATTAAGCATGATCTAGTATTGCATGTGCAACTACATATGGAAGACGGCCAACGCTTAAGAATTTTGTTTAATGTCTCTTGATGATTAAAAATACCACCATGGATTTTAATGCAAAGTGGGTATGATAGTATAGATTAAAAAATCAAGGCTTTAGAAAAATTAAAGATAATAGGAAAAAAAAATCTCAGAAATTTATTCTCGTATCTGACATAAATACATAAATATTGTTTCTTTATGTATATTCGTTGAGTGACAAGGAGAGTGAACAAAAATTCACTCACTAATACTTACCGCCAGTTTCCTTAAGACCTATTTCAGCGTCGCAATATGCAATTGATATAAGAGCATGAGAAAAGTGGACCTGTGTAAATAATCCCTCTAGTAATTTGAAGATAACTTAATTGAATTAGAAGATAGAGTGTCAAATCTTGTTCATATGTTTCTGTGTTTGTATATTTCACAATGAAGGTGTTATTGTACATACAGAAGCATGGTATTGTGAAAGTTAAGTTTTTATTTACAGCTATTACATATCTTCAGCACTTGTAGATCAAACACTTGTCATAGTGACTATCCAAGAGAGACTAAGAGGATAGTATTTAAAAAGTAGTTGTATCTGCTCAATAAGCTATAATGATATATCTACTTTTAGCTGTCCTTTTGAGATAGTTGAGATTTGACAATGTTAAGCTAAGAGGTCACTATTGTTTATAAAAGACAATTAGTTCACAGGACCGCTACAAACCAGAATGAGATTTCAAGAATGAACAAGAATAAACTCAAGACATGTCTTTTAAATCAGCCTCGCATCCAAGTATCTAGTGCTCACGGTCTTGTATTAACATGCTACACTATGTATGTGTGAAAACGTTGTAGTCCATGACATCATCAGGAATAAAATTGAAATTATATTTTTATATTCTAGTGGGCTTAAGCACTACCGCAGGGTAGGGGGGTGGAGGATATCATAATCGCTATTTAAATATAATATTCAATTTCCTGAAAAAATATGTTGGTCTTTTATAAAGACATTGTTTTTTCTCAGCGAGTGTGATGCAGACAATTTACCTACATAGAGAGGTCATTTAGGTGATGATTTTTATAAAGATTCTACAAAATAATAAAGCAAATATTTTATTTGGAAGATTTCTTTTTCACAGAGGAAATCACATTGCTTTCATTGAAAGAATGATAGTAAATCGTCCTGATAACTTACTTGTTGTATTGCAGTTTCCATTGAAAAGAATGGGCAGATTTTATTCTATATGAACTGTCTAATATCTCTCTTCATTTTTGGTCATCACCTCCTCGGCAAGAGCTATGTTGCCATAAGTTTACGGAAGTTTTTAACTGTTTCTTCCAAAATGTTCATTTGCTTTTTATCCTCTGTTTCACCATGAAAAATAATGCTTGTTTATAGTAGGAGAGCCCTCAAAGTTTCCATGAATAGCTAGCACGAGGGCATATAATTTATCTCACACTCTCTAGATATATTCAACTAAACTAGCAACTAAACAAAACTAGGAAAGGAAACTAGTAGTGATATAGTGCGGATTACATTGCGTGTATTCTTGTGACGATCCCTGAAATCGACGCTATCACGGTTGTAGGGTGTATCTGGCCGTCTAACTACTGTGACGCTACCGTATGTCATGTTTGTCAGGCGTCGAATCGAGAAGGCGAGTGAGTTGCAACATCTCGTGCACTTCTCACTAGATCACTCTAGGGACACGTTGCCTGACTTACTCTTTCACTCCCACCTCACACCTCCACAACTACGCCGTGTTGCATTAACAGAGTGTATTCAAGTTGAACTCGACACTGAGGCCAACGACAAAATAGAATCGTTGTCCACTCTCTTCGCTAGACTCGCCTAGTTACCGATTGTTTTGTATAACAGGTCGCTTCAGAGTCACTAGCTCGCGGAGGTGCAAATGAGTTCTACTTAGCACTTTATCAACAAAACAAGAGGATAATGCTTTTATTCAAAATTATAAACAATATCAGAGATTCACCTGGAGATGATAATAACAAGCACTTCAGTTCTTACATAATCACACTAATCATCCAAAAGTACATAGATTTTATTGGTTTTTTACTAAGTGGCATATTACATGAATCGGGCACCTTAAACCCATCAAATAATATGTATTCTATCGTTTTCATGTTCTTGGAATTGATTTTATATAGTAACATTTGCTTTTTGATTAGAGTGATCTTTGATTACGCTATCCTTGTTACCATCTTATCAAAATTTAAAAGATGGGTAGTGAATCTAAAATTATGAGTGTCATTATTTTTCACCATAAAAGTATTTTTTTGTCATTTGATTCGTTTACCAGCACATCAAACTCACTTATATACTGCATTTTGTACACAAAAGGATAAGTAACATTGTACATAATGATACACACATAAACCCATCTATGATAAAACAAAGATTCTTAATCAAGTTCCTAGGTATTCATATTCGTAATAGATAAACACATTTGATGTATGAAGAAAGTTAAAGTGAACTAAATAGTTTGAAGGACCTGAATACAGTGTATAGCTCAAGAGATCTATTCTTGGTCTATACTCTGTTATACAGCATGTTTTAATATAGCATAAGTACCACGTCACTGTAACACTTCTGACCATGAGCTATAATTACTACACAATGGATCATGCTACCTCATTGACAGCAGCATTTCCTGTAATACACCTTACAATGAAACGTGCAACTACCGCGCAATTATGTTAAAATCCGATAAATAGAGTATACATAGTGATATAGAGAGGCAAAAGGGACAGCGTAGAGAAACTTATTTTCCACATGCTAAATTATAGTACTAATTTAAATACTTTAAACAGCAACACATTACTCGATGCACATACATCAATTTTGTGCATGTAATCTAACAAGTAAAGCAACCTATGTCTAGGAACAAATAACTGCTTTAGATGCATTGGAAAGAATAAAAGGCACCAATGAACACAGGTGAATAGTTATTTAAAGAGGCCTCCCTGTGTGCCTAAATTACCAATGAAAAGTATTCACAAAATCACGGAAATATATGGTCTGAATCGGAGATGGTATGGTGTGGAGCTATGTTATATGTCCAAACCTCACTGTGGAAGCACAATATTGTGGGCTTGATTTGAGTAAGGTTCCATCAATTGAGGTCTATATGTAGGTTTTATTGTAGACTTATCAATTGAATTTCAGTTACCATTTTTCATAACTCACAGTAAAAATATTGTGCAGATCATGTCTTTTAATATATATCTCATTGTCCTCATTCAGTTCTTTGTACCTACACTCAACTCCTCTACTCACACACACCTATAACAATGACTACGTCACACAATCTACAATCACAGCAACATACGCTTACAACATTCGCCGCTCTTAACTCTCTCTCTGCTCGTAGCTCATCTCTACTTCTTCAGTCTCTCCGCAGTCTTCTGCTTTGTCGCATGAGCTGAAAGAGTGTATAGTAACCAGATCATCCTCCATATAAGTTTTCTTTCGTAAATAGAATCAAAATGAGTGTCCGATGAGATTCTGTACTGCAGCGAAGAAGTGTTGTCATATACCCACATCAAATGTCACCAAAAGTTCCTTCATGTTTGTATCCTACGGAAAGCACAACACACCTTTAATGTGACAATAAACCACACGTCACATTGTTTGATAGTTTGGGTTCAAAATGTTTGCCTCAGAGGTACACACAGGTAGAGTTGCCAGAAGAGTTTTCATAAACAAAGACAAATACTTAGAAAAAGATACGTTTACTCTACGCCCTGATGAAAATCAATTCATGTTTTTTCCCTGCCAGTGTCTTGAGAATGGTATGTACTTTTGGTTTGTGTATTGGTTTTGACCCGCATAAGGTGACTCCCCACTATGGGGAAAGTTAACGAATGCTTGGAGTTGAGAGTCTTGGACTTGTTAGTGTCTTCTCTAAGACCGCTATTGAGTAACTGATTCCTCCTGCTCGAGGTAGGTACTGGATCCACGGAATGCCTGCGGTGTTTGAACCGCAGCAATCGTCCATCGATCATGTCACTGACGTATCTCCACTGTACGATGTCCCCAGATCCATCCCGTCATCGTACGCTGTTCGTAAACAAACGCCCCGTACGACGCGCTCCGGACGCGGTCGGCTGACTCAGTCGCGCCTGTGCTGCTGCCGCCTCACTACGGGAAAGGTTTGAAGTTCTCTGCAAGAGCGACTACGTGCGCCTCCACTCACAGACAGTTGAAGGTAGAGACTATTTTCAGGGTCTGGATGGCAGACAAATCTGCATTGGTCAAGAAGGTTTCCTCTTGTACAGATGATAAGCGAGGTCAGTTGTCTGGGACTGTCCATATCACCTGCCTTGTTGAGGCAGGGCTAAGAGACTGAGGAGGAGGGAGGGAGAAAAAGAGTAGATTTCCCTGATGAATATGTGCTGGCCAGATGAGTAGACTTGATTCCTGACGTAGCTGTTGCTGCTGATTATGAGTGGGTAAGTATAAGGAACAATGGTAGTAGGCATGGAGATTGGTGGCTATATAGTCAATTCTGGTTAGGGTGCGGTTTCCAATGACGGTAAGCCTAGAGAATGGGGTACTTTGGTGGAGATACTCGTCATCGAGTAAAGGTTCTATACACATGGTGGGCTCCTGATCAAAATCATATTTAAAGAAAGAATAGTTTAAATCCTCTAGCATAACTCATTTTTTCAAGCCTGACAAAAAATACATGGAGAGAGCAAAACACCACCAAAACCAAAGAAACACATACACACAGAAACAAATTAATCATAGGGTCCAATATTTAATGGGTTACTAAATGTAGATATTGAAGGGTGACATACATAAGTATCTAACATTAGTGGGGAAGGCCAATCAACATCAATCATTCAAGATCATTCAGCTATTCATTTTATCAATCGTTTGCTTATTATAGTCGGATCGTCCTACACAAGATTCATCTTTATTATTATATAATCAGAATTTCCAAACTCTAGAGCGATGTACTCTGTTACATCAATATTCATCAGATTTGAAATGAAACAGATAAGAGCATGAGCAAGTTTATGTAAGGTTGTAGGGACTCCTCAGCGAAACACACTTATTGTCAATTGTAAACTTAACCTGTCTTATACGATGATGAAGTAAAGGTAATTGAAATCTTACGCTCCACACCACCTATACCAATATTCCTGGATGCTTCAAGAATTGCTGAGATAGTGTTTTTGAGGGCGTAGCTAGGTATTGTATTATAAGAGAGCACTCTGTCGCCTCCCTGCACCACAATTATTCGCATCAAGAACTACTAATGCTTTCTCATTTAGTAACATTTTCAAAACTAACAAGAATAAATAAATTGTATAAATAGAAGGGTTTAATATTGAAATCCATTTATCCTCGCGTACCTATTATGCATTGCTGAATGTATGGCAACCTGCTGATGTGTGTTTAAAGCTGTAAGGAGACTGTGTATTGATTCCAAGTAATTTTTACTCCTGTCTCAATACCAACCATATCTGTCTCAATGCTATCGATGGGGAACGTACTCCTATAGTACACGTTCTGTGTTGGATCCAAATCACAGAACTGTGTGTACACCGTGCAATTTTTCTCCTGTAAGGGATAAATACAAGTTGACTGCAATCAAACATATCCTCTTTGTTCTTAGTGTTATAAATATGCACTCATCACTGATATTTATGTCTATAGTCATGCTTTTTTGATCTGAACAGAGTGCACAATGCCTTTTTAGGAGTTAAGACAAATTTTGACTTTGTCTGCCTATATTCATCCATTAAAAAAAAAAAAAAAAATTTTTTAATCAAAAACAAAATTTGACCATTGTAAACCTCTTTTGACCTTCGTTAACTCAAGAAGAAAATATAATCCGCTCTGCGATATCTATATGAAGGACTACACATGGTGGTTATGCACAGAAACCAACAGTCAGCTTGATTTCGCTATAAAAACTTAAAAAAAGACGCAATATGAACTTTTGTTTGAGCCGCCTCAAGAATGGCCTATATAGATATGTGAAGTACCTTTGTAGGTTTTGATATGATAGTGACATACTTCATGAACATTTGTTTCGAATGTATATAAAACAAAAATTTATAGAAAATATTAAGAATGCAGGACACATGATAAACGGAAAAGTTGACCTTTATTGTGTTGAAAGCTTTAGAAAACGACCTAATAGTGACCTTAGATCATCATAATACGGTCATACACACACATGTGGTATTAAGTTTATCACAAGTAATCTGATTTTAGTACCGATCTTCAAAGTGTGAACAACTTAAACTAGAGAAATAAAGAAACAACAAAAGTAAGGAAAAGTTGACCGTTAGACGCCCTCTATGACTCTTTGATCTCATCATCCTCAATCAAACATCACAACTGATGGAGAAAGATTAGCAGAAATGAAGGAGTCAAGTTTAATACAAAAAACTATAACATATTTCTGTAACAGATGGCGCTCATATAATCTGCCTTGTGTGACCCCTAGGTGACTTATATGAACACCCCATCGTATCCTTTATACAACACATATTTGGTAATTTATTCAGTATGCATAATTTGTACCAAGTGAACCTAAAATGATGCAGAAATAAAGAAATGAGTAAGCAAATAGGGTTGTTGTTTAGTGGGAAGAGGGGGCAGAATGGAGAGAAGACGGTAATGAAAATAAAAAACTATAAACCATTGACATTTTTTCGTGGGCAGACTAAACAGACCAACAGGGACAACAAGCGACAGATAAATGTGGATTGAACTAAGGATACTTTGCTCAGAACTCGTTCAGGTCCGAGAAAATAAAGTACAAAGTTCATATTTAGAGGGTTCTTGGATTTTTCTTGCACAAAAATAAGGTAGCCAATACTTTGAATTTATAAATTCTCGGTATAGTTTGCTAAGACTAATCTCCAGTCATTTCAGTCAAATTTTATGTCACTCTTCACATCATTGCTAGGTTCCAACTGCTTATTGAGAAAGAATCTCTTGTTATTTAAGAAGTAGGAATTTCATATAAAGAAAAAGAATGTATGGGCAACAGTAACGTGTGTCTGAATTATGAAATAAAAGTGTACAGTTCATAATAAATGGAGTGAGTTGCAGCACGGATTCCACACAACAATAACCTATTCGCAGATCATATACACCAGTTGTCTCACATAGTGGGGTTTATCTACAGAGGAACATTCAAATACATTAGCTCAAATAAGTATGATAGATGT
>CALNVZ010002100.1:35903899-35921583 GCA_940671915.1 Paracentrotus lividus
CTCTCCTGGTTGCAGATGTGATGACACACATTGAGTGAACTGGTAGCTATTGTTGAGCATGATCTATAGAGAACAAGTGAGATCGTAAAATACACACAACCGAGGCATACTATTAACCCTAAGGTTTGCGCTTAGAACTAAACACATAGGCTGTAAAGTCATCATATCCAGCTCGCCTAAGAGAAACAGCAAGAAGCAGGTTGATCAGTTGCTACAGATAACAAGTCAGTAAGAGGTGGTTAGTTGTGTAATGAAGAGCCATGTGAGAACATGTAGGAGATGTAAGACTTGGGTATCAAAAGGATAGAAATTTGCATTCAGAATTGCCTCCTATACAATCAAAGGGTTGATATATTACAACCCGGCGATATTAAGACCTTATTGTGGACACTTCCTGTAATGGCTCAAAGATGGTCACATACTCATGATAAGAAATTAATAAACACTTCTCAGCAATGCCCTGTAGGTATTCGGCTTCAGATGGTGTGTTGTGTAAGTTATTGTGGACATGTGTTTTAATAGGACTGATGAGCCTGTAGGCCCGCTTGTTGCTTTACCCGCGCGACTAATTATACAAGTGTAACTAGGGACATTCCCTGATCTTTTCTCGTTGATTTATCCCTGTGAGTGAAATCTAAAAATTCCTGATGACGATTTTAAACCATTTCAGTTTTGCCGGCAATGTTTTCTTTTGTTGTCGCCATAACTATTTGGCCAGTATAAAAACACCGAGTCTGACTGACTACCGGAACTTTCACTTTGGGGCCATCAAAATTCCCCTTGAATTTTTCCCTTGATTTCTGAAGCATTACTATCAATTTCCCTGACTTTTCCCCGAACGGGAAAAATGAATTTTCCTGATTTCCCTGATGGGCTGGGAACCCTGTAAATGCTCTCCTAGAAAATAAACATCAATCTAAGCATAAACAGATGAATGTCCAAGAATAAACTATACTTTGTATTTAAGAAAATATATTCAAAATGACAAAATCAATTGTCTAAACGATCAGATTTCAAGATTTAGGAGCAATATTTGTCCAAAAAATACACATCAATGCAGAATATTAAACCTGTGTTATTCTTACATCTTCCTTGTGCGCTTGTAGACTAGCGGCACTGTACCCTCGCTGTCCATCCATTCCCAGAAAGCCTTCACTGTAGCCGATACTAAGTGTATGCGCTCTAAATCAGTAACTCTATCGAGCATGTCGGCTAACATAGAGTTAGAAATCGAGAGGATTTGGAATCTTAAAAGCAAAAAAGCTGATCATTTAGATTGAGGAGCTATATATCGCCTTTAATATCTTTTCTCTTCTCTGGTAGTGATAAAGCACATTGCTCCTATCCTTGTAAAAATTTTTAAACAAATGATAGTTCTAGACTATAAAAAAATCCTAGTCAAAAGTGACCCAAATCTAATATAATGATAAATGGTTTATTTTAAACAGAAATAACAGGTACCGGCTTCTTTTCCCAGATAAGGAAAGTTCCCCATTGCACGGTTCAATGGTGCGAAAACAAGATTCACCAAAATAAAAACCTGGCTTTAGTGTTCTGGTTCATGTGAGAATTAACTCCAATTCACTAGTATTTTTGACAAGCATGGACATCCTTATTCCTCAATATTTTGTAATGTGTTTTTATGTCAAATAAAACCAAAATGAATTAGTATTGAAAATAGAATATGGGTTGAATGTTCTCACCTGTTTTCTCATAGCTGTCTGGCCTGTACGGTGGCTCTGCCTGGTTTCGCGCTAAGATGGGAATAGTAATAGAGATGGTAAAAGTGTCCTGCGGAGGTTGCCTGAACGATTGATTGCTTTCTAGATGATACTGATTGGGCCACGGATGTTCATACGGTGGCAGCAAAGAAAGAACCGGATTACCGGAAGCTGCTCAATGGTAAGTTTGAAACAAATTGATATTCAAGACTTGTCTGGACAAGACACACTGGCTTGAACAAAAATAGTTTGACTTACAGTATTTCCTGCTCTTTTTAAATGTTGTTTCATTTAATTGACATTATAGCGTATGAGCCATAACTTCTAACAATGTTCCATGAGAATACGTTTAGTAACATATTTTATCTTTTCGTTCATTTTTAATAGCACAATCTTATTTATGACAAAATAATGTATAGAATGAAAATATATGAAAATGAACATTTCTGATTGGAATCTTTCTCTAAGGATTGAGTAACTTTTGTTGAAGCATGATTCAATAAATTGGTAAATTTCTTTAAGGTTTAATGTAATCCCGTTCGAAGATAAATATACAGTAAAAAATGTGAAGGTTTTCAAAATATGGTTATCGTAAAGTATTTTTATGATTATTTGCACATATGTAGAAGACGGCCGTACTGGGTACATAAGAGGATGGCAAACATGATAAAGGTAACTTGACGACCAAGACGAAGGCATCTGAAATGTTTTAATGGACGTCGCACATGACATCCCCACATTCGTTATATCTCCTTGCAATAACAGAGACTGTAAATCGCAGTTTGTCGTTCTGTAGCAATGGGGAAGACGAAAATAGGGAAGCATTCATATGGCTCCATCAGCTCTACAGTGTGTCCAAAAAGAACTATACACTTTTGACAATGGCTAGCCAAATAAACTAGTGAATCTTCGACGCGCGACGGGTCGGAGAGGCTGCCGTCCGTGATTTGCCACATTCGGAAGAAAAAAGGCATGCGCATAGTTGAGTATTTTCATGCCATTTTACCCATGACATCTTTGAGATATTGAACCCAAATCTATTAAAGGTTGTAATGCATCAGAATTTTTCCAACTCAGGAAGGTATGGCTACTGATGTAATAAAAAGGATAAAATGTTTAAGTTGATCTGTCAAAGGTCCTTCAGAAATTGTAGCAAACGAGTATTTACTAAATAACGCAGTGACCTTTTGAATGTCCTGACCTTCAAAAATCTAATCAGTTCATCTTTCCTCCACGCAATGACCAAGTTTTGAAGTTGATCCATAAAACGGTTCAGAAGTTACAGCAAGAACGTGGCCATTTTTATGTATACAATGACGTCTGTGACCCTTGGACGCCTTTGGACTTTATGACCTCAAAATATAATAAAATTCATTGTCCCTACATATCACACATGACCCAAGTTTGATGTTCATTCATCAAACTGTTTTCTTAAGTTACGCAAGAACAAACATTTTCAACGTACACAATGTCCTCTGTCCTCATGACTCTAAATTCCTAATGCAGTTCTTTGTCCGGTCCGCCATATGCCACATATGACGCCAAGTTTGAAATTTGCAAATCGCGTCAAAACAGCGGTTTTTTGAAGTTTATTGCGAGAACAAGCCTTTTCATGTACACAAATGACCGTCTGTGACCTTTGACCTCATGACCGCCAAACTGATAAGTTCATACTGGTCGCCTCCATAATTGTAAATATGACCCAAGTTTGGAAGTTGATCCTCAAACGGTTCTTTAAGTTATCGGCAAGATACTGAGAGCCATTTTCACGTACACAATGACCTGTGAACCTTTGACCTTCATGACCCCAAAATCTAATAAGTTTTTGACCCTCATATATGCAGATAATGACCCAAGTTTCCATAGTTTATCCCTCAAACGGTTCTTAAGTTATCACGGAAAGCAAATCTATTTTTATGTATATAGCAGTGACCTCTGTTGACCGCTTTGACCCCAAAATGGCTAATCAGTTTCATTGCCCTGTGCCCATATGCACAGACATTACACAAGTTTTGAAGTTTGAATCCTGACCCGTACATACCGTAGAAAAAATCCATCACTAAGGACTGTACAGTTCTTAAGTTATTTGCGAAAAAAGAAACCATTTTCAATGTATACTAATGACATCTGTGACTTTTGAACCTTTGGACGTCTCATGACCCTAAAAATTAATCAGTATTTCATTGCCCTGCCATGGGCACACATTCGGTGTCAAGTTTGAAGTTTGACCTATCCGTCAAACCACGGTTTTTTTAAGTTTATTTGGCGAGAACGAGCCATTTCCCATTGCATTACAATGACCTCTGTGACCTTTGAGCCTTTGACGTCATGACCTCTTAAAAGGTCTAATCAGATCGATTGTGTCCCTACCATAATGCATACATGATCCAAGTTTCTTTTGAAAGTTGATGGCGTCGTCAAAAGCGGTTCTTAAGTTGATCGCGAGATACAGAAAACGGGACGGGGATCGTACCGGACGGACGTACGGACGGACGGCACGAATCGAGACGGGACGGACGGACGGGACGGAGCGCGGGACAACCCGAAAACCATAACTGCCATCCGCACGACCTTCGGTGGCGGAGGCATAAAAATATAAGATTCTTTGATAAAAGGTTTGTATGTATATAAGACGTCATAATCTCTAACTATATTATGACACCAAAAATTTTCGAAAATAACGCATGTCTTCAGTGAGAAATGTCCTTCAACATTTTGTAAAGACACAGGAAATTTAGCTCTGCCGGCAGTGAATTCACTATTGCATTTTGCACTTGCGTGGGTTATGGACGCCATGATTGTGTCAAAATTAAACGATGGAATAAATCAGCGCCAACATGACGAGTCAAGATATAACTAAAATGTCAAGAAAAACAATTTTAAATATTATGTGGTCAAAATGTTATGTTTTCACACCATTTCGTTTTTTTAATACCCTCATTGATTGTTAATGCTTTGAGCGTTCAAATTTATTTTTGTCTTCTGTTGGCCGATGTCGATTCCGCATCATTAATTTTGACTTCTTCATGGCGTTTCCATAACCAAGGTGCAAAAATGAGAATAGTGAGTTCGCTGCGCAGGCTTCTTTTTATGTCCTTGTATGCAAATGTGGGCATTTACTTCACTGAGCATGGGTTATTTGTTCGGAATTTTTTGTGTCATAATGATAGTTGAGGATATGAGCCTTATATACATATACATCTTTCCCCCAAGAATCATATATTTCTCTATTTAGTAGCTATTTAAAAAGTGTATAGTTCTTTTTGGGACGCACTGTAGAGCTTCAAGCATTACTGAAAAACAAAAATAAACTGCAATGACACAACACCTATTGATCCTCTTTCACAACAACCAGTCCATTTGAGATATCATGGATTATGCATTCGAGGTAAGTACAGGATAAAGCGTTCAAAAGTTCATGTTTTTAAATTATTAAGGAGGTATCCTGTTTTCTGATCAGACCTCAAGATGTAGCATAACAGACATGACACGTTTGTTCAGAGATCATTTTAACCATTTGAAAAGGATTAAGTTATCTTTTTTTGGAATACGGAAATATATTCCTCTTCTTACGTTTAGCAAAATTTTCAGGGAAAAATATAAGATTTACCATGTGCAATTTGCAATTTGATTTTTTTTGTCTCCAGTCAACATGTAAAATCCTAATGTTGTCATCTTTGATTTTAGTTCTTACTACTTTGCTGTCATTCATAATATGACTGTTTACATTTCAAATCAACGAGAAAAATTTGTTTTTTGATGAATTAGAAATTCTTGCATATTTTATGAACGTCCATGGCATAAGGTTTATAGTGATATAACAAAGAATAAACAGAAAGGGGAAGGTTTTTTTTTTCTGATTTTTTTGTGGAATTGACCAGATGTTCACTTACCTAGTCCTCCAATGATAACTTCCCTTGTATCCTTGGTGAACATCCTCATCTGTTGAGACCCATCATTGTACGAGGTCAGGGTCATCTTGAAACCACTGATGTTGGCTTCCTCATTCCCATTGTTTGAGTTGGATGACGGTGCAATGGACCATTTGATTTCCACGGTGGTGGCGTTGATCACTTCAGAGGCGATCTTTAGCGTTGTCGCAACTACATTTAAAAAAAAAACATAAAAAGATAAGAGATCCATGTTTAATCTCAACGGTTTGGTTGGTTGTTTTGACAGATGTACATGTACACAATCATATATGATTATTTATAAAGTTTGAGACCTCTGATGTCCTCATTTGAAAGACATGACTGGGATTCAAACCAGGGGTCTGATCAGAGTCAATTTTATGGGCTGATGCAGAGAGCTAACAATGAGTTTTATCGCTCAAACAACTCCTAATATGTGATCCATCAGTTTTCAATGAGTATAAATCAACCTACAGCAAAAATATAATCTCTGTAAGTAATGTTTTGGCATTACCTTCATTACACTTAAAAGATGGTTAGCGTAGCAAATTCAAGAATGACAATAAATAAAGACAGTGTCACTGGAGCTTTTTGTCTTGCACAGAGTAAAACCAAAGCTATTTTTAATAAAAATTGATAAGGCGGAATCTTACGGGTGCAGTTTTTCTTGTCCATTGTACGAATGCCCAACCACTTGGAATCAGGGCCAAACCCTGGACTGGTAGCGGCAGCCATCTTGACAGCATACCCCGTGGCAGGCTGAAGGTTGTTGAGTACCATGGAGTTGATTCCTGCAGACTTCTCAAAGCAGTTGTAGAAACTTCCATCTGTGGATTCCTCTTGTTTGTAACAGATCTTGTACCTAATAAGGACAAACATGAGCAAAGAAAATCAAATTCCATCAGGATTCAAACCAAAGACCTCCTAATTAGACAGGTGCTCTACTGACTGAGCTATGGCAAGCCCTTCCGTCAATGTTCATCCCAGAGAACCCCTTAACTCTCAATGCTCGAGTGATCAGAAGCTATAGAGACTGGCATAAACCCGAAGGATAGAAATTAACTTTGGGATAAATGCAAGGGATTACGGTAAAATTAAGCTTTTCTAATATGCATTGTGAACAAAGAGCATTTCAAGGTCTTCAAGTTCTTGTAAGAGATCTTGTACCCGTGATTACATGGTATGATTTAAAAATTTCTGTCTTTCTAAAATTGTCTATTATTTATTTGCTAGTGAGTTAAAAGGATAATAACTGACATACTTTTTACATTGATAAGAAATACCCCTCTGGCGAACAGGGGAAATCATTTACAGCAGAAACTTTATCTAATACATGTATGAATTTATCTTTATCATTTTATCTTTTCTTTTACATAGCTAACTATCCAATTACTTTAAATAAACAGGTGTTTATCTCATACAACACGTTTCCCCCATCCAGGGGCTATATTCATTTTTAGATATATGTTTCTTTTAAAAAGAAAATGTACACCTTGTATGAGTTATTAGATGAGCTACAACACTAGCTCCTAAGATTGGGGGGGGGGGTTCAGCCTAAAGCCCCCCCCCCCCCCCCCCCCCCCCCCCGTGTATTATACACGTGTCTAGCACAAAGGGAAATTCTTAGAAAGACAACTAGAGAATCAACCATTGGTTAATCTACAGGCCTTAAATTTTGTTACTTTTGGGGCAAGGCCATTTTTCTCCAAAATTTAGGTCACTTTGTCCACTTCAAAGGGCATCCACGGCCAATTTTTTTTCATAAAAAGGGCATCGAAGGTCACTTTTTCTTCATAAAAGGGAGTCGAAGGCCACTTTTTCCCCTAGAATTTATTTAACCGTTTTTAATTTATTTGATTTCCAGGTAACAAAAGTGAAACAATAGATCTACATTATAATAATATAAAGCAATCATGACAATGACAACATCCTTAAAGATTACAAAATATAGGGGGAAAAAGAAGAAGTCCAAAGATGCACCAGCCAGGTCGGCAGGCAATGATTTTCTGTTTAAAATATTGCCTTTTCTGCATGGGGAAAACAGACAATTCCTTTCCAAAGGGATTTGCAGATGAAAATTCTGTTTGGCCTGTCTATATCATTTAAAAACCACATTCTGGTTCAACAGGTAAAATTTGTCCTGAGCCCCTGGATATGTTTAATGCTGTCTAACACTCAGAAAAGATGTAGACAGTCATCAAGAAACCTATCATGGCTATCAGGGGCTTGTTTCTCAAAACCGTCATAAGTCTATGTTCTTGGACAACCCAGAGGGACACATGTTGTAGAATTAACACACATTTCAATTGGATGTGCATAAGCTCAGACTTATGACAGTTTCAAGAAATGGGCCCCTATTGGATAAGATAAAGATGTCTTACATGTGAACCAGTCCATTGCTCTCTTCTAATGGTAGAGGTTGCCAGGAGATGGATATGCTGAATGGACTACTACTAGTTAGCGAGAACCAGGGAGCACTCTCGGGTACTATAGAAAGAGTAAATCATTATCATTATTATACAATTGCCATTTTATCACAAGCACAATGTTCTTACAGGTTGGCAAGCACTCTGTGAGGTCGACACATAGGCTTGTGAGCATTATAGTCCCCATAAATAGACCCTTTTAAAAAACTAAGAAAATAAATTGAACATTTCATTATACATTAGCATATGATTGGAATCATAGCGAAAAATCATTTTGCGACATTAATTGTTAGCATATTTTTCCACATATTTTTCAAATTTTGTGCCAAAAGCTGCACAGCACTTGAGAGAAAAATTCATAGAATGCCAAGATGCAATTTGCAGCAGTTGAATGGCAGGCGCAGGTTTCGTACGAGGGCCCCCTTGCCCCAATTCAGAATAGGCCTATAAGATGTAATTTGTAAGTATAGACAGGTGTATTGAGAGGCTTCTAAAAAATGTTTACCCCATTGCTTCAAGCTCATCAAGCCTATCAAAAGACTTCTACAGACTTACCGCGTAGAGGCACAGACATAAATGTCCTTACCCTATAACCTTGGACCTGTAACATAAAGATCAATTGTATATTGATAGTAGCCAATCAGAATCCTTATTGCTTAAACTTCTTGCATAAAAGTCTCACTCTAACCCAATAAGAATTGTTGTTTCAAATTTGCAATTGATCATAACTCTTTATGTTACAGGGCACTAAACTATCTACTGGTACTAACACATTTGCTTTGTAGAAGCATAGACAGGCTTTGATTGGTTACTACCTTCATGGGGGTCAAAAGTTTACCCCACCATTCCAGTAGCTCGTTGAAAATCAATATACTGGTACGGATTTTCCCGGTAGAATCATAGACAGAACGGTAACTTACATGTCTCCTTTGTAGCTGCATAGATAGGCTTGGTAAGGTTACTCCCACCATAAGTGATGTATGTCCTCACTTGGATAGTGTAATTGGTGTAGGGCTGCAGGTTGCTTAGCACCCTCTCTGTATCATTCATATGTGCTACTTCAGCCGCCCATGAACCATCTGTAATTCCGAGCAGATAAGCAGTTGTTTTAAGTTTAAAATATAAACTCGTCTTTTTAATCATTTTTCTCTGAAAAATTCAAATTGTCTATGATTACCACTTTGGTTTCAGCTGCTTACATGTAGTCAATCTTATAGCCAGTGGAGGATCCAGGCAGGGGTGCAGGGGGCACACGCCCACTCTACAATTTGAAAACCACTCATTCACTGTGCATGTTACAATCAGAAAATTTCAGTGGCTCAACCCCTCATCGGGCCTGGCGCCCCCTCATTTCAAATCTTGGATCTGCCACTGTTATAGCTTTATTAAACTTCTTCATTGTATAATTTTAAGTGAACTATAGTTAAATGTTCAACTAGCTGATGAAGCTAGAGACAGAGAGTGTTGTGGCACAAAATGATCACCAAATTATATTTACAAAGAACCTACAAAGAAAGAGAGATTACTTACCCGGTGTTGGGTAGTAGTAAATAGAGTAGCCTTTGACATCTGGCTGCGGGACCCTTTTCCATCGGACGGTGATGGTATGGCTGTCATTCACGATTGCAGTTACATTATTCGGTGGGAAGGGTCTTTTCTCTGCATTACATGGAAATGATTTAGACACAATTTAGATTTTAAAGGTAAAAAAAAAAAAAGATGGTTGTAGAATATTTCTAATAGTTCTCAGGATTTAAGTCAAGTCAAACGTGCAACTTAATCACCCCTAATGGTATTTAAAATATAATTTTTTGAATAAAAGGATTTAAATTTAAGAAATCATCTTATTGTCAAAGCTCAGAAGACACTTAAAAATGTTTCAAACATAACCAGGTTTCCACTATATAAGAGGAAAAAATTCTTTGAGTTTTCTTTGATGGATATCAAAATACCAGGGAAACTATTTCAAACTTTTCAACCTATTTTGATGAGTCGTAGCAAACAACAGACCGGAAAATTTATCATATTCCCTGACTTTTCCCTTGTTGTCCAGCGTTTCCAGGCAGAGTGGAAACCCTGATAACTAGGTACATGACCCCAGACTAGATTTTCATGAAGAAATAAATATTAAATTAACTATACATAACAACATAAATGAATGATACACTCCTGAGATATTTCACCATGATTCCTTAACAACTTATCTAACAGCTAAACAACATACCTGGCACTTTAACGTTGTAGTACATGACTCCCACACGGTGCCCGCCTCGTTTGGTAGCCACGCACTGGTAGATGCCTAATCCTCAACATTGAGTTCCAGATGACCAACGTCGTGCGTCACCAACTGACCTTCATGACCTCTAATAGGGTCCCAATTTCACTGACCCGACCTCGGAGGTACTGGCACTCCATCTTTATACCACGTGGACGATGGGAGGCGGGTGCCCGGCAACACTGCAAGTCAGGACGGCCGGTCATACTCTCGCTCGTTTCTTCGCCATGGACAGGTAGCTGGAAGATAGGTTGCTCTGTATTGGGATGGAGGACAGAGGGTAACAGCCAGTTTCAGGCACAAAAAATGACAAAATTTCAACGCTAGTCTCAATAAATGAAGGAACATGAAGAGGTAACGTCTTTTTGAAACATGGTTTTATAAATGTTATTTTTGTGCAGAATCATTCCCACTGTCTGTTGTAAACTTTAGACTTACTTAAATTACTTGGAGGTTAGGCTGCCATGGGTAACCACCTCACACGGCAAATCAATTCCATCCTATTCACAGGAGTACCATATTTCAAACTACAAGTCCAGGATTCTCATTCTCAGACAGAATGAACTTATCTTTGCTTACGACTTATAGGATCAAGCTCAACCTGAAGTAGAAGCTATACTCCTTTATCAAAAGAGAGGAACATTACTACAAGCCACTACGCAGATTGGGATAAAATGCCGAACCACGTCTTCTTCTCCTTGTTATCAAGTTGAGGGCGACACACTTGATACATAGCTTGTCGTGTTCATCGTAACATTCATTCAACAGAAGGTTTATGATGACCTAAATCTCACTCTCCTGCTGCGGTGATGTCTACTCCCATCTGTTAAGATAGAAAGACAAACATTGTTAAAAAATACATGTTTAGCTTACATTCTATAAACTTTTATGCAGGCGCGACAAACCCGCTTGCCCCGCTTGCCTCGGGCAATGTTGAAAACAACGGCTCGGGCAAGCAAAGTTCAAAGTCACTTTTCCCGATCGGGCAAATGATGATTTGAGCGTGTTGGAGGCAGCCTTTGCAGCCAGCCCTCAGCGCCCAGGCAAATCGCTCCGGTGCGGGTATCACATCAACGATTTCCCCATAACATTTACCTAAAAAAAAAACACAATAAAAGACGTGTTATAAACACGAAACTAGACAAAATAACTTGGCACAGGCTCCTCCTCTGTAGAAAAACATTACCTTACGATTGAAATAAAATCCCTTAAAACTTGTAAATAAGCCAATTTGTTATTTCTAACATTCTCGCCGATCTGCCAGAGCTTGCGATGTATGGCTGCTAGTCTTAACAGACAGACTTATTAAGTAATATTATAAGATGAGAAAATAATCAAAATTCGGATATATTTTCTTTCTACCTTTTGTTTAATGTTCCATTTTTTACTGTTTGCTTACATGTAAAAATAAAGATAGATTTGGCATTGAAAATGATTTCATTAATTTTTAAATAATAATTTTTAATAATTCTTTTTTTAATTTTTTTTTTTTTTTTTTAGATCCAAATTAGTGGTCCTTGTTTGCTTTTAGGCCTCTTGTGGCATATAGTGAGTTGACAAATATTTTAAAAAGAAAACGAAATGAAAATTGTGCAATTCTTGGCCAAAAATTACTTAGCAATACAATAAATAATTTCTGTAATTCGGCGCTCTTTTGCAGTAACCAATCGTACAGTTATGAAACAATTCGGAGAGACTGGAAATCATGAAAGATGCCAACAATGAGATGCTTCAAATAATTATTAAATCGATTCATTAGTCAAAGACAAGCCTTATGAGTTAGCAGACCAAAATAATTGAATTGAAATCTCTTTATAAGATAATCTCCCTCATATTTTCCATTCTACATATACACAAGATTATTATTCACATTTAATGATTTCAGATGAAATTTGATAATGTATCGAAACAGTCTGTCAAATTCAGACTTGGGAAAGCTAGAGCGCTTATCTCGGCAGCAGTCTCGGCACCAACCACACAGCATCCGATGCGAACTTGCTGCTTGCACATGACAATACTCATACCACTTACTACGTGGCTCTGCAAAGCCACTCACATGGCAGACCTGCCCGACCCTCTACTGAATTCTTATGCTTATTTTTGCCCTCTTTTCTCAGCCAAATATCTAATTTCCTATAAATCCTTTGGGTTCTTAGTATAGATTTCCTAGACTTGAGATTTTGGATATGAAACAATAATGTTTCTGATTTATTTCAAATCAGTCACTTACTACTCAATATTATCTTTTAAAGTTGAAATATGGCAGATATAGATATTCTATCTTTTCATTTACAAACAACTTATCATCAAGCATATTTCAAGGGAACAAATTAAGTGAATTATAGGAATACAGTTCAAAACATCACCCGAAATAAAACTGCGAAAGAGTATGCAGAAGTTATGCGGCAGAAAAAATTCTTTGCTGCCAGATCTTACCGCATACCCAGTCTGCGGCCAGGAACAGTTCTGCAGCAGGTACTGCCGGCAGGAAAATTGGAAAGTTATACAGTCTGCAGCAGTCTGCTGGTGGAAAATTCTGGAAATTATAGGAGTCTGCGGCAGTCTCTGCGGTGGAAAAAGCGAGAAAATTATCATAGTCTGCAGCCAGGTTCTTGCCACAAAACTTCATATTCAAACCCATAGGAAAATGAAAAAGTATGCGGCAGCGTCTGCTGAGACCCCCAGCAACCTGCCGCAACTACTAAAAGTAGGCGCAAAGAGTATGCAGAGAGTATTGCTGCAGAAATAGAGTTTCCAGCAGACTTTGCCGCCATTACTAGTATGCGCCACAGAAACAGTCTGCAGGCAGACTGTTTTCTTGGCATACTAGTATGCGGCAAGTCTGCGGCAAGAAAAAGATGAATCTTTCATTCATCAGCTTTTAATGTTTTTGAACCTCGTCTATAATGCACTTGCAGGAGCATTCTGAATATGTATGTAATTATGCAACATAAAAAAATTAAATAAGAAAGAAATCAGTTTATAGGTGTTACTTTTAACTAACTGTGCACCAAAATATTTTCTAGAAGATTTAGGTGGTGTACTAATAAGCAGTAAGTGTTTCTGCTGATAGCATGTGGCGGGAATGCGACAGGCAAGGGCCAGCCAGCACAGTCTTGCGGGTAAAGGTGGGAAAAATAATCATTATGCTTCAAAATGATAAAGGTATGCGCCAGACCATGTCACAACACTATTTATCATGCTGAAAGAGTATGCGGCAAGTCTGCGAACAAGGAAGTAGCGATCATGAATATTCATGATCAAAGGTATTTTGCAGAACCGCCGCAGACTTTTCATTCATGCTCGAAAGAGCTATTCGGCAAGTCTGCAACAAGGTAGTAGAAAATGAATTATTCACTGAAAAAAGAGTTCTGCAGCAGGATCGACCCGCAGACTCTTCTCTATCACTTGAAAGAGTCTGCGGCACGGCACTGCAGCCAAATATAATTGCATGTAAAACCTCGGCAAGTCTGCAACAAGTCCTGCGCGGAAGTCTACCACAACAGAGTCTGCTGCAGGCACAAAAACTTTCCTATGGGCATGCAGAATTTTTGCAGCATCCAATTTGCATCTTCATCATATTTTAAGCTGCTTAGTGAAATGCCCACTTGTTATCAAAACTGACCTGTATCTAGCAATGAGGCTGAGTTATGCCTAGTGATCAAATCTCTCGGCAATACATTTAATCCTGCGCCTGATTATTTTTTTTAAATTGTTTAATGAATTCTAAACTAGACTTAAGAAAATCAAGAAATAAATTAAGCGACTAAGAAAAATTCCAAAGACAAAAACAAGAACAAACAAATGTCATCTCTTGTAGCAAAAGAGAAAAAGGGAATGTAAAACCTAAAGTAATAGGTGAAAGAATAAATGCACCCATGTCTCTACCATTCACCTTGCAATTGCCTCCAATTAAGGCACGAACGAAATTAAAATAATGAGATAATCCTTGATGGAAGCCTACTTCCCTCCTGTAAACCCTGATGTATCAGTCTCATTCATGAATAAGAATGGTTACACTTACACGGCTACTTTATGTGCACGGATGCTACATCTTAAATGACACATTCAATACAACCCTACCTTTCAATCCAATGTTTTCCACCTGTGTGAAGATGACACGATTACTTTTTGTAAAAACTAGTGCTAAGGAGATGTAAGAGGATTGAATTTAAACATGCCTTGAAAAGGCCTCTGTTAGCGTTGAAGGCTTGATTTTTGCTCTTTTTTCTTCTTTGTTGATACTACGTTAGTTTATGGGGAAAAGGCTAATGCAACTGTGTCTCCTATATGTCTCCTATAATTGCACTCGTCTTCGCACTCTTGCCAATTATTCATCTGATAAATGCGAATCTCATATTTCACTCAAGTGCATCCAATATTATATAAATAATTCCCTGTCTTTGCCTTTATACTATTTTCATCAGTAATCACTTGTGGAAAGGCAAAAGGCAGGAAATTAAACAAGACTTAATAAATAAGTAGGCGTAAATATTCATATAATGAATGAAACGCGCCATAAAATATAAAAACATCAACAAAAACCACATGATTTTATACAATTGATTACAAGTATTGATGAAAATTGTTCATTATTTGTAAATTTTCATTTCAAGCCTGTGTGTATTTAGAATGCAGAATGAATAAAGTGAAATTCAAATAATGTATATTCTAATATTCTGTATCATTCTGGATATGATTTCTATGAATCGATGACGAAGGCCCACGAATAGGTATAGGAGAGTCTTTACCTTCTATGCTCTCACGGCCTTGTACGTCATAGTTGTTTCATTAGTAACATGAGCTATGACAAATTTGACAGCTCATTTCCTTTCCTCTTAGCGAATAGGAACATTGTTCATGGCATTGTGCGAGTACCCTCCCAAACAGCAACACATGGCTCAAAATGACAAAACTTTCACCTGTAGTCATGAGACTATACTTCCTATAATTATTTAGTCAAATATATGATCTTCTTACCAAAATATCACCTTCATGTTTCGAATCTACTTTTGTACTAACTTATTATTTACACATTTTTACTGCATAAGTTGTAAATTGATAAGATCTTTTAAAATAGTCTTTTTTTAATAACAAAATAACAAGATACATGTTTCTACATGTACATATCCCTTGTATATTTCATTTATCATCTCCTTTTGAACTTATTTATTTATTATTATTTGTGTATTAGTAGTTTACAAAGCATCTATAAAAAAAACACAACACAGTGGCATAATTACTTTAAATGGCTGCCAAATGATTATCAGGGGAAATGTTTACATGTATGGAAAGCTAATGGACTAAACTTTCATATGACACCAGAAAATCTGAAAAATAGTTAATGCTTGATTTTCCAATTTTTTAACAGGCATGAAAATGAGGTTGAGCAAGGAATTCACTATCCATTTTGGCTGGTTTCGAGTGGAGCCAAATGTCTACAGATGGACATATGTCACTGAAATACACCTCCCAAAACTTTCAAGATCAAATTGTGGTAAAAAATACAATACATGATCATTCATGTACAAATCTTAAATCATAAGCCCTGTCTTCTTCTTCCATTACTGTGCAGACCTCCTATTGGAGTATTATCGCACAACGGTCTATATATTAGACCTACCAGGGAGTGGCTAGGTGCAATACACCAGGTGAAACACCCTTCTCTTTTTCGAATAGTGTATCGGTTTTTACGTGCATAGATTGTGACTCTCCTATACACGGGACCAACATTAGCGTCCTCATCCGAAGGACAGTGTGTTTTGCAACTGCATTCACACCGAGGCACGCCTATACACACAACGTAAGCGTCAGTTTCTTGTGTCATAAGCCATATCATTATCAAACATGATTTATCATGAAATCAGCAGACAATTAGCAATTTCCAAGTTGCAGAACTTTTAAATTCCCCTACAAGTAATATCAAATTCCTGTGCAACTTAATTTCCATACCCTTTCAGCTGTTGAAGATAAGTTGATTTGGCTGTAACACGTTTCCCCATAGACCTGAGCACGAGTATATTCAGCTCAGTCCTCAATGGGTTAAAAAGTGACCCATGCTCATCCAACCATAAAAAAACTTTTGAAATTTTTGGTTTCATAATCAAATAACAGTAAAGTCTGTCAACTTTATAAACTTTCCCAAAAAACCATATATTGTTTATGAAGACTTAAATATTATAAATGTTGTTTTTTGAGACGCACAGAAGTAAAATAATTTAAAATATTGTGATATTGAAAGTTCATCCTTTGCGTCATTGTATAATCTTTGACGTAAAATAATTTCCCATAAATATCCTTTTAACTCTTAAACTACTGAAAATTACATTATTTGAAAGCTGTGGGCAATAAACAATTGCCAAAGTATTTAAGAGAACATTTGCATTATACCAGCAAATATTCTGCTTATTTTTAAATACCCAAATCTACTGGCATACCAGTTGCTAATCAAGAAAATTTGGTCCATTCAGGGTCAATCATATTTTACTGCCATCTTTTCGCGGGATATTATTTGTGTCATGGGTTCTTTTAATGATTTGTGAAAATGTGAAAACCTACAATGTATGAAGCTGTACCCCAAGTTATGCAAGGAGACATTCATATTAGATCTAATTTTAGAGTTTAATTCTTAGAACACTAAATCTAATTATAGAGTTTATTTCTTACACATTAGTTCTAATCTTAGAGTTTATTTTTCATAACACTAGATCTAAATTTAGAGTTTAGTTCTTATAACATATGACTAGGTCTTCTTTGGTGACCCCCACCCTAACTATTGTCTTCTGGCTGTTCTGTTGGAAAATAAGGCTACCGTAAATTACCGTGTATAAGGCGCACTCGTGTATATCCTGAAAAAATAAATACCAACTGAATAAAAATAAACATATAAGTGTCATGCTTCTCTCATGTTCTTGGTATTTAGATTATGCCAAGATGACATCTTTTGCTGGATAGGGTTTGTATTTTCTACTTCAAGGACGATGTAAACATCTTCAAATCTAGAAGCTCTTCCGTGAACAATTGGGACGAACCTTGTACTTTCTGAGAGCAGGGAATGCCACCTTGAGCCAAATACCTTTAACCTCCCGTGCAAAGTAGCATCACTTGGCAGAAGAGTCGTATTGATGCTCCCTCTTGGACTTCCGTATCGTCGTCGGCAGGACTTCAGGAACCCCGATCCCTATAGGAGGGCAAGAAAACATTCACAACAAACATTACAATCAATTTATGTAATCATTAGGCAAATCAAATATATTCATAGAATTTTGAACTTAGCTAACTATATGTATGCTTCTGCATAAAATTCATAGATATAGAGATAGACTATGAAGTATTTGGGTGTTCCCCCCCA
>CALNVZ010002100.1:35921608-35943840 GCA_940671915.1 Paracentrotus lividus
TAACGGCGCACCCCGATTTTTGGGGTCTTAAAAAAAAAAAAACAGTTTCACGGAAGGTGCCAATAATTATTTCATCATCGCATCTTTATCAATTGTAAAGAAAAATCACCAGATTTATTTTTAATTCATAATTATTTTTAATAGTTACAATTTATTCTTGTAAAAGAAAAGATAATTTAATTATTTCATCCCAAAGAAATACATTTTATCAGGTTTCAATTTTATATAGTATATTAATTAATTATTGGGGAAATATTACAGCAAAAAATCATACAGATTTAAGGCATAAAGAGCTAAAAAATGAATTTAAAAAAAAAAAGTAAAGTAGAAACGATTCCGATTCCGATTACGATTAAAAACGATATAATAACACTATATAAAATGTTAAAAATAACTTGGCCCCATTTCTTTCTTAAATAGCAGAAAAATTGTCCATGCATTTTGGGGTTATAAAATCTATTTTTTATTTCATTTGGGTATTTTTTATTTTTTTTTTTTAAAATGATCTCCCCTGACAACAGTGTTGTTATCTTCTGTTTATCGTCTACGAGTGCCCATGAAATAGTCTAAAAGAATGTTTGAAAAAAAAGGAAAAAAAATTTAAGTAAAGAGATAAAATTAAAAACCCAGAACAATGTATTTTAACGGAGGGGAAGAAACATTACGATACCCTCTTGATTTGATCGATTCACGATTCTTAATGAATTTAAAAAACGACAATTGAAAACTTTTGATTCTCTCTAACCGAATGCTATAATCATGATATCACACAAATTGGTCGAATCACCAACTGTAGCTGTCATCTAGAGGCTATTTTTGCTGGTTCGATGGGAAAATGTTTGGTGAAAATGCACTAATAAAGCGTGATTTTAAAGTCTGTATTTATAAGTGCGCCAAAAATTTCATTATCAAATTCAGGGGTGGTAATGTGGAAAATATTTTAATTTGTTTGCTCATATCATATTGCTATTGGCTATAGTTTAAAGATAAAAAACTTGAGTTTGCTTATAAAATTAATTTGTTTTTTTTCAGTAATTTAATAGTCTTAACGCAAGAATCTATACAGATGGAACGTCACCAAAAGAACATTTATGTCTTGTTTAGTATACCTTTGTAAAAATATAGTACTATTGTACTAAAGTTCTCTAATATACGAGTTGAGATAATTATTTATTTAGATATGTTGGAGTGGGAAAAGAATCGATTATTATAGCATCATTTATGGGTAAAGCTCAGAAGTTCAGCTACAATTATTCTTATTTCTTCGAACACCTGCTACTTTTTCATTTTATCTGGTTTATGACATCATAAAGGCGAAAACTTTCTCCCCGGAATTACCCATGCCCTGTCAAGCTTTGTGCGTTGTCAAAGATAATATTGCCCAGAGATAGCGCGCAAAATATAAGTTTTGCTTTGCTTGCCGTAAAGGATCATTTAAAAACGAACTCCTGCGCAGGGATTCACTATTCATTGCACCTGGTTAATGGGGTTAACGCCATGAAGAAGTCAAAATTGAATGATGGAATCGATCGGCCAACAAAGACAAATTATTAAGTCAAGCCATAAGATCAATTGATATAAAAAAGTGGTGAAAACATAACATTTTTGCATATTTAATTGTTTTTTTGTTTTGGTTATCTTTGACTCTGTTGGTGATTTTTTCCAGGTCTCAATGTTTAATTTTACTGACACAATTCGAGTTGGCGTTCCATAACCAGGTTTATGTCATGGTCACAACTCAGTTGGATAAGTTTGCACAATATTTTCCTCCACAGAACATCTCCTGAGAGTACATGCTAGCTTTGTTTTTGTATGTTCTTTTTTACTAGAATTAGTCCTTAGATTGGGCACTTTTCTCATGGAAAGAACCTTGCCCAGCTCGTCTATTCTTCGCGACAATTTCTTCATTTAAGTTCTCGCTGCTGTCATGAGATCGACCGTAGTTTATGGTATGAAGAAGGGTCACTCTCCGTATATCATCAAAACTTTATTGACTATTCAAACGTGGACTCCTTATATTTCTCTTATCTTTGCCATACGTCCATGTCGCGCTTTGGCGGCTCGCGACAAATATGATCAAAAGTGTGCCCCCAGGATATAGTTCTGTTTCTGGGACCAGAACGTACCACTGTAGTTGATGTGATGTGGGAGCGGCTATTAATCGGAGATGCTTCACCTATCTCTTTTCCGCGTCAATCTTTACTCTGGACCTCGACAAATACCTTCACTGCCCTTGGAATATCATTGCTCACGTTTGCGATGCTTGTGGTTATTAGCGAAAGAGCGACCAGAGTCTCTGGACTTGCTGAGGGTAATATGGAGGATGTCACCGTGCTCGTAGTAGCTGAAGTAGATATGGGTGATGGGTCATTGGCTGGAAAAATTGTAAATTCAGAGGGGGTCTTACTAAGTCATTTCATACATTATTTATGAACGACTGATGTGACCGGTTGCTTCGTTTAAGTGTATGGTCTTCAGATGCTATCGTTCAACATATTCCCAATTTTTTAGCATAAGAACTGAGGTTCGTAATCACAGCTGTACTCTATGTGGGTAATATCGTCTCTTTGTACAATAACAATCATGTATGATAGGCTCGTACTCCATAGCTGTTTATGTACGAACTCTTGCGTTTTCCTCTATGTGTTGTAGTAGCTAAAGAGAAGTGATAACTCAAGTCAAACAAATAAATATGCTTTAGCGTAAAAGAAATGAATAATATTATACTCTTTCGGAAATGTAACCTCTACTCCTACATCTTATTTATACTGTTGATTAGCTTTTTCTTCATGGACCTATACCGATCTAACATCACGTATTAAATAATCGAGTTTATCCTCAAAGAACTTTACAATCCACAAAAATTATGCACATTGGTTCAATCGTGCGTAATATTCACGGAAACTCAGTTGACTCATCTTTCGAATAATATTAGTATAAAGTACTCAAATCAGAAATGTTCTGAATAAAATAGAAACATAATAGTGTTCATTGTCTCTACATCTCATTTTCTTATATTGTTTCTATATTTATTTAGATCTTATACTTATTTTGTCATTAAATAAGATTTTGCTGCTATTAAAATGATGAAAGATTTATGCCAAAATATGTTACTAAACGTTTCTCATTGGAACAACTGTAGAAGGATTGAATTCTTATTTGCTCTCATGACGCTATGAATGATTCAATTAATGGGTTTGTATTTTACTGACAACATTTGAAAGGCTTACGGTTCATATGTAAGTCAAACTATTTGGACGTATGTCTCAAGACCATGCTTCAATCTAGTGATGCTGCTTCTTTCGTGCAGGATCGAAGACAATTGGTTTGGAATCGCAACCTATGTTGTTTCAACTGTTTGTTACTTTCTACCAGAGTGAGCAGAGCTAGGTCACTGGGTCACATCCTGTTGATCGTTCTTCCGAGCTTATGACTCACCGTATGGACATCCTTTAACCTCCCGTGCAAAGTAGTGCGCCCCTAAACTATCGGCAGAAGAGTCGCTAAGTGTAGTGACTTCCTCCCTTACTTGACTTACGGCGTATCATCGTCGATCGTTCAGTGGCGACCTCGGCGCCAGGGACAGCTTCATAGGAACCCCTGTACCTACTTCACTACCTTATTCCATCTTTAGCGGTAGCCAGGCAAGAGCTCGTAGCAAGAAGGCAACGTTACAGCTAATCGCAAGCAAACATTACATCAGTTTTATGTGAAGCATATCATGGAACAACATATTCTCTATTTCAAAATATATTCAATATGTGAATATTTCTAATGTATTGGTTATATGATGACTACCCATTAATAATCGTACTTTATTCTAGACATAATAATGAGGAATAAGGATGTCCATGACATTCTTTATGTTATAGGTAGACTATGAAGTATTTGTGGGGTGTCCACCCCCCCCCCCCCGCCCCCCATTTTCAACAGACCAAGGGGAAGGTAGGAGAATATCTACACTTAAAAAAAAAAGGGGGAAAGTCATAAGATGTCAAGCATAATCTAACAGAGGGGTATTGAAAAACAGAAACTACTACTGTAATATGTGCAGCGCAGGCGAGTACGGATATTTTGGAAAAGGAAAATAACCTTTTTCTGGGCAACATGCTATCTGCAAAAAGCCACCTGCGTTCGCCATAATATGGAGAACACATATCCCGCAAAAACACCTTTTGGAAAAGCGGAGTAAATGTTTGGTCACTGGTTTATCGAAAAGAGACACTACATGAAGTTTGTTTACCTCTAGGGAATATTGTTGGCAAGCAATTCGTAATGGCATGCCAGTATTTTGGGATAAATGTCTTTAAAGTGTATATTGACAGGCATGCACAGCATACTGCAAAAGGTCCCTTAACTGTAATATATCATTGGCTGTTTTGTAAATAAAACCTAATAATTTATTCATATTATTCGTTATGTTTATCATCTCCCTCTCTCTTTTTTCCCCCCCCCCCCGCCCCCCCATTTTCAACAGACCAAGGGGAAGGTAGGAGAATATCTACTTCAAAAAAAAAAGGGGAAAGTCATAAGAATCAAGCAAAGAGGGTTAAAAAATTATGTCAGGCGAGAAAATAACTCTCAATGTCTCAAGCCATTGTTCATGAGGACAACCAGCAAAACACAGTAAATGTTGGGTTCACTGGTTTATCGAAAGTAACCACTACATGAAGTTTGTTTACCTCTAGGAATATGTTGGCAAGCAATTCTAATGCATGCGCAGTGATTTTGGGATAAATGCTCTTTTAAAGTGTCATATTGACAGGCATGCACACATACTGCAAAGCTAACATAATACCATGGCATGTATAATACAACGTAATCTGCAGCTACATTTTCAAATATACTGGTTATAGGACAATTAACCCCTGGACAAATATACCCCACCAAAAAACTATCCCTCAACCCTACACCTAACCGTACATACCCTAATTCTGGAGGGTAGATTTCTGATATACAACAATGAATATAAATAAGGATACTTTAAATAGTAGGGAACCATTGTTCACAGCTAAATTAATACAGGGGCCCCATTGAAGAAGCCCTAAAATGTAATATCTGGACCCCAAAGACGAAAACTAATTTATGTAAAGCCTTGATGTACATGTATGACTTCATGTATATTGGATTACAAAAAAAATATTTGAAATTAGATTAAATTCTGAAAAATATGACATACCTACATTTAGCCACTGAGGCCTACATGTACAATCAAAACATTAGAAAATACCTCCCAGGAATTTCTACCCATAAACAGTATGATTTATTGATCCCGAATCCCCAAAAACATCGGCCAGTTCACATTTCTTTCAAGCATAATCACCTTATCTACAGTCCCATGCCCCCTGCAATGTGATGTAAACATGGTTGTACAGAAGCTGATGGCTGAAAACCACAGGAGATCTGGCTTTATGTTGTCATGAGCTGTTTTTATTGAGAGCATACTACAAGGACACTGAGTGTGCGGAAAGTGTGTACTATTATACACATGGACAGGTTAGAACCATTACGATGCACATTGGGCCTGCAAGCAAGCAGCGTCATGTGTACATCTACATGTATACATCATCATGTATACATCGGTGCGTTTATAACACAATTCAGGGGGTAAAATCAGTGTTTGGTAATGCTGTTTGACTATAATTTCCCAGTCTTAAATTTAAATGCCTTTCATATCTCAATTCCTAAACATGAAAACAGTTATGATTCTGTGAGGCACTACAATGTAGTCTGCATAAACAGTTTCTAATCGATTACTTTAATAATAACTTTGAGTGCTCTTTAATCAAGCACCACAATGGCAATGTTAATAGCAGCTATGGTAAAGAACCTATTACATAAATCATTCTCCATGTTACATTCTATGACTGGCAATAGATGTAGTTGGTGCCTGCAAATTAGCAACGCGCACACTAGCCAGCTTCCAAGATGGCCAAGCTGCAAAATGATGAAAAAAATTTAAACAGTGGACCATGGGGGCAGTGTTTCGAGTCGACTGTAACGTTTGATCTTACATTCCTTATTCTGGCTAAAATTATTGTATAAACGCACCCCCTAATGGAGGCATTGCATTCTATTATGAGTAGCTTGCCTGCCTGCCCATGATACATTAATGCAGTCACCAAGCCACGGAGGAATGATTCCCAGATCCTCACAGCGGAGTGAGCTGCAGTACACATACACATACTAGTAGTACTGCTGCCTAGAGCTAATCCAACCGCTTGCCTGCCTGCCTGCCTGCCTGCCTGCCTTGCCTGCTGTACAGTACATGTATGTGTAGCAGGCAACATTGGGATTCATCGTGGCTTGCAATTTCATGAACCATACAATGCTTGTTGCTGTACATTGGCATGGATCCAACACATTCATCACCACCCCCCCCCCCCTCGGCTAAGCACACATGCATACCTCTGCCTTTGTTATTCTGCATTCTCAGTGTTTTCATTTGCTCTCCAGCACACCAGCACACTACCCCGAATTCCGAAATGAAGCCTATACTAACACTTCCAAAAAGTTTTTGAAAAGATCTATTAATGACATTTGTTGAATTCTTTGAATTACATGTATATATATTCATTACATATTATTACTCTTGAATTATTAAATACACTACATGTATACAACACTTGTACACAAATATACAGTGCATCCCAAAAGAACTATACACTTTTTGAAATGGCTGCCAAATAAAAAAAAAATATGATTTCAGGTAATGAAATTTACATGTTCTGAAAGCTCATTATCCCAACTTTCATATGACACCAAAAATTCCGAAAATACGTCATGCATGAATGAGCAGCATTCACTTTTGTAAAGGGTATGGAAATTAGGGTGCGCAGGAATTGCCCTACCAATTTGTATGAGGAAAGTCATTTGGAGCTTATGGAATTGAGGATGATATGCAGAATTACTGATAAATTATATGAGTTGGGATTTACTAAGTGAAATTTGTGGAATTAGGGATTACAATTTCATGCATGAGTGAACAGGAATATATATTTCCTATTGTTACATGTAACTTTTCAAGGATATTAGTGAGGTGCTTCAGTGGTGTGTTTAATCCCTCTCTTTCTTCCTTTTCTTTCATCTCTCTTTCTCTCCTCTCTCTCTCTCTGTCTTCCTCCCTCTCTCTTCTTTCTTTCTCTCTCTGTCTCCCTCCCTCTCTTTCTATCTATCTCTCTTTTTTTTGCATGGGTGTGTTTGACCATTCATATTAATTGGTTTCACTTTCTACTCCAATATCCGACTACCTCCCCGCATCCTGGTCTACTCACATTTACCCAAATTGGATGGTTGATGACAATCTATCAATCTATCAATCAATCAGTCACATCAAAAATAAGACAATCAACACCCAGCTAGCAATCACTTAATCAACATGGTACCAGTCTCCAAATTTCAACTAATCAATCAAGCATTACATAATCTTCATACAGTTATTTCAAAAGTGATCAAAAATCTTACCCTGCATGTCACCTGTTCTGCACCCCATCCTGACTACCACTATACACACCACTGAAATAAAACTTGTAAAGTTACAATGCTATCATAGGAAATACATATTCCTGTTCACTCATGCATGAAATTGTAATCCCAAATCCACAAAATTTCACTTTAATAGCAAACCCCAACTCATCATAATTGATCAGTTATTCTGCATATCATCCTCAATCCATAAGCTCCAAATGACTTTCCTCATATAAATTGGTAGGGCCAATTCCTGCGCACCCTAATTTCCATACCCTTTACAAAAGTGAATGCTGCTCATTCATGCACGACTTTTTTTAGACTTTTTGGTGTCATATGAAAGTTGGGATAATGAGCTTTCCATACATGTAAATTTCATTACCTAAAATCATATATTTTTTATTTGGCAGCCATTTCAAAAGTGTATAGTTCTTTTTGGGATGCCCTGTATAGGCCTATGTATTTATATATCAGCTGCAGTTCTGGGGCAGATCTTGGTAACTGAGTCATAACGATGGACTGGTACATATAAATACAGCAAAAGATTGTTGTATGCTGAATGATTTACCTTATACATGTTACTTACAATCAAAATACTGGCCTACACTTAGTATTTATGACAAAAGATTAGATTAGATTTTTAGATTTTAGAAATAGAAAATAACAAGTTGATAATTACATCCTACATGTACCTAACAGATGGGCCATGTGTGTGACAGATTTACTGTTCATGTATATACTATTTTGAAAATAAATATGTTTAAACCACCTTTCTCAACGAGTACAACAATAATTTCAGGCAGGATTATCAGCATTTGAAAGAAGCTGAGTGTCTTTTCATCTATGCATATTACTGTATAAGTGGTTTCTTTCGCAAGGGTTTTATTCGCGAATTTCGCGAATCGGATTCGACCGTGAATTTAACATCGCGCGAAAAGGTTCTTAACAATACCGCCAATTTATCCATGCTAGAAATATTTTGAACTCCATGCGCTCGTGGAGCAGAGTTGTCTATGCAGCGTTATTACACAGCGATAAAGCGCAATGCGTGGATGACTGGTATGTAGAAATATGTAAACAAGTCAAGACATGGCATGGTAATTCTTTATTCCATTTTACGTCTTTTTATAAATATAAGTCTCTCGTTTTAGATAGGAAAATATGGATTACTTATAGTTCAAGTTACTTTTCCAGATTTTGCCGACCGCGAATTGAGAACATTGCGCGAAAATGTCGGACCCCTGCCAACCGCGAAAATATCTGTACGCGAAAGAAACCACTTATACAGTATACAAATTTAATTTGAGGTGGATATCTGTTATCCGAATAACTGAAAGAAGCTAGAGTATGTTCTAATCCCCATACATTAGTATCGTTCACACGGCAAGCCTAACTCCAAGTTAACTCCAAGTTGTCCTCGAGGACTATGTTCTCGAGGACAACTTGGAGTTAACTTGGAGTTAAGGCCCGTTGTGAACGAACTCGGTGTTTATGTTCTCGACAGATCTTTAGGGTTAAGGCTCGAAACTCCATGCGGTGGGTGGTCTCCGATCGCCACGTTTGACCGTGTGGACACGATTTTAACTTGGAGTTACTGTCATCGAGGATAAAGTGACCTCTTGTAACGGTTAAACTTCCGGTTCAGTCAAGGGACATAGCCGAATAGTACAGGGAAATAAATAGCGTACGCTACATACAACTTGTACTTCCGGTCATCGAGCCTCTCACTTATCATTGAGGTAACTATCCCGAGGATAAGCACTCCGTGTGAACGCAACTCGAGAACAAGCCGTCGGGGTTTAAATTCTTAAGGATACAGTCCGAGGACTAAAACCCCGATGGTCCCGTGTGAACATAGCTATTGTAAATACAATATAATTATTTAAGGCAGGATTATCAGTTATCTGAATGAATAAAGCCTGGGCGTCTTTTCTGCATCTATTTGTAACATGTATGTCTAAAGAATTACAAATCAATTACATCTCAGTCTAGGCGAGGGATAATAAGAAATTTTGAGATTAGACAACAAAAATCTATTCATTGCATTACAAGGAAACGAACTCCATGTAATTACATTCTTCGAAAAGATCAGTGTGTATATCTAGTTTCTGACATCAAGTCTTTACATCTTTTCAGTAATGTTGGTTTACAGAGTGTGTTCAATGTCCATTTTCAAAATTTAAACGCCAACACAAAAGGCAATTACAAAAGCTGAATAAAGAGAAAACAAAGTGGATGTTCATTGTCCCCATTCCCAGTCGTAAAAGTAAATGTTCTTCAGATCTCCATTCGGAGGAAAAATTTAAAAGCCAAAAAAGAAGCGTTTTGAATCACGATCAGCTTTAATTTCACAATCTTGAGCATCGCGAATGCAACAAAATGCGACACTGAACATTTTTAAAAGTGCTCTCACAGAGGAAGCTTCTGTTGCAGTGAAAACAAAAGCGCAGATGTTTGTTTTTGAGAGCGGGAAATTTAAAGACAATGAACGCATAATCAGCTTTAAAATTTCTACACTGAATGGTGTACCTCTGATCGTGTTGTGTTCTCTGTTTTTGTAATTGCATATACATTATTCATGTTGGCATTTAAATATGAAAATGGACATTGAACACACCACAGACCACTAAATAAGTAAGACCTATTCAATTCGGGGATGAAACAAATACGATTCTCTATGCAGTCTCCCACCAATAAATAAATAATCTGGGGCAACATCATGTGACATTTGACCCAATGACCCCAGATTTCTACCCAGCATATGCAGGACTCAACAATGCTAGCAGGTACCTTTTACACATTTATGCATAACAGAAATGAGACAGAGATATTTAAAAAAAGAGGAAAATTGCTACCAGTGAGGGAACTTAGCGACCAAACTTCCTGGGGAGGTTCGGGAGGGGGGGGGGCTCCCCCTCCGCAGAAAATTTTGCAATTTTAGGTGTAGAAAATTCACAATTCTCTTGGCTGTGACTGTGAGAGCGGAAAATATTTCCAGAATACACGATGGAAACACCGGTGAAAAACTGCAGTGGCGAAAACACCTCCCTTTTTTTTTTTTTTAAGAGTTTAAAATCGGAGGAAATCCGCGGATCCGCGGAGAAAATCATGCCTGGCATAAAACCATTTTATGTATAAAATTTAATATTTGTTTTGAGACAGAACAATTTACATCTATGATTTACCATAGCAGTTACATGTAGAAATTGATATTCCATATCAAATTTATACAGTGCACAATTTGCACGATGATGACCTAATTAGGAGCTTAATATGTGAATTCAGATGGTTTTCATGTATAGGGTAAACACGTGCATAATGTCATAAGAAATCAAATCAAATTTATGAACATTTCATTTTTGGAAAATTCACCAAGACTTTGTTTCGAGATATATGATTTCCTATGACAGCTACGATATTCCCTTCATTTTATATAATATTCATAGCAGGATGATGACCTAATTAGGAGCTTAATTTGTGAATTCAGATGGTATTAAAGTTTCATAACGGGATAAGATTTGATGGATACTTGAGCCAATCTGAGGGTAATTGGAAAATTTTGTATAATTTGGCAAGTTGACTCTCTTTTAGAGGCTATGAGTTCAAAGAGGCATATCAGAGAAAATTTGAAAAAAACCCCAATTCAATATATAATTTTTAAAAGTTACAAACACTGACGATCTTCCATTGCAAATGCATTCAGCCCATTTTTATGATGCAATATATGCACAAACATATATATTTTGAATACCAAAGTATGATGTCACATAGTTGTACAGCATACTATTTGCTCATGATTTGATCGTGTACAATATCCTCTCATAAAAAAGGATCAAGATAATTGAGATTGAGTAAAATTGTAAAGTTATATCACGCATCACTCATCATGAATGCCAATTGGAGGATCTTTATCACATTCAGTGATCCTGAAAATTCACATCTTTCCTATTCAGTGTCCAATACTGCAGAGACTTTCATGTATGTTGGTTTAATTGATCAAAAACATATTTATATCATGCAATAAATGTACATGTGGGTGCATTAAAAGAGAAGTACATGTACATTAGAGAGAGTTACAAAATGAGTCGATTGTGTTGAGGGGACTGTATGCTTCTGGAAAAAAAAATTCAGATTAGACTTGACAGCAACAAACATACATGTACTTCCCTCATGATGTATATTGTTTATTCCTGAAAACAGTATACCTACAACACATATTTCAACTCCCTATAACCTGCCTCTCTCTTAAATAATAATTTCCTGTTTGATTCTGCCATTTTTACTCCCTGTTAATCCGTACAACTCATTAACTTTTCATCAACTTACAAATATTTACAAATTTGTCTTTCTCTCTGCCTCCAAGAGTCTTATCCTCAACTTCTCACATCTCCCAATTACTCACTCAATAATGAAAAACTCTTTTCTCTTTATCTCCCCAAAATGACGCTCTTTCTTGATTTCCTTCTTTGTATAAGGTACTGTACACTGGGTTGGATCTCTTTTTCCCTTTCCCTCACATCAATTTATCAAGCTATAATGTACATGCACATTGAAGGATATGTCAAACGTACACCTGTCTTTTTCTCCATCTCTATTTCTCATGCTCAATTTTCAATATCTCACACCAAAAAAAAGAAAAAAAAAAGAGGTATGTGAACAAAGTTTAATAAAATAATAAATAATAATAGCAATTAACAATCTATATCGGGCCTTTTCTACCAGGAGATACAAAGCGCTTTACTCTCTAATCAACTTCTCTTCAATTTCACCTCGCTAAAATTATAGCCCCTGTTTTCTTCTTCAAATCATGCACTTTAGATTACATTTTTCTCCCACTCTGACTTTGCTAAGTGCTGATATTACTAATACAGGCCTCTACAACAATTTGATTTTTCACTTGCCGTGTTGGGTAAGTGAAATTTTATTTTGCTTGCCCAAGAGAAAAAACCACTTGCCCGGATTTTATTTTCATTTTGTTTGCTTAGACCCTAATTAGGATTTTTATTAGCAATTTAAATCTATACCAACTAAGAGTTTGAGGATATGTTTAATTTCAACTGTCTCATAACATTTTCTCAAGAATGATATCCTATCCTAAATGTGTTTGTTGTTTCAAGTGTATTATTTTGAGGTGAGATATCACACATAGGCCTATATCTTTTGCTCAAATCACTGCTTGCCAGATTGGGCAAGTGACTTTGAACTTTGCTTGCCCACCTGTGGTTTTCACTTGCCCGGGGCAAGCGGGCAAGTGGGTTTGTAGCGCCCTGCTAATATTTAGCTATATTATAGTTGACATACATGTATGACCAAGCTTGCATTCATGTGCAAATATTTCAAGGCAAATTGTCAAGTGACTCTTACAAATGTATGACCCAACAAAACAATGATCAGATAAATATCCCCAGAGTTCTTCATGACAATGGATTTTTTTTTCCATTATCTCTTTTTTTTTATTTTGCATTTGTTTCTGTAGATGATTGTGGTATGTAAGTCTGTTAACACATTTCTCAATTGTTGCAATCCAATTAATGTCAGCTTGAAATGGTAGTTTTCCAGTCAATTAAAAAATTAGGGGCATTGCTTAAAGCTGGTGTATATTTTCGGAAAGAAAAAAAATTATTTGGATTTACATTTAGATAATATGAAAGATTGAATCCAATAACTATAATAAAGCAAATTAAAGTGCTTGAAATCTCGTTTTAGTGTCTTCATTTTATAATAAAACCTATAAGACTGGGACATGACTCGTGTTAGCGTCCACACGGAAAACCAATGGGGATTCTCTTGTGTGGGTGTTACACACAGATCGTTCGCATTATTCATGCCGTGACCTCCGGCGTGCAAACATCCTAGCACAGGTCTAAAACAGCGGTTAAATTCAAACATTTTCACTGAAATTCACCGGAAATTATGAAAGGAATATCACAAGATTTCCCACACATATCTTTTAGTGCAGTGTGGACAACATGAGACTACATTTGATCAGTTTTGTGTCAATTCCTTTTTTGTTACCAAAACTGTACACCAGGTTTAAGTTATCCCTTGAAAATTTGAAATTAAGTAAAAGAATCTAGTTCTTCGGAAGAAAAAAAAAGTGCCTAATAAAAAAGGGTTAAACCACGAATAACAAACATAATTTATGAATTCGGGCTGATGAAGTACAGTATATCTCTTAATAACATTCCATACTTCTCTTATATCATAACCTAAATCTTAATTTGTTTTTCAAACCTTGAAAGAATTAATTGAACTGAGGTTTCTGATTTTATATGATTATATTCTACACTTGTCATGTTATATATTTTTTTTCTGTCCTTAATATTCTGTTGAAAGTTGATCTTATGTTTTGTTATTTTGTATGATTTTGTTAATTTGTTTATTTAATGCAGGGCCCTCTTGTAGAACAGTGCTTGGATCACTAATGATGCCAATGTGGATAAATAATGAGACTGAAGACATAAAATAAAAGAAAATAAATAAAAACAGGGGAAAACACAGGAAGAGAAATACTAAGAAATCATAAAAATTATCACTAATTTTATTATTTACAATAAAGAATTATATATTTGCCTACTTTGCTATTCGTCCTCGAATCGCTTGCCAACGGACGACTATTATAACCCCGAGAAATTTTGTCCCTATTGTTCCTATCCTATAAACCCCCCCGCCAAATATAAAGGGCGCCTCTTCCCGATAGGCAACCCGCCAACTAATCTGTTTACAATCTTCCTCTTTACTCTTTCCGCTACACATCCATGTAGCTAATGGACCGGGGGATGGAGGGAGGGATTGTAGGCAAATATATAATTCTTTATTGTAAATAATAAAATTAGTGATAATTTTTATGATTTACTTCAAAAGAATGATATATTTGCCTACTTTGCTATAGACCAGCACCGATGTTGTACTGGGGAGGGACGCCCTACAGATTTAGTTGACTATAGAAGATGCTGCCGCATGGATAGGAACTATGGAAAAATTTCCTTCCACCGCGGGGACATTTTTTAGGTAGTAAGTTGTGAAAGAATTCTGACTTCTCCAGTAAGCGGCTCTACATATCTCCTCAACGGAGACGCCCTGGAACAGGGCCACGACGAGCTAATGCTCCTAGTGTCATGCGCTCTGAGGTTGGTGTCAGAGACTCTGGCGCTAGAGCCTGCCGCTTTGATGGCAGCTACAATCCATCTGGATAAGGTGCTTTTAGAAGCTGGAGAGAAAGGTTCTTTAGTGATTACGAACAGTTGGTCTGATTTTCGCAAATTCTTTACTTTGTCCAGGTACACTTTAGGGCCTCACAGGGCACCATTCTTATCTTCGCGTATTGACGAAAACTTGGTGAGTGGGCGAAGAAAAATCTCTACAGGCCCGAAGTTTCTGATTGGTTCTTGGCGATAAACTTCGCGTTGGGGATCAAACGGACTCCTCCGTTCTCCCATCTTATGTGGCTCTTGCGATAGACAGAGCATGAAGAGAGCTCACTCGTTGTCCTGATGCTACAGCCAAGAGAAAGCATGTCTTTATCGTTGTGTTTAGCAGGGATGCCGAATGGAGTGGTTCGAAAGGAGGTTTCGCTAGTGCTTCTAAACCTTTGGGAGACTCCAAGAGGGTACTACAGGCCTGAAATTGGGTCCTCTGGAGATAGAGAACGTAACAGGGCTGACAATTGAGGAGCAGAAGACACCGACGATCCGTCTTCAAAACCTATGTGAATAGCCGCGATCGCAGATCTGTAACCTCTAAGCGTGGATAGTGACTTTCCTTGTCGTAAAGTGCTATGATGAAGTCAGCTATAGCGGCAAGGAAGCTTCTCTTGGGGCTATTCCTTTCTCTTCACACCACTCTATAAATGCATTTAGTCTTGAAGAGTAGACCTTTCTGGTGGAGGCTCTTCTACTTTCCACTAAAAGTGAGGCTGCCCGTTCAGAAAGCCTTCTGCTCTGGCTGACTCGCCGATAACGGCCAGACGGTCAATCTGAGGTGCTCCGGATGATCGTGGAGAATCTCTGACACTGGTTGGTAGACCAGATCCTTGCACCATGGAAGCTGCAAGGTTCCTCACCAATAGAGGAAGAAGATCTTGAAACCACGCTCGGCTGGGCCAGTGTGGTGCGATGAGAATCACCGATGCTCTGTCTTCCCGGATCTTCCTGAGGACTAGAGGGATAAGTTTGAAGGGAGGGAACGCGTACGCCTTCAGACCTGTCCAGGGAATTGAGAACGCGTCCACGCTGTCGCCTTCTCTTCCTTTATTTTGGAGCAGAATATCGGTAGTCTGTTGTTCATGGAAGACGCGAACAGGTCTATCCGGAGGTCGTATCTCTGGCTTATCAGCGAGAAGATCCTTGGCGAGCGGTCCATTCCGACGGAAGACCATTTCCTTCTCGAAAGGAAGTCCGCTATCACATTTTCCACTCCTGGGATGTGAGAGGCGACGGGAACGATGTTCTCTCGATTGTTCACCAGTTCCATAGTTGAAAGGTCAATCTGTTCAGAGTCAGAGAGTGTGTTCCTCCTTGTCGATTTATGTATGACATTACTACTGTGTTGTCCGTTAAGATAAGAACTGTCCGGTTTGCGCACAGGTTCCTGAATGAATAAAGACTTTCCATACCGCTAGAAGTCCAGAACTTATGTGCGGTAACGGTGTTGGAAGGTCCATTCTCCTGAAATCAAGAGTCCTGACAATGGTCCCAGCCTGTTTGAGATGCGTCCGTGGTAACTGTGATCGCGGAAGAGGGCAAGAGAACGGCTTTCCTTGGAGAATAAAATCCTCGTCTAGCATTGAGATCAGATCTTCATCTCCGATGGAACTGGGTACATCTTCCGTGGCGAACTGATGTTCGGCTTGAAGTGATTTAGAAGTGGATCTGGAAAGGTCTCATCAAAAGTCTGCAATCCGGTATATAGGTCCACCAGGCTTGCTAAGTAACTAGCCACCTTTGCCAAGTTACTGCTTGGACTCTTCTTGCTGAACCAAGGATCTTGCTAGGTTGATCAGGGTCTCTACCCTCTCTAGACTGGGTTTTGCCAGACTGTTTACTAAGTCAGCTGAGCCCTAGTGTGGGGTGCGTGAGGGAGTCAGTTCTGACTTTTTCCAGTTTATGATAAATCCCAGTTCTTGCGTGGTCGTGATTAGAAGCTCCAAATGTTGTTTGAGTCTGTCCTCGCAGAGTTCGCAACAAAGATCATCGTCATAAGTAGAAAGATCTGAGTCCTCGGCCTCTGAAGTAGGACATCAGGGTCCCTATTACCTTGGTAAAACTCTCGGAGCTGGTCTCAGACCGAAAGGGAGAGCCTTGTATCTGTAGGTTCTCCAGACTGGAATCCCAGAAGATTTCTCGCCGAAACATGCATGGGTATATGGAAGTATGCGTCCTGAAGGTCTATCGATACTGCTAGATCCTGATTTCCTAGAGGGGGAAGTTGTAGCTAAGTTGTCCATGCGGAAATGAGACTGTGTTATGAATTTGTTTATGGCTCAAGTTTAGGATACTCTTAGTGATCCCCGCGTTTGGGGATTACGAAAACAGGGGACAGGCACAAGCTTGTATAAAGTGACTCTCTCTACTCGCTCCTTTTCCAGGAGCAGCGATTTCTTTGAGATGTGCCCTGGAAGAGTGGGGATAGAATTGGTTGCCGGGTCCGGAGGACACCTGGGAGAGGTGACTCTAGATCGATCTTGAGTCGTCTCTTATTACAGATAGAATAAAAGACATCGTTGTGATTGTCTCCATTTCGCATAGAAGTGCCAAGTCGGCCTCCTACTGGCACTCCCGAACCCCCAGACGCTGGCGGGAAGTCACTGTGGGCGCTTCCCCCTCCGAGGGCTGAGTGGATGAGGCAGATCCTGAGGTGTTCTCTGGTATTACTCGGCCTTTCGGTGCGTTACTTCCCCACGCGATCGTTGGGTCTTGATTGGGACTGCCGTTCTTAGGTTAACATATTGGGTTGATCCTGATACGATATTGGCGCTGCGAGTAGTGAGCCTGTGGAAGACTGATGTGGTCTTGAACTGCTGATCAGACTTCACTTCCTAGAGCTAGAACTGTAAGATTTCAGCGGCTGTTGGAAATAAAGTCGATTGAGGTTGAAGTAATAGCGACTTCTGCTCCTAACTTCCCTTACAGAATCTGAAAGCTCTTGAGCCTTCTTCTACTGAGCTTCGATTCTCCTTCTTGAAGACGTCTGAGAAGTCACCTCAGCACACGAGAAGGTGAGTCAACTGGTATCACTATCCAGCATATCCGGAATAATGATTCCTGATGTTGAGTCTCATCATAAACACTTCTCTGTCGTTCTCTGTCCGAGGTGTTTTGGTTCACCGCCATTTGGGACACATCAACGATACTTCTCTTAGAGCTTCAAGAATCTCTTTCTTATCATACTGTTGAGATGTTAGTTCCCTCGACGCCCGCAGTAGTGACACGTCTGCTAGTCTACTCTAGAGTCGGATTGCATATTCGTTGATGATCACAGAAAGTCTGGCCCGTAGAAATTGTATGAGCTCTTTCTGCAACCTTCTTGTCCATGAGATGCGTCTTGTTAAATGTGCATCTTGACGCGGTTTTGATAAGACTCGGGAGAGAGAGTTTTTGCTGCTAGGAAAGATCTTCATCCTCTTTGATGAAATATAGAATTGGGAAGTCTAGCTTGCCCAACGGCTTTGTTTGTGTTTTATGACCTGGCAGCCCTCTTTAGCTCCTCTGTGTGCGTTTCCAGGGAGTCTAAGTTTGAAGTCTGATTTTTTTTAACTTCTAGCAAGAATCTTTTTCGCCCTTGTTTCTCTCCGGCTTCGAATCGGCCTTCTGGTGCATTTTCTAAGAAGAGCCTAAGATGTCTCCTCCGGAAGTTTCAACCTGGGCTGTACTTGTCCAGGGTTCCCTTCCCGAATATACAATCCAGATTTCTGCGGATTTGATATATGTATGCTTCTGATGAGGCTGCATTGAGAGTGTGATGTACAGTGTCCTCAAGTGGGTCCATGAGTGATGCGAAGGGTGGGGTGTGATCTGTGGTGAAATAACCTTCCTCTCCTCGCCTAGAAGATCCTGAAATTCTTCATTCCGAGAATTCTGTCAAGATCGGCTCATTATTGGGGAGAGTATGTTGGGCTGTGCGTCATGCACATAAGTTGTCTGCGTAGGTTATGCGAGGCTGACGAACGTTTGCTCGCTTCCAACAATTTCTTGTACCACTCGAGAGCTCCCTCCGGAGGTTCTCCTAGCTCCGTCAAACTCGAAGGCGTCGAAGACACTTTCGCGACTGTGTGGAGGGGCTCCAAGAGCGCTGAGCTTTGGATTTTGTGTAACAGGTTTTGGTGAACTCGGAAGCAACTGAATTCCTGTCCACGTGCAGAATTGGTTCCGCTGTTTTGAGTTCTCTGGTGAATTCCGAGTGAGATTAGAAGAACGCTCCATGTCAAACTCCGATTTCAGGATTAACCAGAACCATTGATTTGATCGATTCAAAAGACGAAACTCTATATGTTTTGTTTCATCAGACGAACCTCATCATTGAGAATCGAAACCAATTTGCGATTATAAGTCGCCGCGATCGATTTGAGATCGAATCGGGTGAGGCAGAATCCACAGAAACAATCTTTCCGAAGGAATCGTCGATTGATGATCGATTCTGAAAGGTCGGGCGATTTGTGATCGATCCCGCTATCGTCGCACGCGTCAGGTGTCGATACACATTTTTGCAATCGATCCTGGACTTGGCGATCCCTCTGTGATCGATCCCGGGGGCATCGATCTTTTTGTGATCGATCCCGGGGAATCGATTCCTGAATGATCGTCCTGGGGGAATCGATTCCTGAATGATCGATCCGGAGGAAATCGTTCTGGAATGATCGAATTATAGGGATAATACGAATCGTCGGGAATCGGATTGTAACGATGCATTTCGACTCCGACATCGATACCTTCTGGATAGCGATCGTCTCAGACGACACCGACCTTTCTCGATGATTTAAGATCTCTCTCAGGGGGCAAGCGCACCTTCGATCGAATCAATCGATATTACAAACTCTCCACCGAGTGCCCAGGATGAGACTCAACAAAGGAGTTGCCGTCCCGATCGCTTACCACAATCGGTTTCGGGGTGCGTGCGCTGGGGTCGGCCGACGATAGGCGACTGAACACTTCCCCAGGAGTTCACTGTGTGACTCCCCCCAATTCGCCCACGACTTACCGGGGGCAACGGGACGAGGCGTGATTACCGACGCCACCGGTCTCCGTAGCGCGCCGCGGGGGGTTGTGAATCCCGACTTTTTACTAGCTCTTGAAGATCTGGAACTCGTCTTCTTTTAGCCGGGGTTCCTTCCCAGCTTCGTCTAGGTCTTTCCCGAAACGATGGGTGTCTTTAAGTTGTTTAGAAAAAACAATCTCGAAGAAAGGCTTCCTAGACTTCTGCGTTTAGAAACTTTTAGGCAGGAAATTTCCGTCATTCTGAAAATCAAACACAGAAACGTTATTATACAAATGAAGAAAAAGAAGCATCGACTACTAAGGAAGAAGAGTCAAGAATACTTAAAGAGGCGGGAAGAACAAACCAAACCCACCATACCCAGGCACCGAATTTAGAAGGTGCGGGAAAATGTAATAACAAGGGCCCGAACCGCCGGTCCAAAACTACACAAAAGCTAGGTAGAAAAAGGGGAGGCGATGTCGGCCGATTACACGTCAAAAAAACACGCAACGGCCACAAAAAAGACATTAAATGACAATCACTTACATTTTCAGACAGGATAGACCTCTAGGAGGTCTCACAACAGATTCACCAAACAAGCAAAAATATATCAAAATTGCAATATCAAACCCGTTTTTAGGCGACAACAAACTGAGGTTGTTACTTCTCACAGCGCAGCGAAAGAGAAAGAGAAGTTGTAAACAGATTAGTTGGGCGGAGTGCCTATCGTTGGAGAGGGCGCCCTTTATATTTGGCGGGGGGTTTATAGGGATATGAACAAGTGAGGGGAAAGTCTAATCGGGTTTAATTAGAATGATCGGCTAACTGGTGTCGAAGTCTTCGAGGTATCGAAATTCAGCACAGTAGGACAAATATACAATCATTTCTTTTGAAGGTAAAATTTAACAGTAATCTAAAATTTGCTGAAAAGATTTATTATATAAATGTTGATCCGTCTTGTTAATTGAAGATTAAGTTAAAACAAAATAAAGATCTTAAAAATATGTGCTCTTAGTCTCTAATGTCTTGACTGTTATATGAGAGGCTTAAATTATTGATTAAGGATCAAGTGTAAACAAAATCAAGATCTTAAAATCTGTCCTCTTAATCCAACGTCTTGACTATTCTACGATCGGCTTACATGTATCGTTAAATAATGCGCTAGCAGGGAAAACCCCATACAGCGTGGGAATGAGGCACGACCGTTTTAAAAGGAGACGTCAACTCAGGATTATAATTTTTTTTTTTTTAAGTGATGAAGAAAATATCAGTGTAGTCTTGAAGAAAATCTGTCAAAGGAGTACAAATTATGAATTCTTAAAGTAATAGTTTTTGTGATTTCACTTGTAAACAAACATTACAAATCTCCCATACAAATTTTTTTTCTTTATCATTAATCTTGATGAAAAAATAAATCCCTTTCTTCAAGGGATGCACATGTATTTTAATTTGTTGACATATCAACTGCAAAGGTGAAATAAATAACTTAAAACTCTTTCTTTAAAAAATGGCAATTTATGAAATTGATATTACACATCAAGATGGAAATAAATTTGCAAGTGACATCACACAATCAAAATGTTAAATATTTGTAACTTTTTCAGTGATTATTTTTCTTTCCTATTTTCTATTGTTTTTATTTTTTAATCCAATTAAATTCCAGGGCAGACTTCCCTTTTAATAGAACCAGGGAAACGAATGTGTTTACATGTAGATGTATAAGACCTAGCTGACAAAAAATGAAAGGTTGTATGAACTTGTGTTCTAAATATTATTTGTAGTATTCACCAGTTTCTTGTACAAGGTCATTCACTCAAATATGAATACATGTATGAAAACAAATATTAGACCAATGTAGAAAGAGTTCTATTTTCATTTTTTATTGTAATAAAGTTGTTTAAAGGGGAATTATCCCCTCAGAGAAAGTTACCTTCAGTGAATGGAGACAAACCCCCAAAACATATTGGGACAGTTTCAGAAAAATCAGGCAATGAATAAGAGAGATATGAATTTTTAGATTCCCCAAAAGGAATCTTGTAACGAGATACGGTGACTGCCTGAGTGAGGGTGGAGGGAGGGCCAGGGGATTAGACTTTAAAGGAGAATTGTCCCTTTGTAGATAGTTGACTTACTGTGGATGCAGAAAAACAATAAGCAGCATTAGTGAAGATTTTTGGGAAAATTGGATTAATGATAAGAAAAGTTATGAGTATTTGAATCATTGAGATCTGCTAATGACATAGAAATCTCCCATTGCACCGCGGTCACCATTGTGAATTCACAAAGGGAGAACTCCCCTATGGTTGTGCACAAAAAACTATTCATAAATGTCTCTTTATTTTCATTCTAATGATCAGAAAGCTTTTCTTTTCAATGATATACTTATGGACCTTTCATATAATTTACAAGTAATCCCATAAAAAGATCCTTTATGCTCCCTTTTAGAATCAAGAAAAAAAGAGGCATTTTAAGTACAATGTGTACATAAGATATGGGAAAGATTCTCCCTTCATTACATCACACATCATGGTCGCATTGCAATTGGAGGATCTCCATATCATAAGTGATCTCAA
>CALNVZ010002100.1:35950280-35966017 GCA_940671915.1 Paracentrotus lividus
CGCGTCACATACAAAAAGTGACCACCGACACTTGCGCGAAACTACGCGTACAGTTTACGCAACGAAAGTGTGGCTTTGATTCCTAATTCTGGATCAGGTTAATTTATTGTCGTGAGATATTACGTGTCGTGGTTTAGTGTTGGTTTCAGCACTTTGCGAGATAGTTACTCGTGTTTGAGTTGTATGGTCGTTGTGGGTCGGTTAAGTTAGTTCACTGATCCTATCCAGCGAATTGCGAGACTCTTGCCAGGATCGGTGCAGGCGGAATTGTGTGAAGTCCACCTAGTGGCGCCGTATGTCATGTGTTCGCATTCAGCGTGTACTAAGCGGCCTGATGTTAGAGGTATTTGGTAAAAATCGGGGCGCCCAGCGTAGTGTTTTGGGTCCTACTGTACATCTGGGTAGCTCTAGGTGGTTTTTGGGTTTGACGATATCAATTAGACTACGATATACATGTAGACGTTGTCTCGCTCTTTCTAATGTATTGACGATATATAAGTTGGAATAATCTCCGGGTCACCTTCTATTTGGCACATTCTTAATTTTCTGGGTTATACAGTGCCTCATTTCCACATTTTCACCTCCAGTACCGCCCCGGGCGTCATATCTCTGGATTATTCTTTCATCCTTACCAGAGTTAAACTTTGAAAAAAAAAGTTGATTACCCTTCCGCTTGAACCCTAGTGCTTTATTTCCTTTTATCGTTTCCAATATTCAGTTGTGTCCATCTCTGTTTTTTTACCGGGGGCGAAGGCCCCCTCAGTCCCGCGGAAACGCCATGGGAGATTACATGTAGAGTGGATTGTCCGGGGATAATTAGACTGTACAACAGGAACAATGAAAACAGCGGCTAAGGGACAAACGACCGAAAAACAAACGCGCCTTTGCATAGTTGCAACAAGCTAAAAAAAGAGAGAGAGCAAGCCAAATAAGTAATTTTTTAAGTGTTTACCATTTGTAGATAATGAATGTAGCACAAGGCAGCGGGGCTGAAGACAGTAATATAATATGTAAATAAGAAAAAAGCGGCTAGGGTGGATGCGGTTGCCGATCTTATAGGTTCCCTGTGGGCAGGTAGGTAAATTTTGATGTGGGGCTTCACACTCAGAATTGTATCTATATTCTATTGTAGAATTGCATATGTGTGGTTGGATTCATTGCTCGTAGATATCGCAGCTTCCATCTCTCTTAGATAGAAAAAAACTATCATTGTACAAGTGCTATAAAAGTGCATACGTGCTCTATGGATTTTTAAGGTGTTTTTCTGACGACTGCTCGCAAGCATTGTATAGTGATTTATCGTCACGTTTGTGATTAATGTAGTACACTAAATCCTTTTCATAGGGAAATTATTAATGATGTTCCCACAGTAGAGATTATCCACAGTGCATGGTAGTTCAAATACGCATGGCCTCTCTATCTATAGTGCTAACTTTTGTCCCTCGGCTAAAACATGTCCGGCATCAATTTGAATACAAGTTGACAACTCTGTTTGTGGAGTTGCATTAAAAAAAGATTTTTGTTGAATACATGGTGTTAAATAAAACAATAGCTTGCTTGATGTGTTTGTTCAGTGATTGATGATTGGACTTATTTCTTTCTGTTAATAATCTGACATGGTAATATCTTTAGTATATGATATGTATTGTTACGACTACACTTTGTGGTGCACAACTTCTCATGTAGCGAGATCTGGGCGTCAAAAGTGAATTGGCGTAGCGTCTTGACATGATACGTCTGCTATGTGATGTCCTACGCGATGTCTGTGTAGTGTGCCGTTGCTATTGTTATTGTTTTGCTTTTCTGGTGGGTATGTTAGGTTTTTTGTTTTTTCTATAGGGGCGCGCGGTGGGCGGGGGTGGTTGGGTGACGGCCGGGGTGTGTGTGTATTTGTTAATATGAATGCATGTGTGTAGGGGTAGCCATTTCTTGAGCAATAGTACCCCGACTTGGTTTCGAGCACAAGCATTTGGTAGCTACCGTAGTAGTCTGGTCGACTGACCCAGATACTTAGAGCCCGTTCACGAGCCCCATCTCTGGGATAGTATTGAGCGCTTCATTGTTGTTTCCAGAAGTAGGTATAGGTCCACCCTTGGCCTCACACTCCAGGAGGAGAAAGAGGTTCACCGTACACCCATCCTCGGTCCAGCTACGATGAGGTCGGAAAAAGACTGGAGTACCAAGACAAGAGTTACATACAAGTAATTATATTACTTATTACTTTACTACACAAGACCTATGTGTTTGTATTGGTGCTTGTTATGTCTTTCATCTTTGTATGGATACCAATGTACAGTTGCCCTACATATCTACATGCAAAGACAGGGCTCGACACTAACAGGTGACCGTGGGCATGGGCTTCAAATTTTTCAACAACACTTCATGCCCGGCCCCTCCCCCTTACTCAAAAAAAAAAGAGAAGAAGAAAATAATAATTCTTGACGTACAAACTGAACAGATTTCAGAAAGATTTAAAGACTACATGTAGGGCCTACATCTAGCATTTGTTTTCAATACAGTGATTACTCTTTGGTTTTGGTATTGTTTATTTAATGTCACAAATCTTTCTTTATATAAATGCTTAAGAGTTATGAATTCAACTAGAATGATACAATGTGTGGGTCTACAATACAAGTCCGACTGGGTGGTCACTGGGGTGCTCCAAGACACAATGTGGCAATGACCTTAAACTCTGGTTACAGTAGCATGTATCATTCAATAAACATGCTATTCTTTCCAATTACGGATCCACTTGTCCAAAGCAATGCAACCTGGTGCTTGCTAGTGAATTTTGGAGCTGGTGGGGAAGATTTACACTTGCTTCCTAAACAGTTACACTTTCTTCAATGTGCAAGCTATGCATATCTCTTTTTTCAACAATACATGTGTAGCCCTTATATGTTAGCCACGATCAATATTGGCTCACTGATTTCTACAAATTATTAAAAAAAAAAAAAATTATAGTCAACAGGTGCTTCCTCGATCTAACCAAATGAAGTTGCTGATGTTTGAGTTTCAGTAAGTTCTGAAAATTCTAGAAGTATCTCACTGTATATGAAAGGAGTCAGGAATAATCTTTATTTAAAGGTATCCATATTTGTCCTCCTACATGTACATTTGGTATCCCCAAAAATGTAATTTTGATCCCTGTGACTTTGTCAACAATTATTTCCAGTCATTACCAGGCCTTGGAATTATATTTAAAAGCTACATCTAGATACACCTGCTGGTCTGGTACATGCACACCTGCTATAATGTTTCTACACCTACACACTACAATGTGACATTTATGAAATAATACACAAACACAAACTCTCAGTTAAGCCTTCTGTATTCATTCAGAGAGATCAACTATTATCCCGTTCCCACTCAAGAAAGGAAAAAAAATCTTGCTTCATAAGGTGGATTTTAGTAATTTGTTTTGGTCTGTTTTGTCTGATTGTCTCCTCTCAGACAACTCAAAATGCAAACTGCATGTAATCAAAAGGCAAAGCATGGGCCCCTGGCTCTCCCTGGAGTGCCTTGTAAGTTCAAAGGTCATTCAGCATGACCCTCCTCAGGTCGCAATCCACTCAAATTCCTCCATAGGGTAATGTGTTCAAAAGTTGAGATTGTACAACATATGTTCCAGCGACAACAGGCCCGTCTACATCAGTTATAGGTTTATCCTGATCACAACTGAATACTGTACATTTGCACTGTAGCTCAAGATTACATGTACATGGAATTTTGAAACAATTAATAGCAACCTATATCTCAAGATTATGATCCCAAGTCAACTTCTAGGATATTTCATTAAAAAAAATATGCGTGATATGCATCATATACTTTGTATGTGCACCTAATATCCTTTATGTTATGTAATATAAGTCCAGCCAATCACAGCATACTGACATAAAAGTCATTGTATCACCGGACACATCATGATTCCGGACGCACATATTACTGCGTACTCACGCAATTTTGTACACATATGGAACTAAGCAGTTTAATTCCATAGACTAATGCATGGAAAAGAGGCAACAAAAATAAGTTTTACCTTATTTATCTCTAAAATGACAGAAAATGCTTAATATTTCATATTGCATACCTTTGCATTAACAACTGATATATTTTCTGGCGAAAAAATGAGCCTCGTTTGCCGAATTTTAATCTCTCGTCCGCTTCGAATGTTGTGCGGTGTACGCATTGTGTACATGCGACAGCCGTTGATTTTCCAATCATGATGCGATCAACCGTGATAGAGAATACGAATGTCACGAGTGATAACAAACAAAGAGCGTAATAGCGAACAATGAGAATATAAACCAATTATGTATCTATGATTATCCTAAGTTGATTAGCAACATGTGATAAGTTAAAAAAATTATCTTGCACAAGACTTAAATCACACAAAAAGATAACGATTAAGAAATACATCAAAAGGATGTTTTATAAAGCAAAAACCCCAAATAAATCCTACATTAACTGCAATGACAGTCAAGAGCATAATGATGATCGAAAACAGAACAACACACTGCACAGTGACAAAACAAATTGTTTGATATAATCATACATGTATATCTCATAGAGGGCGCACGTCCAGAATCATGACGTAATTTAATTGTCACGCGTAAAAATAACTGTTGGTATGCGGTAAGTGCGATACAAAGAAAACGAATGGTAAATATCAAATGATTTTACCATATTCATAATTTTCATAATATTTGGCATAGCTACAGTGTACTGCGAATTTTTCTGGAATTTATTTCCGATCTTAAATTGTTCTTTTTTAAAGCACTGAAATAAAAGCGTCCGGCAATACAATATACTACCATACTTATTATTTACTACAATCTCAACATGTATCTTGCATTGTATTGGAGGCAGTCAAATATAAAATCTAAAAGAACGTATTATGTTTAAAAGATTTTGATTTTTTTTTTTTCTCACTTATCTTTTTTGATCAGAGAGTAGTCAAGCACAAATGTATTCACAATAACAATGTAATCCTAGTCCAAACATACTGTATATCAATATCAGATTTGATTGCATTGTTCTTTGATACTGCAACAACTTGTAGCCCTGCTTATAATATTATCTCTAAAAAGACAAAAGTTTGAAACTGCTAACATTGCCAGAGTAAACGTTATCTTTATTTTATTTCTATTTATTTTTTGCCTTCTTTTGTTATGTTGCAATACTTTTGACTTTCGTAGAATGCCTCTGTTTTTCATCTGATTATTTTGTCCTCAACGAGTTTATTAGAGCACATTTGTTTACCTCACCGCTATCGCCCACTCAAATCTGGAACTTTCCTCTAGTAGTCTATAGAGACAAGCAACATTTTATTAAAGATAATAATAATATTGCTTATATGACATCATTGATGGATCTCAAAGAGTACATGCCTACCTCACTGGCGTCAGCTCGTTCTCTACTCAAACAATTACTCAAAGCTTTTTTCCCTAAGGTAATTCCATTTTTGCTCAGCCTCATTTTAATTTGAGCGTTCAAGCGTTGCTTTTGATACTATCTCATATATATTTCAAGACTTTATAATCCAGAGGGAGACCTAGCAATTAATAACCTTAATTTGCCGTTCACCATAACAAAAAAAGTAAAATATTGTAGTTCTCCTACAATTTACATGCTCTTTGCTATAATCTACGTAAAGTCCCACTTGACTTTGACCTGGAGACGTTCAGAATTCTGAAATAGAGGTCTATTGACTACATTGAAATACATAACATCACAAGTTTGTGAAACTCATATCTCTCCATAATTGAGTTATCTGTATAATGATATAAACAGAATACATACATTTATAAGAATATGAGCATGCCTTGACAACTTAAATCCAGAAATCTAATCAGACCTGTCTTCCTGTGGTGATACATGTACATTATATTACCCTTCAAGTTTGAATCATATCTCAAGTTGAGATAGTTAATGTCACTGTAGCAATCTAACAAACTCAATCTATACATGGAATTCCATTGACTCTTATGACCCTTGACATTGTCCTGTGCTCTCAAAATCCAATCAGATTGTTTCCTGTTAGACCACAAACGATCCCAATCCATGCAAGTTGTGCATGCAATGTGATAAAAGAGTAAACGACGGATAACAGATGTTATCATATGGACCTATTTACCATTGCTTTTCCGAAATTGATCAGATCGCTTCCCTGGTAAAAACATACTATCCCAAGTTTTTGATGTTTTAATACCAATCCTTATATTCAGTAGCCTAATCTATGTCAAAGCAGAATATTATCTTGAAATTTTCTTTCCAATCCGTGTCTGTAATGTTGTTCACAGGAAGTTTAAAAAAGGTCTTAAAAAAGCCATATTGCAGGACCCTGATTCTAAGACATTTTTCACAGTACAGGAATTGTACTACATGTATATTAATTTTCAAATCTTCTTTTTCAAGAAATCTGCACATTTATCATAGGAGGTCTACTATTATATCTTCAAGTCAAAGTAAACTAAATGTTGGTAGACTTACAAAACGAATAGCTACCCCAGTCCGCTTCCAGCTTTTCAACTTCATGTAGGAACCTTGCCAACTTCAACATTTCTTACCACTTACTTTCTATTTAGACCTGACCCTCCGGCCCAAAAAGAATTGTTTTTTCATGGAAAATATGTGTTAACTTACCTACACTGACATTTGGAGGAAAGGAGATATTGTATTTTATTTTTTTACATCGTCATTCCGAAGAATGTTTCTTTGTTAATCTAATTTGTTTCGGTTTGTTATTAATCTCTGAAAGCACTTTCGTACTTTGAATGATGGGATATGTTTTTGCATTGTTGTGTCTCACTGTCATTGAAACAGAAGAATGAATTCTAAGATATTTTACGTTGTAATTTTAACCATTCTTCTTTCCGTGATCCTGACCAGGACCAAATATTAATTCACTGTGTCAAAGCCTACCAAGAAAATGAATTTAATCTTATGGATTTCATGGATACGTAAACAGTCCACATTCACCACATTCATCCTCTGCCGTTGCTGGCGGTATATTCTTCCATCCCATTCCCATTTATTGACTTTTCCATAGCAGTGAACACGCAACACGAGAAAGAGAGATGACTTATTCCACAAATGAATATGGTACTAAAATTACGGTACATAAAGATAATTTAGATGTACAGCTCATAAGGAGTGTGAAAGAATTGACGGAGGGTGCTGAGTTTGACTGCACAGTACGTCTACACCAATTGCCCCAGTTACCCGCTCGGTCATCCAGGCCAGCTGGATGGGTGCAGCGAGTATGCACTTGGCGGCTTTCACTTTGACTCGAGCACAAACACACACCAACTGTGAAGTTCGAAGCAGATAATAACTTATCAATAGCTAAGCGATGATGTTTTACCAAAACAGTACTGCAGATGAATAATCCAAAACTATGCGAAGCACAAATTGGTTCTAAATTGCTCCATTAGTGATGATTAATGCAGTATTCTTCCGTTATTTCGTGGGAGGCATGTTCCAGTATTCTCATAAAAGCCATGGATTCCGACTTAGATATATAATACTTGGTATTATATGTTGTCGATGAAGTATTATGTGCAATTGCGCACATACACACACGCACTAACCCATGCGAATATGAATGCACTTTCACAAACTGTTATCACTTGCATCAAATGCTCGCTGCCTGATGATCTGTTCTACTCCCTCGATCTGTAGGTAGCAGAGAGGCGAGCAATTCTAGGAATCGGGCAAAGCAAGGCATACAGATCCTGCCAAACAAAAATCGTATTCGTATTTTTCTATCCTCTTTCGCTTCTTAAGGGGGTACTAGATTTTGTGTCTATGACATGCACATCACCATCATGCCTACTACATCGCCAGTCTTCAATAGAAACATTTAATGTTCAATGAATGTCTGTGTCCCTCAGTTACCAGAACGAATGCCTTTGGTGCAAGGGATGACACACTTGTCAAAATGTTTGGCATTGTTTACTTGTTTTCTATTGAATATTTGAATAATAAAGGTTTCAGTCGACAGGTGGCATGGGGGATTGACATTTTATGATTCTGAAATAATTATTGACTTTAATGAGTTTTGGTACCCTTATCCAATGAAAAAGACAAATCGATTTGTAGGTTGGCAGGTCTGGGCTTACCCCTTACCTTTTTTGGATTTCAGGGATTTGAAGTCAAGTCCGAACACAGGGGCGCTGAGCCGAGGGGCTTTGGGGGGGCTTCAGCCCCCATTTTCTATCAGCAACGTGTACAAAACCAAAAATTACCAGTAGATTTGTCATTTTTAGCCTGTTCAGCCCCAACTTTCGGCTCAGCCCCCCCCCCCCCACTTTCGAAAACGCTCCGAGGCCCCTGTGCGACATACTTATTAATCTATGGCAACTGAACGGGTATTTATTTGGTTCAATCATCAAAGGTTCTCCAAGAGATGGGCATACAAATGTATTGTACTGTGAGGTATGTCTAGCTAGTTACATTGTGCAAATTGGAGACATTAAAAATCATGGATACTTGTCAGGGGAGTCTGGCCGCTACAAAAAGATTTCCTCCAGCCCCTTTCTGAAATATTTTGCTTTCTTGCAGAAGTTATAGGCCTGAAGTCGTCATGCATATTATTGGTCCTTTTCCATTATATTTAGTCATCCTTGTTCTTTCGTTTAACTTGCTCCAACAACTCTTGAAGATTCAGCATTCGTAAATTTTATTGACAAATTATAACACGAAAACAAATCTCATTGCTTTACCCTTGGATATTAACATTCCAGGTTTTTGGATATTAATTCCGGTTTCAGATATTCAAGACAACATCTCTTTATTGATTATTAATTATATTAGGCTTAGGGCTCATTATATCTGTCCACACAGCACGTATTCATTTGCAACGCTATAGGGGTTAGTCAGGTTGCTATGTTCTTTTAGACTAGGGCTATTTGAGTCTCGTCCCCCCCCCCAGAAAAAAAATAAAAAGAGGCATGACATGAAGGTGCAAGTTGCTCCTCTACAAATTGCCCCAAGGGCCATGCTAATAAATTAATTTGCGACAATATTGGTCATATTTATTCAGAACTAACGCAATGGAGACTGATCAGTAAACTAAAACAAACAAAAGAAGTTCCCCCTTTTCCATATCAATAATTTTTTAACCAGGAGGATTGGAAAATTAATTACATGTGGCCTCATGAGGGAATTTAATTGCACAAAGGGAGCGAATTTTAGAAAAAAAATCATCCAGTCGACTGCTTCGCAGGTGAGCAAATGGTTGAATGCAAAAATTTCATTTTTTGGAAGTTTCGCCAAGCCTAAAATGGCAACTTTGATTCAATGACAACGGACCCATTTTCAGATTTTAACATTTACACGTCAGAATGTGCCAAAACGTGAATTCCAATATACGGAAACGAAATTTGCGTCAATTTCCACGGGGTGAGTAAGCATGCAAGCAATTTGGCCCAAACTTGCGATATTTACTTCTTTGCCATGGTATCATCGATCATGTGAAGGGAATTCCTGTTTTGGGAAGTGTATGCCCAACAACATCCATTCATTCCGGTTGAATTGAACCTCCAATCAACCAAAAAATAGGCCATTTAGAATTCGAAGAGTTCGTTTCTAGTTATTTTTATGCACTAGAAGCATTCAACAACATTTTTTTGGTTTTATTTATATTCTTTGGAGCACATGTCAATATCAATGGCATTTAATTACAATTCATGCTTCAGTGAGCACGTTGAGACAGGAAAAAGCCCTTTTCTCAACGTATGGACTAAAATTACATTCTTACTTTGATTGATAAACATTCTTTGTTGGGAGTACTTTTGATTTTTTTCACAAAATCCCGATGTATCACGCTCAGTGGGCACAGCATACATAAAATCATGTTAATGGAAGAAAGTTTGGGGCTTCAGTCATGGTTCGTGACTTTTACGAATACGTACTTTGAGCAGATCAATGTTTAATTAGTTGGATCAGTTGAAGGCTGTGTGCCAAGTTCGCTGACTACCTCACGCAGAATTAACAATAATCATCGAGAAATGCGAATTTCACATTTGTTGCGGTATGTTCGGTCCTCCATTTGCTTTATTACAGAGTTTACAAAAGTTTTAACAAGTGAATTGAATATTTTCATTTAGTTTCCATCTTGACTGTGATTATATGAACTTTGCACATAGCTTAACTGGTCTCTAACTAACATGATCTGTACTAAATTACCTTTCGAAAAGTATGAACCATGACGAGCCCCAAACTTCTTCTTATTTCATATTTTCTGATCTTGTGTGGGCCTCGAGGCTTGTGAACTCGGGATTTTATGAAATAAAATCAATTGTACTCCCCAAAGAATTGTTACTATCAATCAAAGTAAGGAATCTGAATTTGTCCGGACGTGGAGAGAAAAGGGCTTTTCCAGTTACGTGCTCATGAGATGAATTGTTATAAATGCCATAGGAATTCATTGACTGTGTCCAAGATATAAAAAATAAACCCCAAAATGTTTTTATTGGAGATGCTTTCTAGATGCATTAAATCCTACAATGACTCTTCGTAATTTCAAAATGGCCTATTTTTGGTTGATTGATGGGTTCTATTCACCGTAAATGAATGGGATATTGCGTTACATACACTCCCAAACAGGAGATTTATCATATTTGATCGAAGGGTTACCATGAGCAAAGAGTAAAAATTGCGGAGTTTGGGCCATTTTTGCCTCCGTGCTCCTCAACCGTGAAATTTGAATCGTTATATTGGGAAGTACGTTTTTGCATACATTCGACGTGGTAAGAATGTTTAATCTGGAAAATTGTCGTTAATTATCATTGAAACAAAGTTGCCCATTTTAGGTTGTTGAACTTCAAAAAATTAATTTTGCATTTCAACATTGCCTCACTGAGCCCATGATAGATGATATTTCCAAAAAATTCGCTCCCATTGTGGCTAATTAAATTCCCGGGTACATGCGACGTATAATTATTATTTTTAATCCTCCCGGTTAAAAATTAATGATATCTGAAATAGGGGGAACTTCTTTTTTGTTTTGTGTTTTTAATAGAGCGAACATAGACCTATAGCTACATAAATGAAAATTCTATATATAGAAACGTCCCCAGCCATTACTAAATGAATACAGAACTCAGAAGTAATAAAAATATCAGTGTGAATTTGGTGTATAATATGCTGAGTACTGGATATAGTTTTCTGCTCAACTGTCAGCTACTACCTTAACCAAGTAATTTCATGCGCGAATATTATAAGTCATAACCGTGGCAACTATAAACAGGTGAAAGTGGGTAAAAAGTGAAATATAACTTTGAGCTGATATGTTGTTCTTATTGGAACTTCTATTCTGCCTTATTATTTATTATTATCTTTCTATTATGGGCCTACAGGGCTGTCCCAGGAGCAGATAAAGCGCGGGTGAAATACTGATAATAATTATATGATGAACCATTTTATAGTAAACAAATAAATAAAAATTGAGAGAAGTACTCCCGAGAAGAAGATTTAAAGTTCAAATTCTTCTTTCCCTTATTGACCATAATTTCAATTCAAAGAGCCAAAAATGATGGCAATAAGATTTTGAAAATGAAAGGTCAAATTTAGTGCAGATTTCCCATGCATGTTTGATGATTTGCGCAAATCAAGTAGATGGGAAAACGCACTGATGTCCGTTAGCAAGGGACGGACTCGCTCGGGAGATTTCGGTGAATAAAACTACGTCTTTATTTGCGCAACGCGCATAAATCCGTGTCGAGGAGTGTCGGGGGGGGGGGGAGGGGGGATGAGCGAATAATTCTCCCAACTTTGTCAGCGATCTGTTTGGAATTATGCTAGTGACAAAGGCGTTTTTAATACCCCTTGTAGCAGAGGCGGCTGAACGGTTTGGGGAGGAGGGTACGAATAGCATTTGTCTGGTTGAATGTATGTCTTAGCTTGTGGCTTACACTGATTACTGTTCAATGATTATGGAACAGTTAATGCCGGCGCGAACGCGCGAGCCGAAATTTTTAAGCTAAAGTTGGAGATATTTGTCATTTATCTGTCCTATTTAGTATCAGCGAGCGGGAGCGGGCGAGCGAAAATCATTAAGCTAAAATTGGAATATGTGTGTATTTAAAGGTCCCTATAATTAGGTATCGCGAGAGTGAAAAAAAAAATATATATAACGCTTAGATAGAGGCGCCAGAACGGATTTGAAAGTGGAGGTCTGATAGAAAAGGGCCACTTTTTTCTGAAAAGGGGGCACTTTAGATAGAGCGCTAGATCTAAAGAGAAATGTATTCGGAGAGGGAGGAGGTTCCGAAGAAAATTTGTTTTGAATGTATCTTTTAAGATCTATGGCTGCCTTTGATTCCTGCTCATTTTATTAATGCGAGCGCCGAGCGCGGCGAATTGTGTAATATCAATTTAGAAGATACTTTTACATGCTTTGTTAAATAAACAGCGATAGACACATTCACAATCCACAATCTTGCTATGAAAAATTTTGTGGGCTGCAGGCCCAAGCCTCCACCAACCTAGCCCTCACAAAACTACTATTAATGGTTTGATTGTCAAAAGTAATTTTTTTATCTTGAGATGCCTTCCAATCATAGTACAGTGAGAATAGTGATAATTTCGTTATTTATAAACAAAGAAACACATGATAAATTATAGAAATTAGGAGTAAATAATAATAAAACAGGACAAAAAGTACTAACGTAAGTGTATGTGTGAGTGTAGCATTAGGTTTCTGTCCCTAGACCTAAGGGCATTTATACCAAGGTTACTGATTTGTTAGTTAGTGCGAAGTTTTCGCATAGCCGACCGACCAGGAAAATTTTGGGGTTTTGGAGTAAAAAAAGGACGGCCAATTTTCTTTTTAGTATTTGGGGAAAAAAAGCGCTATTTTAAAACCCAATAAACACCCAATTCTCTAGATGTATTTTTTCCCCATTCTTTCTTTGAACACTTTAGGGGTGGGATGTTTGTACAGGCCATCCCCCCCCCCTCCTCAAATCTGGGGCGGATGTATCCCCCCATCCCCCGGGATTTACGCCCGTGTTTGGCGCAATTTGGCTTTGATATTGTAAATTTTCCAACTCTTCTTGCTCATCCTGCGTAATCATTTGTGAATTTGGTTATAAAAAAAATGAGGAAAATAGAAATCTAAGATGGTGTATTTAATATTTCATTATTTGCTTGCATTTATAGAGAAAAATGACTTAACACTCGGGTTCCTTTATTTCTGGGACGCACCAATTCCAAAATAATCTTTAACTCTGCGCAAACCCAAAACAATAATTAATCAAATCCCCTTCTTGCCCAAATGTTATTAAAAAAATCCCTTACATCCGTCTCATGTATCATATTCATTTTGTTTTATATTACTTTATGTCGGCACTGAATTGTACGAGATTTTTAAATTGATTTAAATAACGACGTTATCTGAAATTATTATTTTCATTATTTTTTGTTTATCTAACTGCCTAGTCATCCAATAAGTATAAAAAATCTAGTTCAATCTTTTCACTAAAACAATTTTATGCTAATATTTCATTGTAAATCTGTTTTAAGTTGTTAAATCTATATTATGTCGTCACAGCGACGACGTAAGGGTCTGTATTCATCAGGCAACGGAAAATGATAATTACCATGAATAAAATCTAAAGAAAAGGAAAAATAAAAAATGGTTGAATTTCTCATGCACGATTCCTAATGAGGGAAGATCCCTTTTTTTCCCAAAGGCAAATAAATATACGTCTGGAGAAATAGGATAATAGACCTCCCCCGAACTGATATTTCTGCTCTCTCCTCCATTTCTTATTTTGCTTTTATTTACTTTGGATGGATATCTTGATATCAGTGGCCGTTCTAGAATTAGAACTAAAATTTGATTTTGAATTTCAAAGAAGAGGGGGTGGGGCAGCCAATTTTTTTCCAGTTTTACCATGGGAATGCATAATTTACACACACTCCCTCTAAATATCTACCTGTCAAATAATAAATAAGAATAACTATATTTTGGGAAATATACTCGCTTCAACTTACTGCATTAATAAAAACCAACAGAAAAGGCAACACAACAATTTCTTCATGAGTATAAAATAATTTTCTCTTTATTTTCTGTCATCATTGTCTGTTTTGCATACATTAAAGTTTTGCCACTGATAATAGATATTTGTTTATTTTAACAGTCATGCAAACAACAACAAAGAAGAGTCCTACATGTAACATGCAGGGTAACAATATATATATATAATTTTTATGTTGATTAGCTATGTATATATTTACATAAAAAATAACATAGGTAATGTTTTTTTTTATATTACATATTAACCACTCACATAGAAGCTAATTTGTTCGAAGCAAATAACCTACAAAATAAATTACCACATGATTACAAACAACAACAACAACCTCTGTCTTGACTCTTTATGTTATTTAAAATTGAGTGATGAAAGACATTTATAACTCTAAATGGGACTGAAGAACACCATAACTTATCTGTATACAAGACATGTGTATATGCGAAAAGTATCAAAGATACACCTTAACCCTTTAGCATCTAAACCGCCCGAAACCCCCCCCCCCTTAGCTTACTCACTAAACCGCCCCAAACCGCCCCTATTTTATGCATGCTATAGTCAAGATAGTATCAAAAATATGTGATGAACCATTCCCATACTTGTTATGGATTACCCATTGGATGTGTGCTGTCCGATTCTACACAAAACAGTAAGTTTTAAGAGCAATTCGTATTGAAAAAACATGATTGAAACACAGCATAACCCTATCCGCTAGTGAGTAAACTGACACTTTTCACGCAGTCTCTAGGTGCTAAAGGGTTAAATGTCTTAACAATCTTTAACGACCTGTTCCTATTCGAAGAGGTTTGCCTCATCTAAAATACATCCTATAGGTTAGAAAGTTGGCTAAGTGATGCAATACTTTCTTGTAGATGCTGTACGCAGTGTAGCCTGCAGTCAGACGTTCACTATAGCTTCACAATGCAAACTTTCTAACCTAGATAAGGTTTATCTAACACTCCTTCTCTTAAAATGTGTACATTGACTTTAAACAGTTTCATAATAATAACAACAGTTGGAAGAGCGATATGAGGACTTGGTAAAAAAGAAGGGATAAAGAAAATTATGAAATTCAAAAAGGCAAAATGTGCATAATGTTACAATTGAAATCATACATAAAATCGTCTTTCATGGTCATTACTTGACATACAACATTAAAAGGGCTGAATTGAATTGATGTCTTGCCAAAGGACATTCCTGAAGTAACCATGACTCAAACACCTTGTTATCAGTAGTCCATGACAAGACTACAACATAGGGAGGGGGAGTAGATTGTGCCCCTTAGCTATGGTTATTACTACATATATCAATGTGCTACTCTATATGGTCCTATGATTTCCAAGATAACTGTCTATTTTGCTTGGTAAATTAAAATAGTTGGAAAAGGAGGATTGGGGCTTATTTTAAACAAAATTCAAAACCTGTTTTCATTAAGCAACAATATTTAATCAGAAATTTTTTTTCTTCTTCATTAATATTTTCAAGAAAAAAAATCAAGGTGACACTCAGAAAATAAAAATAACAACAGATGCAAAAAAATAGACCATAAGAGAAGCATGTTTAGATTATCAACACAAATAAAAATCAATGTAATAATGTCATTCATTTGAATTGAAATTTCAGGAAGACTTCATTGCTTAAATACAGACACTTATCATATAGTAAGGGAGAATGGAGTAAGATGGTAGCTAAATA
>CALNVZ010002100.1:35966888-35988694 GCA_940671915.1 Paracentrotus lividus
TCTGTACCTATTTGGCTTTGTCGGTGTCGGGATAAAAGCATCTTTGGCGTGTCCAAATTGTGAAATCGGTTTGGCGTTCCCCCCCCCCCCACCCCCTTCAGTTTGAAATCGAGGTTCAAACATCGATCATGATGGGATTAATTAGCTTCTTTAATATTATTCCTAGTACACATACATTAAAGAACGCAGGCAAGGGCTATTTACGTTTTTTCCTTGTTCTGTATCCAGTATACAAATTCTGTGGTCATTGTCAACACGTGAACGTCACACATCAGTGGAGTCTTTTTCATTTGCAGGCCCGTATAACAATTAGCTAGTATATTAAATAGCCTGTGACATCCTGAAGTGGTATTAAGGTAGTTAATTACATGTACTCCCCTCTGTTTTACAAGAATTTGGTTACCCCAAAAATCATTTTTGGTGTCGAAAATAATTACTGGGTTCTATTTTATATTCAATTGATTTTCAAGACTAACTGGTTTTGGTTCGTAAGACCTAATTTGTTGATAACTGTTTGTCATTGAGACAAATCTACAGCATCGATGTTTATCGCTAGCCCAGTGCATATAGGAAAATCGTGTAATAGGCCTATTGCTGATGCATAACGTTATGTATTACATCGTTGACTCAACTCTTGTCCACAACATATGCAAACAATACTGTAATAATGTGGAATTTGATATGACAGAGTATCCTATTACAAAATGTGTAATATTCTGGTTTGGTTTGAAGTCTGAATGATATACTAAACCAAAGATAATCTAAGGAAGTGCATTAGTTGAAGGAAGATATGGAACAGAAAAAATGAATGAAATGAAAGTCATAACAAACAGAATCTTCATTGTGATACAGCTTTTACACACATTCTCTTCTGGATGACACAACATTGCATGAAATAAATAATTATCAAAACAGATTTTTAATCATAAGGCATAAAAAAGCCACATTGAATAACATTAAAAGTCCATGTGTATCATGAGTGAAAATGTTCTATAGTCTATCAGCTTCTCTGACAACATCAGTTTTTTCATAATGCTACAGTCACAACCAGTTGTGCATGTCACCTAGCCTTCATTGAATGGCTGCTAATTCCTGTGATAACTTGCATTTTTACATGGTTGCGGCAAGAACATGGCCAACTTGCTCCAACGTGCCTGAACCTGCATCCAATGCAAGAATTTTCGGTGTACTCGAACGCAGACCAGTGGAGTGTAACACAAAGACTTACGATTGATAAAAAGTTACGATAGATTTTTCTCGGTAGCCTCATCATGGACAGGATGTCCAAAGTTGAAGAGCTTAATTCTAACCCTAGCCCTAAACCTACTCTTAATCTTATCCAAATCCTATTCCATGATTGTTCCTGGTTTCCAAATGAGGCTACCGAGAAAAAAAAACAATCATAACTTTTTATCAATCATAAGTCTTTGTGTTACAGGGCACAGATGCAGAGAGATGCACGACTGATTGTGACCATAGGATTATGTGTCTGTCCTCCTTGTGCGAAAGTTATTTCAAAAGCACAAAAGACGGGGAAAAGATCTGTTCCTCATGAACAATTTTCTCCAGGCATGGTCATATCTTTGATGATAACTCTTGTTGTCCTTGTAACACTTTATATCTATTAAGAGTCTTTGTCCTTTGACGCTCCACTCACACCCGCCACGCTTTCTCAATGGTCTAACTGGAGATCAAGGTGCCTTGCTGATTGGGTCACTCATAAGGATGTCTCATTATGCGGTGGTCGAGATGCATGGTTTTCTTCCTCTAATAGGGCTATCCTCTGTTTTAGCATTCGCACCTGGAGCAAGGAAAAAGACAAATAGAATTTTCGTTGACAGTGATTAACCATTTTCTTCTTTTCTAAGGTATATTTCTGTACAGTTTGCTCTGTAGCATGTAGCATTATGCACTTCAAAGTTTAATGCAAGAGACTGAATTCACCTTTTTCAATTCTTTAAAAAAACATGAAATTCCTTTCCAGTTGTCTGATTTTCATCAAACTATTTTTTAAAAGGTTCCAGAAATGTTCTGCGTTAGTGATTGTTGGGTCTGGGTTGGCTATTAAACTGCAGTGTGCCATAGTATAGCATCAAAGTTTCATTCCAGTTGCTTTCCCCTCAAGTAATCATGTATTCAAATGTTTTCCGCGCCTGAGAAAAAAATACAAATCCGCTGCACATAATCACTATAAATTGCTGCCTAAGACTCTTACCTATTATATCCTTTAACAAATGCAATGTTCAGTGCAGCTCTTAAATTGTCCCAATTTCTATTTCTCTTCAGATCTTTTCTACAATGAATCAGACTCTACAAACAAATCTCTAGGGCACACAGATCAAACAGAGGCTACAAAATACTTGTTAATCCCTGTATTGTGTTTGTCTATAATACCATTCCTTTGAAGTGGCTCTACAATCAACTCACATTTGATTGGGGTCTTTCTTTATTTCCATTCAATAAGGCTACTTTTCACCTCTCAACATGACTAGGCATGAGTAAACATACCCAATAAGTTCAAAAGGAAATGAGTCCTACTCATAAAGGGTAATATGTTTTTTAATGTTACATCATCCCTCTTTTCCAAAGGTGAAAAGGTGAAGTAGTTGTTTTAAATTAGCAATACATTTAAAAATAGAATGGCTTTCTCTAAGTATGTAGAATTATGAAAGCCAAAATATATGTATAGTTTATATTATTGATACATATTCAGGGACCTCTACTCCTAAGCACCCAAATTAAACAGTTAACTGAAAATCTGATATTATTCATTCACCTCTCAAAGACATAAAGAAAATCAATATTCTATTTGCCTTCCCCCAGAAAAAAAAGAGACTATGCAAGTATTTCAAATATGAAAGTACCATCAATAAATGTTAATGTTTTAACAAACCCGGAAGAATGTAGCATGATCATTTTTAGTCAATAGAACTTTGATGTCTCGGTATAGCCTGGTCATGACCCTGAGATCTATGCACAGCTTAGGAATGTTATCAAAATATTTTTTTTTTCTAACTTCAATCTGGAGAACCTATTCACAAGAAAATCAGCACTACCAAAACTGATTACAAACAATATAAATATTGAATTTCAGTTACATATAATCCATTTTAATTTTTATTCAATTATTGGCTGTCTTGGGGATTCTCGGCTGTCTAATCCCCCTACAAAAACCGCCTTGGACAATGACCCCCTACAAAAACTACTATCTCCAAGCTTACACCCCTGGACGACTACCCTCCAGGAAATTGCCCTCGGGAATCTTACCTTCCCCAGGACAACTACCCCCTCCAAACAACCATTTTTCAGGACAACTATCTCCAAAGACATCTACCCTCCTGGAAAACGACCCTCCAGGACAATCGCCCTTAAGGACAATACCCCTCTAGAACAACCACGCTCCAGGACAACCAATTCTCAAGGACAATCATGCTCCAGGAAAAACCCCTTGCAGGACAAACATCCTCCAGGATAACTTAACTCAGGAAACCCACCCTCCAAGACAATCGCCCTTAAGGACAATACCCCTCTAGGACAACCACGCTCCAGGACAACCATTCTCAAGGACAACCATGCTCCAGGAAAAACCCCTTGCAGGACAAACACCCTGCAGGATAACTAAACTACAGGAAACCCACCCTCCAGGACAATTGCCCTCAAGGACAACCATGCTCCAGGACAACCACTCTCAAGGACAACAACCCTCCAGGACAACCCCTTACAAGACAAACACCCTCCATGACAACTAAACTACAGGAACCCAACCTCCAGGACAAAATACCTTCCAGGACAAACACCTACAGGACAACTACCCTACAGGAAAACCACCCTCCAGGACAAATACCTTCCAGGAAAACTACCTTTCAGGACAACCACCCCTCCAGGACAACAACTTCCTTTAAAAACCTAACTCAAGGGTAGTTGTCCTGGGGTTAGTTAACCAGGGGTAACTTGACTAGGAAATATCTGTTCAGGGGCTGTTGTCACAGAAGTTTTAGTGGTGCATTTGAGGCAACAACTCTACCAATACAGAAATAATTCTGTGCATCATGTATCATATGAATAAAGAGATATTTCTAATACCTGTGTATCATGTCTCTCACCATGCCATCATCTGTGCTTCAAGCTTCTTGACTACTCTGATGTTTCTTCTTTGCCTTCTCATATGCTGTCACCAAAGCACTGCAAACAAAACAACAAGTGGGTGTTCTAATAAGCTCTAAAATACTGTAATAATCAAATCAATACTTCATATGATCTAAATCCTTGTTTTTTAACACTGAAAGATGGTCTACCACAAGGCTGGCGCTGTTGAACTTACAGTGGTGGCCAAAAATTATTAGAACACACCAAGCATATTTAAATGATTTTAATAATTTCATTCAGTTGACCATTTAAATACCTATAAAATGGTTGGATGTCTCCGAATATCATCAATATGCTTTAAAAACTAAACAACAAAGCCCATGCGTTGGGAACTCGCCCCAAGTCGCCCTTTTTTAAGGTCACCCACCAATTGCAAAATTAAAAAATCTTGCCCATTTCAGGATCAAAGTGTCATAACGTTAAACATTTTAAAGCTCTTCCTACAAAAGTATTATATTCTGAAAGGAAATTTCATGAGGATGTCAAAAATGGCATTCATAACAACACAGGCGTGAAGTAGTGACATCTTAAGAGGGGATTTTTAAAATTTTTTTGAAGGGCCACATTTTTTTAAATTCAGTGCCCCTATTTAAGTTCATTGTTCCAATGACCCTTAATATTTCAACATATTTGAATTGCTCATGGAAATTTCCTTTAAAAAATTATACATTTACAGGAGTGTCTTCGTAAATAAAAAAAAATAGTCTTAACCTTCAATGGCATGGTTATTTGGTCATCTAACCACCAAGGGTGGGGGCGAATCCACCTCCCCATTTGACCAAATTTGCTGAAACTTAGAATGTATTTGAGGTATATTAGAATAAATATGCCTGCTAAGTTTCATACTTGCACCTCAAATACTTTTTGAGCAATCAGCATATGTATTTGGAATTTTACTTTTTTGCATTTGGACTACATGTTTAATCAACAAGTCTATGGGGAAATCAAAAGCGCATAGCGCAACTATTTTAATGCTGCGCATTACCAAATGGTCGAAACTATATAATTTGGTATCAACATATACGTAAGACCCTATGCTAAAAAGTCATGAAAGCTCATGGCACACAAAAGATATTTTAAATCTGATTTCGGCAAATGAACTAGGGCTTTGATAATCCCATAGACTTTGTGTCGGTTCAGGTGTTCTAATAATTTTGCCACCACTGTATATTACTGACACCAATTAAATGTGACATCATTACATGTGTTTCTTTTACTTTATATTTGTACAATATTTAAACAGCATCTTGGAATGCCCTCTTATTGCGCATTCACTCACTTAATGTTCGAGTGGCCATTATTGCGTTCAGTTGCAAATGTTTGGGGAATATAAGAAAGCTAGAACTGAAGGCTCTGTGTAGTCTGTGTATTGACTCCGTATTAGCTCATTTCATTGCATCATGTTGCCTTTGACTGCATTTGTCTATGTCTGGCCATCCGCACCTGAACACAGGCTAAAATGCTAGGCGGGAGCCCGGCTTTACAAAGTGCTTCATAATTTACTCCACATCATTGCCATGATAATAAATTAAACAATACTAAACTATTGATATTAATTAGAATGTGATCACGATTAATGTGCGAACTGAAAAGCTGAATAAACAAATTCAGAATAGGTGCTTTGATAGAAAAAGAACACACAAAAGAAAAATGCTAGTTGACTTGGAGATAGAACACACAAATTAGCTACGTGAGTAAAGAAAATATTGGAGTATGTGCTCTATTATCAACAAAACAAATTAATATTGTTTGTTTTCTGATAACAAATTTAACATTATTCCATAGTGATTGTGACCTGAATAGATTTTCTTGGTTACAAGAATATATATAAATAAGACATGAGTGATGATTCTTTGTCTAAATTAGATCATCTCCCCAGAAACAGAAGAGTGTTACTGCGAATTCCCTTTTCAGATATGGCACTTAATTTTTTACTTGGCGAGTCCCCTCCAAAAAAAAGAAGAAGAAGAAAAAACCCAACCTTAGCAACCCAGTATCAACAAAATATTCAGTTGGTTCACTTGCAATGAATTCAAAATCTATAAATTGCATAAATGTGCATTTTTAAGCCTTCAAACAAAAATCAATTCCATGATAACAATGGACTGCCCATGTTCAAGGAACAAAGGTTTAGAGAATCTTACAGGCTAAATTTGTTCACCAAATAGCAATTTCCTCCCAACCTTGTCGGAAGAAAAAAATCCTTGGAATTTGGAGGGGGAAAAGTATCCCAAAGGTGAGAACCCCAGTCTTACTACCGTAATTACGGTGTATAAGCCGCACCCGTGTATAAACCGCACCCCAAATGTGCCCTTGCCAAAAAATTTAAAAATAAAAACAAGTGGATTAGTAAATTATGCGATGCGCATATATGTCCCGCGATAATGTAAAATTCCCATTATATCACGATTAGTGCTATCACATAAGGCAAACGGAATCGAAATCGGGTAAAAATGCAAGAAGTAGCATTTTGTAGCCAATGTACATTATAGGTGAAAGTCAAGGTCAAAGGTCAAAGGGTCAAAAGTCAAAATTCTGTGAAGAAGTTTCGTAGTCCTCAGCTAGTGCTATCACATAAAGCAAACGAATCGAAATCGCGATGAAAATGGCGAAGGAGTAGGATTTGGTAGCCAATTAACAATATAGGTCAAAAAATCCAGGTCAAAGGTCAAAATTCTGTGAAGAAGTTTTGTAGCCATCACCTAGTGCTATTACATAAAGCAAACGGAATCGAAATCGGATGAAAATGGCGAAGGAGTAGCATTTTTTAGCCAATTAACAATATAGGTCAAAAATCAAGGTCAAAGGTCAAAGGGGTCAAAAGTCAATTTCCGTGAAGAAGTTTTGTAGTCCTCACCTAGTGCTATCACATAGAGCAAACAGAATCGAAATTGGATGAAAAATAGCGAAGGAGTAGCATTTTTTAGCCAATTAACAATATAGGTCAAAAATCAAGGTCAAAGGTCAAAGGGTCAAAAGTCAAAATTTCGTGAAGAAGTATTGTAGTCCTCACCTAGTGCTATCACATAAAGCAAGCGGAATCGAAATCGGATGAAAAATGGTGAAGGAGTAGCATTTTGTAGCCATGTACAATATAAGTAAAAGTCAAGGTCAAAGGTCAAAGGGTCAAAAGTCAAAATTCCACGAGAAGTTTTGTAGTCCTCACCTAGTGCTATCAATAATGCAAACGGAATCGAAATCGGATGAAAAATGGCAAGGAGTAGCATTTTTTAGCCAATTAACAATATAGGTCAAAAATCAAGGTCAAAGGTCAAAGGGGTCAAAAGTCAAAATTCTGTGAAGAAGTTTTGTAGTCCTCACCTAGTGCTATCACATAAAGCAAACAGAATTGAAATCGGATGAAAAATGGCGAAGGAGTAGCATTTTTGTAGCCAATTAACATTATAGTCAAAAATCAGGGTCAAAGGTCAAAGGTCAAAATTCTGTGAAGAAGTTTTGTAGCTATCACTAGTGCTATCATATAAAGCAAACGGAATCGAAATCGGATGAAAAATGGCAAAGGAGTAGCAAATTGAAGATTTTGTTCACATACGGACGCACGGACGGACGGACAGATGGACGGACACACACACACACGTACGGAGCCCGTTTCCTAGTCCCTGCTCGAACTCGTTCGGCGGGAAAATAAAAAATAAAAAAAATAATAAAAAAAAAATTTAATTAAAAAAATAATTAGAATAATAGACAAATCAATGAAGGAATTCAATCTTGTCATCTTGTTTATTTATGAGAAACAACAAGGCAATTAGAGCTGAAGTGAAGATAAACAAAATGAATAAAAAAAGAAAATAGATCGGGACTTTTTATTTCCTAAACTGCAAAGGGTCTGCATGCGCAGACTAGTGCATTGTACATGTATATAAAATGGGTGGTATGAGAGAAGGCTTCTGATTGGTCAATGCCCTATCTTGCAATGCCGTAATTCGGTATATGGTGCACCGCGTGCACTATACCTGCAATTTCTGCACTGCAGTTGTGTACAAATCCTCATAGACAAATCAGGGATATAGCAGACGAAGTGCACATTATCGATAGTGCGCCGATATACGCTGTGATTAAGGGATTTCAAGTCTTCTTGAGAGAGGATTCATCATATAAATAGTAAGGTAAGTTCAGATATACTTTGATACAATTTTTCTGTATTTATTATTTAAAGCTGCAAATGATGCATTCAGAGGGATGATTCACAGGCTCAAGGAAGTTGGGAAGGGTGCTGTATTAAGGGATTTTCAAGTCTTCTTGGAGAGAGGATTCATCATATAAATAGTAAGGTAAGTTCAGATATACTTTGATACAATTTTCTGTTCCCATCTAATATAACATATAGCACATGCTTATTCTCGTTCAATATAAAATATCATTCGTGTCCATAAATTTCAAATTTCTCTTGTGCGTTATATTTAAACTCGGCCTACGGCCTCGTTGAAATATAAACGCACGCGAGAAATTTGAAATTTATGGACACTCATATTACGGTATTTTGCACTCGCTACCATTGCACTATTTTGTATAATATTGCGCAGTGCCAAAAAATGCATGCAGAAAAAAAGTGATCGGCGAGGTGAGTGTTTGGATGAACTCTGCGACCATGCGAAACTTCTTCTTATCAGAAGTTTTGTGGTCATATTGGACCTGTCTGAAACTAGTTTCTCAAGAGGATATCTAGGGGAAGTTTTTTTGTGTGATTGTTATGTTTGATGATGACTTTTTGTTATGGATTCGAGGTGAATGTTTGAACATCGGCAAAGCACCATACATGGATAATCTCCAGGCCGCTGCAGCGGTGTTTCTACACACTCGACCTGGCGGGTTTCACAAGCATCTCGCGGTCAATCAGCGTCAAAATATGACAAGTTTTTAATTTACTTATTTTTGAGTAATTCAAATAAGTTTAAGTATTATAATGCATAAATAGTCTGATATCACTAGACTCTATTTATTTTTTGACAAAATAAGTTGGATCTAAGCCTCGCCAATCCTATCTCTATGTATAAACCGCACCCCCTACTTTTGACTTTTTGCCAACGGCAAAAAGGTGCGGCTTATACACCGTTAATTACGGTAATTAGTACTATTCAGTTTGGAAATAAACTCTATGGTTGAAATCTCATCACAAGAATTCTATTTCAGCTTGTCCAGGTCTTAAACTTATTTATTAATACTGGTAGAACCCTTGCAATGAGAATTTGCCCCTTAGTATTATTTAATAAAATCTGCCAAGTTTTTTATACACCGATTAGAATCCTAGTTTTACCTGTAAGCCTAACTCTGTGGAATGTCTTGAGCTTCTCCAGGGTCATTGCCATATTCATTAATCTTGTCAGTACTCTGGTAAAAAAAAACCCTAGCATCTCTTTTAAAAAGAAGTTTCTTTTAAGTGAAGTCTCCAAAGGATGTCACCCACATACTGGAAACAAATAATGTCTTACCTATTTGCTCTCTTTAGATCTGCAACAAATTTGCAGACGTTGATGTCTCATCTCAGAGTTCTTCTGCAGCTTCTCTAAGGTCATAACCAGCTCCTGGATGCGAGCCTTGAGACGCTTCTCCCTCCGTAGCATCTCAGCTGCATTGACCTGGAGGGAGGGGTCCTCCAGCATGCTCAGTTCAGCTAGGGTGATGGCAGGGGTGGTACCACCAGAGCCACTGCCCCCACCACACCACACCTGGACCACCTCCGCTACTACTGGTGGATCCCTGACGAGAGTGCCTATCCATTTCAACCTGTAGGTGCATCATGAGAAACAGAAGTAGGTTAACAAGGTATAATTCTCATTCAAGTATAGATGATAACTATTTGTTATAACTAATTTACTCTAATAGCATGTGCTTCCACAGAGATTTGTAAATTATGACTTGCTTTTATCTTAAGCACATAAATTCTCTTCAGTTGACATATTCACGATGTCAGGCACCTTTAAAAGTTTTTGGCAGATAATTGGCACTATACAAATGCTGTTCATCATCAATATCATAATAAGGTCAAGCGTGTCAGGGACTCAAAGACTGAGCATTGCAATGCTAAGTCAGGTAACTGATCTCCACTGAACCTTAGAATCTCTACTATGATCATGCAAGTTTAAAAGGACCATGTCCTTTAAGTAGGTGATAATTCATTTGATTACTTTCAAAATAATCTTTTCTTTTTAATCGCTACCTAACCTCTAGATTTTCATTAAAATAATTCTTGATGCTATGATATGTGCTATCAAGTTATCATTGATTTCTGGTAACCCCATGGACAAAACCTCTCAAAGTTTTCCTTTCTTGGGCCTCTCTTTGGGAATTTAACACATATCTTCAAATGTCATACATGTATCTATTTCTTTGGACACAGTCATCTTGTTTGTTATCTCTCTTTCTTCTTACCTTGCCATTTCTCATCATGACATCTATCCTATGTCTTCCAAGTGATGATGACTGCTCCTCCCAGGGTGAACTCAGCGAATCTTTGACCTCTGATTTGAGAATGGTCAATCTGAGCCTGTAAGCCTGTTCCTGGGCTTCCCTGGAGCTCAGCTTGAGCTCTAGAGTCTTTTTCTCTTGTCCAGGAGGTAGTACTGTGCTTTCGTTTCTGCTGCTTTCTCCTCCTGGAGCCAGATATGTAAAGAGCGAAAAATTGCATGAGTGATAAAAAAAAATGTACTAAAAATCTTAGTCCGAATGATCAGAATTAACTCAAACTGGAGTACAATTTATTTACAGTGTTATTGATAGGGTTTATACAGGTTATGTTGATAGTTGCCTAATGTTAACTGTTAGGTCTTGACAAAGTAGGACATTGGTAAGTTTTAAGAGAAGGATAAACACTCATCAGCACAATGGTGATATGACATTTGCTCCTGCGACAATTGCTCCAATCTTTATTTCATCTAAGATATAGGGTAGGGGTTAAGGTCGCAAAAGGGTTTCATGTTAGGTTTAGGGTTATGTTTAGGGTAGGGTATAAGTCCAGTGTTCAAATTATATTAGTCATTGATTAGTGAATGGACTTTGCAGCGAAGCAATTGTCGCCAAAGCAAATGTCATGGAATCAAGACAATCACCACCATTATCATTGTCTTTATCACCATCACCGACGTCATTACAATAATCATCATTATTATCATCTTCAGTATCATTGCCACAATAACCATATCATTATCATCATCAAAACATCGTCACAAATAATTAATCATCATCATTATCATCATCATCATCATCATCATCATCATCATCATCATCATCATCATCATCATCATCATCACACATCATCACACATCATCATCATCATCATCACATATCATCATCATCCTGGGCCCCATTACATAATAAAGAGTTACTATTATATTATTTTTGCCATCAAAGGTAACTTTCATGAAATACTCCAATTTAATTGGCAATTTAAATGGCTGTTGTGCAATGTTACCATGGAAGTTACAATAAATGGCAAAGTTACTATAAGAGTAATTCTTTATGCATTGGGGCCCTGAACACCAACACCCTCCCCATAATCGCCATCACCAACATCACCACCACTTCCATCACCATGAACATAACTATCCCGATTCAAATCCAACCTGACTAACCTTGAGTGCCGTTAGCTCCTGCATGAGGACAGCATTCTCCAGGTCCAGCCTCTGACTATCACAGCTAGGAGTGGACTCCTGACTCATGGGATCCACATGGACCGATTCCAGTTCCATCACGGTTAGTCTCACCGCCGCTCGGTCATTCTTCAGCTGCTGGATGTAATCCCGTAGACGCTGCGCATCCTCTCTGGAGAACTCGGTATCACAGCTACTTGCCGTTGAACTTGTGGTGCTACAGGGAAGGGGGAATGATAAGAGAGCAGAGTTTGTTATCAAAACTAGCATGTCTTAAAGTGAAATTATTGTTCTAAGGATGAGATTGAAATATGGACAACACTGTCTAAAAGTGCTTTGGAAAGTTTGATAGCACTTCACCTAAGCATTATTGCATGCTGCTAGGCTTTTAAATTTACTAAAATAATTAATTAACCCAATTCTGCGTAGAGTCACACACAAACAGAAATGCACGTAACGAATACATAAAATGTTTGGCCTGTTTTACTGTTTTTGGTATGTACATGTATTGGGTCATATTATGACTCTGAGGGCAATTGAAGAGCAATCCTTTACAATGGATTTTTTTTACTATGATATTCTTCCGAAAGTAGCATTAAAATAGCAGAAAAGCTCATGATAATTTTACTCATCTTTTCCACTACACTACATTGAACAATGTAGTGTAGTGGAAATATGACTATTAAAGGGACAAATGCAATATCTGTTTGTACTGTTTTGATGGTCGTTAATCATAAAGGAAGAATGATTTAGTAAAAGGGAAGTAAAGAAATAAATTCACACAAACTTGAAAAAAGACACACGACCAGTTGTTATCATGGCGTTATTTACCTTGTGTGGCTGTGTGATGACAGATCCTCCCAGGGTTGTAGCGGAACATGGCATACCATCGTGCCACAACTCCTATCTAACCTCTGCAACAACGCCTTGGCAACATTCTCTGAGACCTTACGATTGTCATGGACACGCTTCAACATGGAGGTGGTCTCCTCCGATGAGTCTTCCCCTGACCCTTCTGAGCTCTCTGCAGAGATAGAGGTCAAAATTCAAATTCAGTTAAAGGGATGCAGTAACATTGAATAATATTCAAATCGCAATTTATTTGATTCAGCTCATTTCGCCAACATGATTATAAACGCATAGGTCAGTCTGGCATCCCTTCCAAACTGCAGGCAATTGCTTGCTTTACTTTTGAGATACATTGTATCTATAATTTCATACTTAAATTTTGAAAGCATTCCATGAACGCTTTCCAAAACATGTGGGTTTCAAAGCAGCACAATGTACACCACATTTCCTCTCGTGAAGTCCCCATCCCTACCAGGCTGCTAAGCTTGCCACAGAGCAGTAGTAAAATAATCGTACGCAGCCGTATGCTTGATTGTTTTCACTCTTTTAAGATAGTAAATTACTTGCATTTGATCAAATATTTTCAATATTCTTTTTAAGATCAGAACAATAGAATTTTATTCATTCTGATCTCTTTTGCACTTGTCTTTGGAAATTAACCAAATCCCTTTAATTTAGGGGGAAATATTTAATGGCTTTCTCTAATAAAATTGACTGGAGATAAACCTTTCTGAAAGGTCTCTATCAATTAGGCTGTACTGCTTATTTATGTTCTGTTTACTAAGTTATATGCTATCTGTGTCAATTTAAAAAAAAGGTTATCTGCCAAACAATCCCCTTTACCCATCTGATTTGCTGTACAATAAATGTATCCTTGATGATCTGTTTTACAATGTTATAGAGCTAATCTGGTGCTCCAAAATTTGTTACCACTTTAAGCAATCCTATTTTCCCCTTGATTCACTTTTCATACTGTCTATCCTTGGTCACCAATCCATTATGGCTTTGGTCTCATTGGCAAAGCAGCTCTAGGGAGTTCCTAACACAAATTATTTCTAGTGAATCACACAATGAAAAGCAAACCCAAGGTGGATTAGCATATTCCTAATCTCCTTAAAATTACACGGTTTACTGAGCTAATCTTTATGAAAGGCCACAAGTATTAATTTTCTTTTGATATAATATATACCAGTGTGACATAGAATTTTCATATTACATTAAGAGGTTAAGTAATATTCATCGAATATCCTTCATCTACTTCTATCAAAATTAAGTCGGCGGGGAAGAAATGTAGTAAGACTCATAATAAGGAAAGGTTAAACCACATAGAGCCCTTCGAATGAGGGTATTCAAATACCTACATTTATTTAGATAAATAAAGTCTTTTCAAAAGAAAATGCCCTCCTTTTAAATACTATGAAAATACTCTATCAACCAGAACCAGTGATGTGTAGAAGCAATAAAACTGTTATCAAAATACCTGCTGCAGATTCCCTTATATCTGTATGTCCCTATTTTTGTGAATTCAATAAATGCCTAATGTTGACCCCTTTCATCTTCATTTCTCTCCTTCTTGTAATGTCCATTTCTCTCTTTATATCACTTTGTGCCATCATTACATAATTAATTGTATTTTGCAATTTGATGTATCATTTTGGTGGACAATTGGTGGAGTTTGATATTGCTATATACCTAAGCCAACTCCTGCAGCCTTGCAATTAGCCAGGAGCACCGACTGCTCACTCTCCTTCAAAGCCAGGACCACCTCCAGAGCCTCGATGGTCTGTTCACTGTAGTTGACCGCCAGCTGCAATGCCGTGTTGTTCGACTCGTACTTCCCGACCAGCATGGTCAAACGGTCAGCGTTGGACTTGCTCTCCTCCAAGGACAGCTGTAGCACATCGTTCTGGCACCTCAAGTGTTCTATCTTGCTGGTGAGTCTCTCCAGGTCGACCTCTATCTCGCGAGCCTTGTGCTCAGGGATGGATAGGCCGTAGGATGATAGGGTCTGAAGGATCTCCTGCATACTGGAGCAGGACTGTAAGGTCTGGGCCAGATGCTCAGCTACTTTGGGATTAGTGATCTGGATGAAAAGGGAAGACATGATAGACAGTGATTTGAAAATTTAAAACAAAAAATGATTTTACAAAAAGATGTAACTGGTGTCCCCCAGATAGACTACTACATACATTGCAAGTGTTTTGATTACTTACTTCACCAGAGAGTTGCTATACAAAATAGATTATTATAACTTTTATCATTTTATTTTAAACAACCTAAAAGTACATCAACGATAAAGATAAGAATGGTTTATTCAATAAAAATCATCGCAGCCAAAGGCTGAATTGAGATTCATTTATAAACATACTTTTACATGATGAAAAATGCAATACAGTATACGTAAATGTTACAGTACAATAATACAATTTAGGCTTTATGGTAAGGGATATTTCGATCATACTGAATTAGACAGATACTGCGAAGGGTGTATAATAATGGCAACATTCAGTAAAAATATTTATTGAAATGGAATACCGTGGGTACATGTAAGTACATGTATATTGATGTCTTAACTAGAGATCTTCAAAGTTTAACTTAAATAAATTAATCCTGAAAAAGGAGAAATAATGAATATCTCAACAACAAGAAACGAAAAGGACTCTCGACAATCAAATCCTCACCCCTATATTACTGATGTCCGAGCCCAGGACGCATCGGTCATTACTACTCTTACTGCTGCTACTGGCCGATCTGGACGGCTTTAACCGGACCCTCTCGGCGACCTTTGCAATCGGGACGTCGGTCCTGCGATCACTGCCAGTCAGACTGAGCTCTCCCGTGCTGGGGTTAACGTTGTGGGCCGACTGGGAGGGGGAAGGGCCGGGGGAGTGGCGCGGTGAGTGGCGGGGGTTGGGTGAGTTGAGTTGTTCAGCTGAAGAGGATGAGGTGTAGCCACTAAGCTTCTGGTTGTTGGCATGGAGGATGCTTTGCAGCTCTCTCACCTATTCAAGCCAAACGTAAAAAATGTCAAAGTTAAAAGATATTCCTTCAATTCTTAACTCTTTACACGCTGAATATATTCTGAAGGAAAAATAATGACAATTGATGTTGAGATATTTTTTCTGAATTCTGCTTTTCAAATGACAATATTGATACTGTTTGCTTTACTACAGACATTACATATGATCAGCAGTTATTTTTCACTTTCTCTTGTACAAAAATAGTTGAGAAAAACAATTGTTACGATTGTTCAATTTAATTCTATAGATGATTGTGCACAGATGACTCTTCAGCCTGACAAGGGTTAAATTAGCTCTAGATTTTACTCCTTCATTGGAAATTCTGATTTCGGTTGACTTTTATACAGTATCAGGAGTTTTTCAGCCCAACTGTTTGTATTAATTAAAAAAAAACAAAAAACAGCACAGCTCTTTTTATATATAAAATCACGAGAGTTAGTGCTCAAAATTTGATACATTTGACATGCACAAGGTTAGATGTTTAACTGATATAAATATGAACATTGGTTCAAAAGCAAACTTACTACTGATACATTAATATGTATCTTTTTGATCACTCTACAAGAACAATGCTATTTGATCTAAAAATCACTGTTACTGACTAGATTAATCCCATATTTTAACTTCTGGGCCATGATGCATAAAGATGCATAAATTACCAATATAGTAAATTTGTCATCATGGTAATGTTGCTCAACAGCCAATCAACATGCAGTATTTTATGAAAGTTACCAATGATGGCAAAGGTACTATCATAGTAACTCATTATGCAACAGGCCCTAGATGTTTCTAGTGATTAATAATAGACAGGAAGATACCTTTTTCCTGAGTTTATCTCTCTCATCCCTGATGCCCATGAAGCTAGCCTTCAGTTTATGCATCTCCTCCTCCTTCAAGCTGAGCGATGAGTTGAGTGTCTCATTCTCCTCCCTCAGTAGATCCACCTCCTGCTCCAGAGAGCTTCTTCTCCTGGTCTCCAGATGCAGCTGATGGGGATGGTGATTGTTGAAGTGACCGTTGGGTGTGTTCCGATGGCTGCTCTGATGACTCTTGTGTGATTGGGGTGACTGGGCTTCAATGCTGTCCATGTCAAGGCTCTCCACCTCTTGAACAGCCTGTTAGACAAGAAGAAGATATAATTCAGAATGGGGATTGGATCGCATTATTTAAGGTTTATGGTTGGTGGTTGTTGAAGAGGCCGTTGGGTGTGTTCCGATTGCTGCTCTGATGACTCTTGTGTGATTGGGGTGACTGGGCTTCAATGCTGTCCACCCCTTGAACAGCCTGCTAGACAAGAAGAACGTGTGATTCAGAATGGGGATTGGATTGTATTATTTATGGTTTTTAATGTCAGTTCACAAGACCAGAGATGAATGGATCTCTCTAACTAAATTCTGAACTTCAGCCCCAGACCTTACTACACCTAATCCTATCCTAAACATGGCCCGGTGGCTCGGTGGCTATTCAGGAGGATATTCAGAAGGGATTGGATTGTATTTTTTGAAGCCCAGACAAGGCGAGCTTCATGAAATTAAAAATGATGGATATTTTGCTTTACAAAACCAGAGTTGAATTGCTCTCGAGCTTTTTTTAAAAACCAGTTGAATTATAAATTTGGCAGATATGTTGGAATACAAAAAAAGAATTGATCCGCTCTGCGGCAAAATATTAAACATAGCTGAATAACAAATTTAATCTTAACCTTCGGTGTGATCCATTAAATCTGGTGCGATAGGGACGACTCTGCTTCATGTATCATGAGCCTAACTTACACTACATCTCCTCCTAATTGTAACCCTTAGCCTAATCCTAACTATAACCTACAACCAAATAACAACCTCAGCATAGCAGTTCACACAGCCAATTGTCTGGTTTCTGTTCTTTTATTTTGTTTGCCTTATAAAGAGACTGTACATACCATTTCTAAACATGATCAATTTGTCCTTAAATTGTGTTTTGAGAGCCAAAAGGCACTCACAATTTACTCAAGTAAACGATTTAATGATATATGATTGGGTACCTACTATTGGTTAACAAGAGATGAAATTCTAATACCCTTTTTGACTTCTGCTTTGTTTACCCAAAGAAAGTCAATAAAAGGACCCTGGATTGGATTGCTACTTGTGGGACTGAGCGGTTGGCAACATGAATGGGGACTATGAATCTATTTGCATCAACAAAAACCCTACTAAAAATTTTTTTTTAGCGGATGTGCAGAATGCAAGCCAAACAATGTTTGAAGCTTTATTGAATTGCCTTTACACTGGTTACAAACATCAGCTCGCTGACCATCAATAGCTTTTAATGGTCAGTTGTGGCACCTCCTGGTCCAGACAAGCTCACTTAATTGCTGACCATTAGCTAAAGGTCAATACACATGATGAAACAAGATGATGTTGACATGTCCTCCTGCCCTTTACTACTTGTTCAATCAGCCACAAAATAAGCCTAATGGTCTTGTTGTGCTTGGCATGGGTGAATAGCTTTCGTGTGTTTCTAGTTCTTTTCATCACAATCAAAATACAATTATAATTCTGCATATAGTTTATGGGAACAGTTGCAAATCCGTTCAGAGATTGGTTTTATAATGGGAAGGGGTATTATAATGGAACGAGGTATTATAATGGGACGGGGTATTATAAAGGGACTAGGGGTATTATAATCCAATCAATCCTGATTGATAGTATGTGTTGATTCAGGACAGTATCAAAGTAAGGAACAAATTGTATTTTGATCCCTGCCTAATTCCCCTGTCTGGTATGTCAGGGAACCAAAGTAATTGGGAAAATGGATATCTACTGTATTCGTGGAAATATTCTCGGTACATTAATTTTCGCGGATTTTGCGCAAAGAGCGACAGGCACGAATTAAAAAAACTCTCCAACATATAGGCACGATTTCCTATGCATGTATTGAATGGGTTCAATTGCGAGCTTACAACATGCAGCGCCAATTTAAGAACCTGTGAACATGTTTTGAGGCCACTCAGCGCGAAAAATTAATTGCGCCAAAATAACAGCGAATACAGTACATGCCACGGTCATAACAGATCGTGCATGTTTTTGAAAGTGTGTGTTCTGCAGCCTGTGTTCGGTTGATGCCATCTACTGCGATTCCTTGAGGGTTGACATGGGTACAGCAACCTAGCTCCTGTGTACTTGAAAAAAAAAAATGTGCTCCTCCAATTGTCTGATGCACAGATTACGTGGGAAATCTGACGTGGATCAGATGCAAACTGCTGCATTATGCAAGACCGGTTTTCACCATGCTATAAGACCTCTGTGCATGTCTTTTTTTCCTCAATGTTTTGTGCATTGTGCCCTCTATTATTGGTAAATATTATCAAAAATTAAGGATATAGCATTCTATAATTTTCAAATTAGTTAATTAAGATTACATATTTCTTTAATAACTAAATTGTATTCAAAATGAATATTTCCTCTATTTTTATGAATTATAGTCCACAGTTTAGTCCATAATTTAGTCAACACATTTGTTATTTGTTTAAAATAAATCTATAAGGCACTTTATAAACCTATATATTTTTTCTTCTATGAATCTAATTTGTCCCTGACTGACCTGTAATGTTCTCTGTTTGATGTCTTCTGATGCCTCAGTGAGTTTCTCAACCTCCTGCTCAGCAGATTCTATGTGCTTACGATAGACATCCCCGACCTTGCGCCCCTCCATTGCACATTCTAACTCCCCTACCACCCTAGACAGCTCAGCACCTAGATCATTGCACGGATCTGTGTGCAGAAGGGTAGAATGAGAGAGAAAAATTGATAACTATGATAATGATAATGATAATGATAATAAAAATATTCCTTTCTAGTATAGCACATTTCAAATATACCAAGAATGTCCTAAAATGCTTCCGAAGTGCTTTGAATCCTATAATTGCCATCTGTTTCATGGAACATGATGGTGCACGAGTTATACATATTCTCTGTGACTCTTATTATTATACATTAGATTCTTATTAAATGAGGGGGGATTAAAGAATTATTATATATCAAACAAATGATACATCAGCATTTCACAATACAGGAAAGCTGAACAACATCTTAAAATATATGAACATAAAAAGAAAAGTGAGAGAATGTGAGAGAGAAAGAGAGCAACGCAATATATAAGAGAGACGGGTAGACATCTGACAAAGAATCACAAATAAACAAGATGAATCCTCGCCGCGTGCGGTCGAAATATATGCCTCCGCCATTGCCAGATCAGAAAAATATCGCACATTTGTCCATTCATTTTGCTTTATAGAATGACATTTTTTACCTTGACCTTTGACCTTGTGACCCCAAACCTAATCAGACCATATTCCTCTAATGATAGATACTACGCTTAAATTTGAAGTTTATATCTTAATTGGTTCACAAGATATTGCGATGACAAACTCAATACATAGATTTTCACATCTTGACCTCTGTGACCCTTGACCTTTGACCTATATAATCCATAATCTAATCAGATCATCTTCCTATAGCGGTTAATACTACACCTAAGTTACCTAAGTTTGAAGCTCATATCTCAAATGGTTCTTGAAATATTGCGATAACGAGCTCAAAACAGAATTTCACTATTTTTGACCTCCGTGACCTTGACCTTTTACCTACATACTCCAAAATCTAATCAGATCATCTTCTTATGGTGGTACATACTATCCCCAAGTTTGAAGTTTATATCTTAAATGGTTCTTGAGATATCGCGATAACAAACTCAAAACATAGAATTTCACTATTTTTGACCTCCATGACCTTGACCTTTGACCTACATACTCCAAAATCTAATCAGATCATCTTCCTATGGTGGTAAATACTATCCCCAAGTTTGAAGTTGATTACTCAAATGGTTCTTGAGATATCGCGATAACGAGCAAGCGGGACGGACGGACGGACGGACGTACGGACAACCCGAAAACATGATGCCTCCGGCACCACCTTCGGTGGCGGAGGCATAAAAATAGAGAGGAAGAGGAAGGAAGAAACAGAGGACAGAAGAGATGAAGAGGAAGAGAGAGGGACAAAGAAAGAGAGAGAGAGAGATGCAAATAAATATAATGTCTTGAGGGATAAAAACATAGTTACAGGAGCAGGAAGTTTATAAAAGCAAAGTTCAAGTAGTGCAAATGGCATTATCATGACACTTGCAGTGTGTTCCTATCAACTTCTTAAAAAACAGTTCCCTTCTAGATCAAACATCATATGCAAACAAAAGCCCTTCCACTGCTCTGTGTTGTTTGGATTTCCACAGATTCCTTTAATAATGTGACATGCTCTCCATCGTGCAAGCGGGACAAAAATTTCATACTGGTAATATTGAGATACCAGAAACTACAACTCCCAAACTATAATAAAGATGTTAAGATTCTACTCTTCCATTTCTAAAACATTTGTATGTGCCATTACATGTACAAAGCTGCTCTCGGCAGAAAAAAGCAGAGTTTGTATATTCTATCAATTCTTTTACAGAAAAATTTGTTTTCCTCTTGATTTGTCATGAGACTGAAGGCATTACTTTGTATCATCCTGTATTCTGAACAAGATTTTGTATGGTTCAATCATAAATTTTAGGACACCTTTTCTCTATTTCAACATGATTAGGTCTATTTTATATTGATTTAGTCTTTTAGTTATGCATTAATAGTACAGAGTATAGAGATAATGATTTAATTTGATAACAAGGTACTGTACACAAAATTCTTATGTGGCAATGTGAATAGGGCAGGGGCAGAGCCGTGTCCCCAAGCCAAAGTGTTAATGCTTACAGCAAACAGAGCCTTGTTTGATCTGTAGTGATGTCTTCAAACATTAACACAGAACATTGTCCTCTCTGCTGTCTATTCAATGAAGTTCATAGGCCTTACTCTTGTCGAATTGTACATTCATCCTTTCAGTTTTACCAAACTGCCTCTGCTGAGTAACTCTAATCAATGTATTATAAGATTTTACAACTCACACTCTCTCCGGTAGGTAAACATTTCTTTAATTCAACATCACCTCTGAATTCAATATTCAAAGTCGGTTGAAAGTCAAATGAAATAACACAGCAAAGAAACTGGAGCAATCCTGGATCCCTAAAATGCTTGATAATATGTGATGCGTCACGTCGAAATGAGAGACTAGTCGCGATTTTTGAAATCCATTTTATTTGATATTATTGATCCCTGATTCAT
>CALNVZ010002100.1:35996062-36008705 GCA_940671915.1 Paracentrotus lividus
TCTCCGTGACGGATAAATAGTATTAGAGACGTCTCCGAGACGCCTCAGCGGCAATTTATGAAGAGAAATCAGGAGACGTCTCTAATACTATTTATTCTCAGTTCGTGGAAACAAAACTTCTATTCTTTTTGTGGAGACGTCTCCGCGACTCATGGAACACTTTATCTTTTGAAAGCTTTTTCTCGACTTTGACCCCTCAATGTAATTTAAACTTTTAATCCTTTATTAATAGATTCTTTTGTCTCAGATCATTTATCTTAAGACTTTAACCTAAATACTTGTATCAGAAGTATTATCAAGTCACCTCTTTTGTATGCTCTGTTTCCCTGATGGAACCAAATTTGTTTATAGGGAGGTTTTAATTTCCCATCAGGACAACAGATTCGCGCCGCCATAAGAAGTAAAGAGGCTGAATTAAACAGTTCATTTGGATCCAGATAGCTAAGTCAAGCAATAAGTAGCTTTTCCCCACATAACCCCCCCCCCCTCTCCCCCACCCGATTGTTAGATTTGACATTCGTTTGCGTGCTCCGCTATCCCGGATGAAACAGCTTTATTCACAGCAGGTGTGGCATCGCACGCAAAATTTCTGAGTGCAGCCAAAGAGAGTTTAGTTCGCTATTCGCTCACAAAAACGAAACAAAAAGCCAGTTGAAATCACACATCACATGACCGTGAACGTCCAATAAACAAAGCCATGCGTTGCTAAGGGCGGAGCTAACGGAGAGGGGAAATGAGCGTGGACGTGCGCTGTATGTCCGGGAAAAAAAAATTTATGACCAAAAACACTCGCCGAAAACTGTTTTTTACCACTTTCCCGTTATTCATTTTCACTCATTTTTAACAGAGCAAAGATGAAGCATGGTAGAACCAGAAAATAAAAAAAAAAATTTCCTCAAAATTTTGAGTTTTTATTAGTTTGTCGATTACTCGGATCTTTGATCTGCGACTTCTCTCTCATTTCGACAAGACGTATCACATATTTGTCATTCTCTGTCATTTCCAAAAAGTTAGAATATCCAATTTAAAGACAGCTAAAGACATGTAGGCCTACATCAAAACCATCCGAGTATGTTCAATGTAGTCAGTTAATATAACTGGCAATGGACTATAATAGGGACAGCAAGATATTATGTAAGGTCTACTGCATCCCTGTGGAGGCCTACATGTACATCTACCAATAACATGACTACGTCCTACAGTCCTACACAGCACCTATAGGTAGCCTTGGTCATTCTGCACTTGGGCATGAATACTAAAATCCCACTATCATCAGAAATCAATGAACAACCCCAAATAGCTATTGTCCGAATGACAAGTACCTTTCCCTTTAACTCTCAAAGAAGAGGTTTAAAGTGCGTTGGTTTTTTGAAAAGAACTGTTGGGCTGAGTGGTCACTGTGGAGCCAAGAACCGAAAATCAAAAACATGGCAAGGACGAGCTGAAGAATAAAAATAGAGAAATTGTATATTAGTTGAGAGATTATAATGTATAAGCCCTAGAATATGACATGACTATTTTAGAATCTGCCACAAGACGGTAACAGCTCTCAAGAACTAGAAAATTTGACCTTAAAAACTGTGACTCATTGATGACATCATGATAAGGGAATTATACAGTACATTCTACAATTCCATTGCCGTTCATGCAAACTCTGTGCACTCATTGCATTTGATGATAAACTTTTGAAGCAAGTCGATCAGTCCACATAGTTTAACTAGGTAGAGTCAAATCCTGTTACGGACCACTTCAAGTGGCTTACATAGGGGATAGCTCTAAGAATAGCCCACTTGGAGGAGTTGACCAAATAGTGTATAACAACAATAGACCTAAATAGGATCAAAGGAAACTGTTTCCTGAACCAAGTTCTTTTTATGTAAGGCTAAGTCTTTCACTTTTTGGTCCACTAAGTCTAAGAAAAATGGTATTTTGAGCAGACTGAGAGCATCTAGTGAGCTGGCTAGGCATTGGAACCAGTGCATATAGACTTTATTCTCGATAGGAACAAGAGCACTGCACTGGTGTAAGTCTCACATGTGACCTCAATTGAGGATCTAAATTCACTAAAAAAAAATTTGGTCAAGTGATTGAAAAATTTAAGAAAGAACAGAAAAGAGGGCGGGGGGGGGGGTACCCAGTTTCAAACGTTATTGCACTTGTGGGGAAAAAAAAGTTTTACGACAAAATCTTTACAGTGTTTTAAAAACAGGGCTCTGGTGAACAAGCACATTTTTACAAATTAAGGGCCCCTTATACATTTGTACAAGAGAAAAGGATTAATATTATCATAGGCCAATTCTATTTGGAAGTTAAAACAACCATGGCCTACTAATACTACCCTAAGAATGTCACTGCAACAAATATCAATAGCAGCTAGAAAGCATTTCATCTGAGATTTCAAGTAAACATCCATTTGCAGTCCTAAATTAGCTAATGTGCATGATCAATACACAAAAATTAAATTCAATATCCCCAAGCGTCTTCTGATAAAGAGAGAGAGAGTCGGAAATCACAGAAATCTATCTCGTCTTGAACAAAAACATTCCTCAACAAAAATAAAATGTATACTGCCTAAAGGCTTGTAAGATGGAAGTGCTAAATTTTGAAAATATTGCTCTTCACGAGAAACGGCTACATTAAGCCATTCTAATAGAAAGCAGGCATATTAGAAGACAAAATCAGACATCATATCCATGTCATAAAAAATTAAAACTGAGTAGGAATATCTTTGAATTTAATTCTTATACAATTACATAAGTTCAAATTAAAATCATAAAAATAAGAGCCTGGAAGGCAGGCTAAAGTGGACTTTGTAACTGTCGCCAGGCGAGGGACGAAGATTACTGATAAAGTGCGGAGACTCATTTGAATTGATTCGCAAAAGCTGGAGAATATTTGGAGGTAATCGTTGCTTTCAGAGTAGATTGATAAAAGAAAGCAGCACTGATCTGTTATAGATGAATGGGAAACAGATTTAATTTATCTACATATTCTATGTCACTGTAAAAGATATAGATTCTATTTCTAATATGCTTTCTATCATAATATGTCACTGTAAAAAGCAAATGAGAAAAAAAAAAAAAATTGTCTAAATTTCAAGGAAAAAGCATCACAAACATTTCCTAGTTTCAGGCTTGTATATATCTAAAATGCACCCAAATATATAAACACAGTTTTTTCCCCGTGACTACATTTAACCTGGAGATAGACAGAGAAAAACAAACTTTCCATTTAAATTTGTATCTGTCCTTGCACATGTTTACAAGTGAAATCATGACATCTCACCAAAGCCACTTCAAATATTGTCAAGTAGTTTATCAAGTTAGAAAGGTAAGAACGAAGAAGACATTCTGTAGGTCTGTTATGGTCACAACTGGTCTTGCATGGTATCGCAAGTTGGTTTCCCATATCCTGCATTGTCAGGCAGATACAAAATCCTACGATTCCTTGTATTTCGACACTGCTGCAGTAAGAGCTTGGCTTGGAAAATTACAAATCCGCTCACAAACTTTCTGGGCTTTTATTGTGTAAAAAGTAAGGTTAGGGTTGAAGAGTTGCAAAAGAGTTTCAGGGTTAGGTATAGTCTAAATGGTAAGATTAGGGTTTGAAAGTTGCAATAGGGTTTTATGTTGGGTTTTGGGGTTAGGTATAGTGTTTATTTCTGTGTTCGGGATTGACCAATTTGCAATTGATTGTGACTTTTTAATGTTACATGGCCATGTGACTTTGGTAGCTTTGGCAGGACACCCTGGTCACAATGGGGAGAGAGGACTCCAAAATGATACCAGACCAAACCATAGACTTCATTACAGTGGACAGTTTATGTTCTGACTGTTGTAAGTTGGTGTGACTAAGGCATAACTGACAGGGCAGTTGCTATCAAGCTTTTATGTCACATCTAAGGTCACATCAAGGGTCAAGATGTTAAAGGCATCCTCAGGAAATAGAGAATTTTAACATGAGCAAGTGTACTTAGGGCAGAAACAAACATCCATGGCCATCTTAGCTCATATAGAACATGTGCATCGTCCAGTACAAGCCATTACAAAAATGGCGACAAAGTCATGGTTGTAACCCATTTGAATCAATGTTAGTTGGCCTTTTTAGCAGATAAGTAACACCAGGCTCTTTTGTCCTGTTACCAGAAGGTCCCAGATTCACAACCACATGCAAGTTATCTCTCCATAGGTTCCTCTTGGGCATTCAGATAATGTGCAATTCCAGCCCATAAAATTGATTTACAGTGCCAATTAAAGATGGCTTCCATCACAGAAGTGATGAATACTGATTCACTCCTTTGGTTATTAATCTAAATCATTTTCCAAAAAGAACATATGATATTCATTCGACCAATACAAATTGTTCTGTTATTTATTTTCTGAGACACTGTGTAGGAGGAACTCGAGTATCTGGTTGTTTTTTGTTCCTCATCGCCTCTCTCGGATGTCAGAAAGAGGGCAGCATGAATAATGCAGTGGGATGCTGGAGCATTAATGTGGTGAATCTCAAGCACTTTGGCACTTTATACATGTACATCCTCTACACGTTCTCTACATCAATTCAATCGGGGGTAATTTCTTTGACTTGTTGCTGTTTAAATGCATCACTTAAAACAGCACAGGCTTACGGATTTTGTGATAGCAGTCAGTCTAAGCCACGCTAAATGGAAGACAAAATGAGTAATTATTTTTTGCCAAAATGTGACAAGGACTTTAGACAAGGACTTAATGTGAAGAACATCGCATTTCTCGAAAGAAATTAAATGCTTGTATTTAAGCAAATAAGTTAACCTATGATAAAGTCCCATTTGAAGGAATTGGTAATATGGATAACTAGCCCATTTACCAGTAGTTTTGAACCCAAAACTCTAGCCGGGTACAAGACCACTAAACTGTCACACACACCAATATCAATGTACTTTTCTTTAAAATCACAAATGGTTACAAAACATGCTCAAAGAAAGAGCTATAGGAACAACAAATGCCCTTCTACATAACGTGGCTGAGGGGAGGTTACCAGACTTTGTATTCCAAAAAGTCAAATGTTCAGGAGAGCAAAAAAACATGGCAGCCAAACCACTATAACCTATGGTGTTGCCTTTCATAATGACATGCTGTGGTGGCTTCATTTTTGGAGTAGGAGAGCAAGGATTTGGACAGGACATCACTTGACTGATTATCTTGAGTTTAACATTGGATTCAAAATTTCAGATTCCAGTGGCAGATCTAGGTGGGAGCGCAAGGGACGCATGCCCCCTCTATAATTTAAAAACCACTTATACCCTTTTCTCACCTTTTCTTAACCCCGTACTATCGTTAACCCCATACTTTCCTTTACCCCGTACTATTTATTTTCCTTTTCCGACGAGCCAAAATATCTGCCTAACCCCGGCTAAGAAAATGCACGCTGTTCTCACAAAGAAATCGGTAACCCTGTACTATCGTTAGCTTATGAATATTCACGAGCGCATCGCTGTGAGCCTCCGTTGTGGCTTGCATTAGGTTGGCGCTCGCTAGTACGGCATGTGCACAGCTGTTGGCTTAGCCAGGTTTCTGTTCCGACGAGAGTTTGTAATCCCGGACTTTCACTCTAAACACCGCAATTGCCCGGCTAACCCTGCTATTTTGCAGGGGCAGAGAATCCCGTACTATAGGTTGGGTTAGCCTACTTTGCCAAAACGCCGTCGGAACAGAAAGTGGAATAAGCTTTACCCCGTACTATAGGTGGGGCTAAATGTCAAGTTAGTACTACCTATAGTATGGGGCTAAGGAAATTTTGGTACGTGAGAAAAGGGTATTATTGACTGGGTTAAAATCTTTGAATGTTGGCGGCTCATCTCCTTATTGGGCCTGGTGCCCCCCTCTATTTTCCAATCATGAGTCCGCCACTGGATACAAGGTCTTATCACCCCCATTTACATAATGCTCTTACCCATATTGGCTGCCGAATCGCTGTCATGACAACTGCTTCCATTGCAGCTTCCTCCACTGTTACTCATGTTACTAGGAGGACTGGAGGCTGAATGTGAAAACTCCTCTTCCTCCCTGCAAAGAAATCAGAGGAAAAGAAAATTTAGTGAAACATTCATATCAAATTATGCAACATCATGATTTTGTGTTATTCAAAAGTATAAGGCAACATTTTCATAAAATTTAGATATAAATAACCAAATCAAGTTTTGCTCGTGCCATTTTGCTCATACACATAAGTTAACCCCTCTTCACCCTTACCCTCTATATTTTTTTTAATGATTGGTTAATCTGGAAAAAGGGATATATTTGAGACCAGTGATAGTCAACATTTTGAAGTTTCTTGGAAGTGTTCTGAAAAACAGTTCTTTATATATCATTTTAGGGGAAAATATTTCAATTTTGTATTGATTCTAGATTATGAGTAAGTGGTTGATACTATACAGAAAGTTACTCGTTTATAAAGTTTTATAATTATTGAAATTAGAACAATAATAAAAAGGTGCAATTCAAATTTTTCAATGATAGTTAACATGCCGTCCCTATTAAAGATAAAAATAGTTTTCAAATCATTCATTTCACCATATTCTCCACTTACTTTCTTTATATTGCTTATTAATTCTCTTCAAAAGACCGATTTATATTACTCATATTGAAAACCCATTTTCTTCATAAAGGGCCCACCCTTCTTATTTTGCTCATATTCCCTCTTTGATATTTATCCCTATATTGGACACTATTTTCTCCCTTTGTTGAGGATGAGATTTGATAGACACTTCATTCAGCTCCTCAGGTCAGGTTCTTGACCCCATAGAGGGGGTAAAATAAAAGCCTTGTGGCTAGGCCAATGGACTCCCTCATTACCTCTTCAAAAATGTCTTGAGGAAAACTTTGGGAGAAAAATTACAAAAACACATTCTATTACCCGTTTAGACACTCCTAGCTTTGGTATTGACCGCTTTTATTATGAAGATCACGTTTTCATAATAAGTTTGGTGATGTAGGTCAGTGGAAAAATATGTTAAAAATTTGTTCCATAAATAGAGATGTAAAAATAAAACTAGAACTATCAATTACGTTGTCTGTACTAGATCTCAGCTATGACAGTTTTATCTCAATTATTTGTGAACTATACATTTGATCCTGATTTGTTTATATCGTCCCAAAATGGGATTTTACAAGACATAGTGTTTAGAAGAAGCAAAAAAGTATGCCATAACAATTCGTTAACACCTTGAAAAAAATAACTAAAAGACCAATCAAACCTACTTGAACTGAGTAGGTGTGTGCTTTCATCATTGCTTGAACAAGCACAAATTTACTAACTTTCTGGCTCTGTCACATAAACTGTAGATTTGATGTTACCGCCTACATTTTTAAGCCTATTAATTGCACAAACATATTTAGACATTAAAAAGTCTCCCTTCCACTGTATCATTCTTCTCAACGGGGTCCTGATACTTGGATAATAAATAAATATAGGCCTAAACTTTAGAGTTGTTTTCAACTTGTGTTTATTTTTTTAATGCATCCCTCCATTCCAAAAACTTCATGAAACTATGGTTTAAGAACCCCCCCCCTGGTGAGGTGTTGACGATTCTCTGACAGGTCACGGAATTCCAGGAATCATACAATAATTCTATGGGTTCATTGACACCCAGAATAATATAAAAATATAGTTTTGTCTCAGCTGCTGTTTATGTTCTATCAACACCTTTGAATATGAAAAAGAAGTTGATGAAATTTGTCTTTCATCCACTAGATCTCTCTAAAAGTGTGGATGATGGTCTGGGTATTCAAGGAATTATACCGCTCTTCTCTAATGGGAGTTCATTTAGAGTCAGGAAAATACAAAAATAGGTTCATGTTAGGGTCAAATCTGAGCTTGATTTTTATTTCTCATATGATCCTTTTAATATTTGAAAGCCTGATGAAAGCATATCTTTGATCCACCACCAACCCCCACCCCCCTCCCCCTTCAGAGAAAGTGTTGATGACGTTTGGGCAGGTCAGCCCTACAACAAGTGGTGATCAACTAAAATCAAGTCTTTTACTAAGCAACAAATGAAATCTGGATTACACAAATTGTTTCAACAAATCAACAGCAAAGACATGCTAAAAGCTGTGCAATGACGCTTACTGCTGGAGGCTTATAAAATAAAATCAGACCCCACTTCAAAATTCATTGAACAGCTGATGAATCTTGTACTGCACAGTCTCGGGGTAACACCCCAATTAACTGCGAGAAACCTATCGCTCGGTGTGCCTAATTTGCATAAAGAAAACAAGTTTTGCACGGAAAAACCGCTACAAAGGTGTCTAGGGCGAACTGCGATATCTCGCCTTTAAAACCACCACATGAAACAAATCCAACGACTATTTAACAAGAAAGAGTCATTTTAACCTCTCATGATGTTAATTATGGTTGAAATCAGTTATAAATCGTGAAAAATAGGTTTTTTCGGGAGCACCCCGAAAAAACCCCAGAAATCGGTAAAAAAGTTGATTATTTTTCACCTTTCTTGAAATTGCCCAAGAACGAAACTTTGATATGATATAAAGCATATCATATCGAAATACTGTACGAAATATCTTTTCATAATATGTTGTCCCATGGTTATGTCGGGAAAAATCCGTATCAAAGTCATTCAAAAAAAAACCTCCATCAAGTTACATTGTGGTCCCACACACTGTGGTTCGTGATGTAGGCATATTTTGACCGCTATAGCCCCACGAAAAAATATTCTGCTCTTCTCCCAGCCGTCAATGGCAAGAAAACGCTGAAATCGAGCAAAGAAAATGACAAATGTCAAATATAGAAATAATTCATGGAAAAATAATTGAGGATTATAACAAAATATAGTGGTTTACTGTCCTTAAAACTTGCAGTAGGGTCATCGCAGCGGGTTTCTAATGGATATTGGCGAGTGTTTTTCCAAACCCGGAAGTGAGGTGCGGAAATGCGCACGCGCAAATGAGTGGTTTGTCATCGATAGATGCAGTTTCCAGGGTTTTCTCAGCGAAATACTCAACATTTGAAGGAAGATTTAGACAAAACTACTGATTGCCCAAACACCAAAATGCGCAGGAAGTGAGACTGGTGTGTACTGTACAGTATCATGTCTTTTGTTTTTGTTTTCATTTTGTCCCAGACTTGTGTCGGGAAAAAATGAAACCTCTCTCGAAAAAGAGAAATATACTCGTATTTCCAAAAATACACAACCATTTTCAATGATATTTGATATGCTGCTTAATATCATCATTCTTTAAGTTCTCTGAAAGTATCATGAACTTTGGTGATCAAGAAATAGAAATATAAGCAGGTGAATTTTGGACGATATTTGCTCTACGCTCAGCGCACGGCTTCCGTAGCCGTTACGAATTCAAAAGCTTTTACGACTTTACGAGCATATAATTGGGGTCTGCCGCCGGGACTGTGCAGAGAAGATACAGTATGACCCCAGAGAGACAAGGGAATAGGCGCTGCTGCACTAGCTCAAGTTATTTTAAAATTTCGCTTTTACGACCCGACCTGACCTTGAACAAACAAGCCCGATGTGTATAGCGCAACTTGTAACTACCGCTAGCGTATACATGCACAGGTCCACGATTTCAGATTTAGCTCGTGCTAGTGCAGCACCGCGCAAAATAGCGCGCTATTTTGTGCTAAAACCGCAAAACAGAGTTAACAAAGTTTTAAAAAAAAAAACCTAAGATGACTCGGGCTTGGATTTCCACCAAATTAGCGCGCTATTTGACCACAAAGTCGGATCTGCTCTGATCGAGCTAATTCACAAATGGCACGCTATTTGAATTTGAAATAGCTCGAGCTTTTGCAGCACTGCCTAATAAGGGGGGAATCAAACTCCTACTTTTATTACAGCAATCAATTCAAGAAAATTACTTTTAGATGCTAAATGATGCAAGCCATATCCAGAAGATAAAAAAAAGCTCTAAAATATCCCGTCTCATATCAAACTGAAGTCTAATTATTATCAATCTTCTGTTTTGATCCATCCCAGATAAAGTGTTCCTTTTAAAATATTCTATGGCAGCACCTGATAGTAATTCATGTCATGCCCTTTCATCTATTACTATTTCATGGTTATGTATGGAACAGACTCTGGAAGCCATCAGATGCAATGGATACTGATGATTTATGACAGGTACGGGAGCTCTAAAATGTTGGGATGATATGTGCTCCATCAGAAATTGAATATTCATGTTATATCTAGTTGTATCCTCAAGGGATGTTTTTATCTGCACTGAGGGCAAAGCATGGTGAACATGGTTTTTGCCATTTCATTTTGAGGGTGTCATTTGTTATCAAGATGAAAATGCAGTCAGCCTAAAAAATCAGCCACCCCACCCCCCCCCCCAAAAAAAAGGAATAAATTTCCATCTCGTCTCAATGATCCAATCCTAATAAAATAGAAAATCCCCTTTTTTAGAATTTTGATATATTACAGGACAAAGATTTTGAAATTATCCAATACTGTAAAAATAGAAATATTTTTACTTTTTTACACTCAACAGGAGGTGCACATGAATAAATAAAATTTCCATGCATCACAAGTTCACTTTGGCAGCAGCACCCTGGTAATTACAACATTCTAAAACATGTTTTTCCATCTCTCAGTGCAAATATTCAACAACATGAAAATTTTTACTTTTCCAGAGCAGTCCTCCCAACAACAAAAAAAACGTGTTCACACGGGAATACTTATCAAGAAAACAAGCACCAGAGAGGACTGAGTGTGTTAACACCAAGTTGTTACATCATGGAATAAGGAGGCATCCTAAGCATGCAATCTTTACGATCCTATCTCCCCCGACACAGATACCCATTACATCAAGGCAAATGTTGACATGAATGGGACAATGGTCTCGACATTAACTGGATTGAGCATCGAAGGTAAGGTAATATCCAGAACTAAAGATCACACATGGCTTTAACTAAACAGTCTGGTTCATTGATAGGGGTATCAGCTGTGGGCAGAATGTGAATTGAACTACTGAACTTGGTAATCCCTCAACGTAGAGAAACATTAATAGCTTTCTTGTTTAATTTACAACCAATCACATTGTCAAAATATTGAATTTCCAGCAAAAGCCATCTGAACTGGTAATTCATAGAAAACTTTAGCCATGCCCAAAACCGTCACTAATCTTCCTCAATTTAACATGAAGACATGTTCACAGAACACAATCTGGGTACTGGGAAAATAATATGTTTTATGTATTGATGGTATCTGCTCATTATTCTGGTGCAATTAATGATTGCTCAATATTTATTGAAATAAGCGAGGTCTTCTTTAAAAGGTTGGAATTGTGACGGATCATGACCAAGCCGGGAGTCCCACATGTGCTGATTTGTAGGTAAATTTCAGTGTATGCTAATTTTCGGAAACATTTGGCTTGCCAAAAACTGTGTTTTATCTAACTTCAAAATCACTATCAAGATTATGAACAAATACTCAACTATTACTTTAATTAGTGCGTGCTCTGGCAAAAACCACACACACTTCCAAACCCTTGTCCTTCATCACCCTCTGGGTCCACCTCCATCTGTCTATAAATCGTTTATCTCAATGAATTAGAGCTTGCACTGGTCAACATCCCGAACCAACAAACACCACATCTGTAAAAGCAAGACCATGCAAGCCTTTCCGATGCTGCTGCGAGCTATTTCAGGCATGCAGATGCAGAGATTCTCTAGCCTCCTCCCCCTCCTCTGGTGATGTTGTCTGTCCAATTGTTCGGGCGGTACTGGTGTTCTCATAAATCATCGATTCCATTCGTCATTTGGAGGGCATCAAAGTCGTTTGATGGGACAGGCTGAGATATAGCAGATGTAATGTAACCTTAGAGAAATGTCCTTTAAGAATCACTTCAAAACTCTTTGTGTTGCCATGTCATTTTGATATAAAAAAAATCTAGATAAAAAGGCACATCACCATTATTCACCAAAAATACTGAGCAAGAAAAACCATACTGAGATAGAGTATTAAGAGGCATACATATGAAAATTATCATTTTTAACAAATAAGGAGTCTACTCCCAGGCTATACCAAAACAGTTGCCAACAATTCCTATACATCTTATCATTGGTTCTGGCCTAACATTGTATATGCCCTACTGGTCTTACATTTCATGTGTTTTTTAAACATTTTATACTAATGTGGCGTTGCTATGTCAGAATCATAATTCTTTGCCTTTTGGACTCAATTGATTACTGTATTAGGCCCCTGAAAATAACAAAATAGGAGTTGATTGGATGGTGAATTGACTAAATCTCTTGACATCACTCCTGATCTAAGGTAGATGTGGACAGACTAAAATTAATATTTTTAAAACACTTCATTGGAAGCTTTATAATCGAGGGGAGAGAGAGAGAGATAGAGAAAAAGAAAGATAAAGAGAGATAGAGAGATAGAGAGAGAGAGAGAGAGAGATAGAGAGAGATAGAGAGAGAGACAGAGATAAAGAGAAGGAGAGTATAAGAAAGAGGAAGAAGGACGGATAAAGAGAGAGTATGAAAAAGAGGAAGAAAGATAAAGAGAGAGAACGTAAGATAAAGAGAAAGAGAGAGAGAGAGAGAGAAAGGAGAAAGGGAGAAAGAGAAATAAGAATAGGATAAGAAAACTGTCTGCATCTTCAAGGCTTTTTTGGAG
>CALNVZ010002100.1:36020573-36030969 GCA_940671915.1 Paracentrotus lividus
ACGCCTCTCCATCACTCTCATGTCGATACACCACTGTCCTATCCCTACCAGTATCTATAAATTTCAAAGTGCTAACAGAATACTAAATACTTTGCATCCAAAATGCATCAAAATGTTTCATCTTTTTCCACAACAAAAAATGAATGTTGACCATGTGTAAAAACTCGGGGTCCAGGCACTTCCAATGCATTGTCCAGCTCTCTTAAATATACATTTTCTCCACAGACTATTTTCACATTTCACCCAAAATAATTTGTCTGCTGGACAAAAAACCTGGGGGCTATTTAGACGCCTAAGGGACTATTTAAGTAAGTGGCATCTGAGGCAAAGTGCTCTCCGCCCCCTCACAACATGAAAACTGCCAGCGCTCATCATTCTCACTCCCCATCAGCTCACAACGACCAGAATCCATCTTGAAATGCTTTCAACGATTCTTCAATCCCTATTTGTGAAAATTTGATCATGTCAGCGGCAATCAGGTAGGCCCCTCCATCACCCTCCCCATAACACTGCCCAAAGTTTTCCCACATAAATTGGAAGTTGATGAGGGAGGAAAATTTTGGGGATAGAGCGAGAGGATCGTTGCAGCATTAGTGTCTAAGGTTCGGATCAAAAGCTCATCTTATATTTCAAGGCGCCACATCCATTATCACAGCCGATTGATCTATGATCAATTTGGACTTTCTGTAAAAATGTACCTTGTTCATATTTGAAAGCAAATACTAAAATGGGCCTTCTCTACTGAAATTATACTGAAACTAAAACACTAAAATATTCATTAATCAGATTATTAAAGATTATTTTTTTTGGCAAATTGACCAATCTAAACTTTTATTTTGATATCTGATACTAATCAATGTCTATTTTGTCAATATAATTTTATAGCCTGGCTTATCCAGGGAAATTATGACGATTATATAAAACAGGCGTTTTGGCCATTTTTATACTAATTGGTTCATACAAAAAATGACCAAAACAGCCTTTTTCACATGCTATTTGGGCCGCACAGTTATTTTAGGAACAGATTCTGAATGTCAAGGTGCACTTTTTGTTGTTTTGATGTTCAGAGTTATGAACTCATGGTCATGTCCCATTAATTAATCCAATAAAGCTACAGGAGCACATTATTGAAGATCCCCAGGGCTAAATCATTGCCTCCATGGCTTCCATGTTGTCATCAATGTGTCTGGCATGGTAATTGGTGAGGTATCATCTCTGGTGCATTGATTAGCATGACAGACGACCTCTACAGAGGACCTCGTTTGAAGTCCTTGTCGCCCTGCCATGTCCAACACCGGTACATGGTTCTGTCTTGTTTCGCTCCCATTAGAGCGGGTCAAAATCAAAGATGAACGATGCAGTAATTGGATTTGAATAAGAGGATGGGGTTTGGATTTGGATGCTACGCGGTATAAACCGCACTTTCAGTATAATTTTCCCCCAACCCCCTCCTCCTAAACTGGAGAATCCAAGATGATGGATTAGAACATAAGATGGATGGGTATACCTTGGTTTTTTATTTTGATGTACCCCGGGATAAACCAAATCCCCACCTCCCCCCTCATGTCCTCCTCCTACACTCTTGGCTCGTAACAATAAAGGAGGGGGAGGTGCATGTAATTGAGATGGGAGCATGTGGTCATGTGTGTCAGATGTGGGATATATACGTAGCCTAGATGAAACAACATAGAGAAAAAGATGATGATGGTGGTGGTGGAAGAGGAGCAGACGATGCAAGAAGGAAGAAATGGTACTTCCAAGTCAGTAGGGCATCTATTCATAATCATTGAATTATTAGTATTAGTATTAATGCCCTTATGGTGGTGTAGCATTGTAGACAGGGTTGGAATGGAACATTATATTAGACGAAGAGAGATAAAAGGAAGTTAATTCATATACTTCAACACAGAGAAATGTTCTTGTGTCTCAGATGATGTGGAGGTGGGGATGATGCAGATGAGATGGGGGAAGGATAAGACCCTTTTCAGAGTATTCACTATATGTATTTTATGCCCTTCTTGCTCTGAAAACACATGGTTACTGTGGTGGAGTGATGCAGACAGGAATGGAATAGGAGATGAGAGAAGGAACCACAGGAAATTACAGTGCGAAGTGAAATCGAAGGGGATGGCCACAGTGTATTCAATAGATGAAGGGGACATATCTGGTCTTTTGAGAGGCAAAAAGGGGTTAACTATAGGTCAAAGGATACGAGATATCGCCCTTCTGGCTTCTAGGAGACGATATACCAACTGTAATATATTGTGAAGAGACAAAATCAATGAGGTACAGAGTTGGAGGGAGACTAATTAAGAAATTACAAGCACAGGGGAATAACAAGTCCTAAAACATTTTTAAGGAAACACGACTGGACTAAGAAATAAATATAAGCCTACAAAGGTAAATTAATTGAACGAAGATATGTAACCAGGATTTAAGAACATATATTGTTTTTTTAATGTGAAACATAGAATGAAAACTGGTCATACTAATAGCTAATTACAGTAGTAGCTAAACAGACCCTTCCAACGTGATACAGTACAGGAGAAGCTGTTCTAAATAGAAGACACAAAGCAATTAATATCACTTTTGGAAGACAAAGGGAACGTGATATGTGTAGCTTACACAAACTCTCTAGGGAGAGGTGGTATATTACTTCCAATTTTAATCCCATCTTATAAATGCAGGCTACTGCGCTACCATCACCCCTAACCCTAGGCTTTAGAGTCGTAGACACAGTATATCAACAGTCTTGCATAAATATTTATCAACAGAACTTTATCACAATCAACTCTGCAGTCATGAAGTAACACATTTCGCCACAGCTACTAGGTATAGATCACTTCAAAAAGTCTCCTTGCTTAAAATAAATGGCTTACTGACATTTATAGCATCGATCGTGAACTTGCGAAGGATTAATACAATCCAACTTAGTTCTTGTTCGCTGACAGCATGCAATCAATTCTAATTATTTTTGCTGCTCAATGAATTGGCATCACATAAAACTCAGTCACTCCTAACAAATTAATTGCTTTAAAATGGAATGTGCAAGGCTACACTAATTTTCTCATTATCTGTGTACAAATAATACAGTTCTGTACATTGAAAAATTCTGAAGAAGTTAAGGGTGCTATCTCACTTCGCGGAGACGTCTCCGCGACTATTGATGAAAAAAAAATCTGAAGTAGTCCCAAATCCGTCTCTGAGACATCTCCGCGACAATTTAAAAAAAAAAAAAAAAATCTGAAGTAGTCCCAAATCTGTCTCCGAAATTCAGGAGACATCTCGGAGACGTCTCCTGATTTTCGGAGACGGATTTGGGACTACTTCAGACTTTTTACATAAATTGTTGCGGAAACGTCTCGGAGACGTCTCAGAGAAGTCTCTAATACTTTTTAACCTTCGCGGATACGGATTTTTATTCTGTTGCGGAGACGTCTCCACGAAGTGAGATAGCACCCTAAGATAAGGACAGATGCTATTGACAAAAAGAACCTGTAGTAAAAAGAGTTCTTCAATAAACTTTAACCCATTTAATGCATGAAAGTATGCTGCTCAATAGCAGAGATGCCAACATGTTACGGAATAATTATAACATTATAAATTAGAAAGCGAATAATGCAAACAGTTAGAACACCGCAAACAAATGACTTCTCACTAGAAAAAGCACGGATAATACCATTTTGCTCCGTCATTCAATTTTGGGAATGCGTCCATGCAAATATTTTTCTTTCTCTTGTTGTCAAGACATTTGTTTCAGCTGTTTTAACTATTTGCATTATTCACGTTCTAATTTCTAATGTTATAATTATTCCATAACATGTTGGCATCTCTGCAATAGTATGAAAGACAAACATTTTAGCATGTTCATTAAATGAACCTGTTAACACTTTCTAAATGAGTTTAAATGAGTCTTCTAGAGAATTCTCTCGGCTGTCACATGTAATTAATTAAAACACAGGGAAATTGGAATGGCTTGCTTCCACAAACTGTATACTGTGTAAGAAAGAACAGGTAACCAACATTGCACTAATATACTTCCAGAATCCTCGCAGACTTTCTTTTACTAAAGGGGACAGACTTGGGCAGAACGCCTGAGGGCAAACATGACTAATATAGTACAGACACTTTCTTAATCTCATTTATACCCTCCAAAGGTTTGCTTGAAATGAATGAAACACCACATTTCCAAGGAATGTATTTTAATATGAACACCATTGTCTGGGTCCTCCCTCTTTCTTCATGGACCCCAGTCACATTTGACAATCAGATTCACAATTATAACCAACTAACTGCACTAAGCCGAATGGCCAGAATCCATCAGTTTGGATTTTGTATGTAGTGTGACTGGGTCCTTACCACAGAGGTAAGAAATAATAATAGCTAGAGGGTGATTATCAATCCAAATATTGTTTGTTGATTGGCATAAAGGCGTTAATGCTGTCCAAAACTAAATGAGTTAATGCCTTTCTGGCGCTCAGTACACGATGCTATGTACACCTGAGGCTGATGAACCCATAGATCATCTAGGCAGGTTGATTAGACATAGTACCGAGCTAAACTAACAAGAAATATTGACAAAAAGATCGTTGGTGGTGATACAATCATATTAGATTGAATTCAAACAAGAAATCAAGGGTAAAATATCAAAATGAATTATCAAAAGTTCCAATAAGTCACATTATTTCCTTCAGCATGACTTTACACGAACAGATACCATGCAAAAATGACCCCCATGTTTGAACTCAAGTCCCCCATATTAAAAATATTAATGGGGCTTTACAAACCCTACAAATTATGATCCTGACCCACGAGATAAAATTAGTTCAGCGCTGCTTTTCTATGCTGGTTCAGACAGCCACTTTACAGCATGATAAATAATTTTTCAAATTCCATAATGGTACCACAGCAGGATTTGCTTTGACCTTCTAATGCACTCTCTCCAAACTTATATTAAGCTACTATTACTATTAAAGGATAACAGGACTGGTGAAAACAAGAAATATGTAATTCCTTTTAATATTTAACAATACATCTATACCCTGGAGCTAAAAGTATTACAAGAGGTCAAAGTTGGAAACGCTCAAAATTCTTTTCCTTTAAAACATTTTGTTCTGGAGAAGAAAAAAATCATAACAGAGAAGGCTAGAATGAAATACAGTTGACAATTCAGGCACCACATAGACCGGAATCTTGAGTTTAATCGCTGTTGAGGTAAATCTATATGGAATCATATTTATTCTGCAAAATGCAAATTTAGGTAGAGTACATTATTACCAATGATGAATTGGGCACCACTGAATTGGGGACAAAGCTAATGTCTGTAGTGTACAGATGATAAAATTTGTACATTTATTTATTCAAATATTAAAATCATGGGAATGTTATGTTCTTATCGTAAACCAGGCAAGGACCAGTTTTTCATGAGGAATACATACAATATTGATGGATAGTATGTAATAGGATGAGATACATTAAATACTGCAAACACTAAAGGATACAGGACACACATACATGTAGGCCTATACAGTCTGTGTCAAATAAAATGGTACAGTTGGAAAACATTTTTTTAGTGTGAAGGTTAATATCAACGTGGTATTGTTTGTTATTTTCATAAAGTAGGAATATCACTCTTTCTTCTGCATTTTTCCATCACATTTGGTGCAGTATTTTTGAGATATGACTAATTTTCTACAATCAAGAAAAATCCATTTTTGCACGCCATCCCATGCCTTTGTGTACGATTTCGCTTATGACCGTGAATTCAGCGCTCCAGAACAATAGAAGTGCGTATTTCGATTTGTTCCTCGTCGCACAAAACTTGCATAACTTTTGTTTTACAAAAGCAAATTATACAGGACAAAGCGCATCAGCAAGAAAAATCTTTTGGCTTTAATTTGGTACCACAAAACACACATTATATGAAAAGATTTCCACACCTAAATGATTTTTTCCCTGACTGTACCATTTTTTAAACACAGACTGTATACGTCCTTTACAGTTTAAAATTAATTCAGCACCCAAATCAATCTGGACCTTGTTAAAATATCATTACAAAGTTATGATAGAACTTTGCAAGAATAATTGGTTTTTCTATCACACAGCTCGATATTTTACATTTAAGGAAAAACAATTGCCTATCACCCCCTCCCCCACCCCAATCCTAGAAAATGAACACAACACATTAAACCATTATATTTATTTTTGTCAGACTCAATTTAAACAAGGTCAAGAATATCCATCTTAAATGTCAGAGAAGATGAACATCAATACCGTAGGCTATGCCGGAAGGGAATCGTTGAGCGTGAGGACTCTCAAACTCTTATTCCTTTACTTGAAACAACATTGCAATCAGAAGAATTATTCCGCTCAAAAACACTCAACTTTTGTAGCTAAGAAAAGTATGAAGGAAACCAAAATAGGATTGTGTTTGAGTACTTACTTGGCAAAAAGCATATATCTAACAACATTCATGACAGCAACAATTTGAATATAATCGCATAAACATTTAAAAGAATGGGAATGAAATGAAATTTGGAAATTGAATATACACTCGACTCTAAACGGGCACATTAATAATGTTCTTATGATATCCACAGTTGGATAACAGTTAACACTTATTTTGTGTGCACCCTCAGTGTTCAACATGTAAAGTTGTTCTTTTTCTATCGCCGTGTCCAAGGATTTCAATAACAGGTCAGCTTGCTTCAAAAAGATTTATTTTCATAACCTTTACTGAAGTAGATGAAGAAAAACAGTAACTACGTTTTCATAGGGCCTACACATGCAGTGGAATGTAGTAAATATGTAAATCATTCAGCATAAAACAAATACTGTCTGCCTGACTTTGGACTATGACAGCATGAATCACTACATTTTTATTTTGAATACTAAAAAAGTCCTCATCTAAATCAGACTTTGATGTTGCAACCTACTCTCCAGGATTAGTAAACAGAGCTCTTAACTTTTTGATGCATTAACCTACATGTAGGGGGTCTTTAAATTCGTAGATGGGCCTCCGTCATGTGTAATTATTTGTGTGTGTATGGGGCTTGTTGTCTGGGCGACAATTTATTAAATTAATATCTGCAGGCAACACTTGTCGTCAATAGCATTAGTATGATTAGAATAGTGTAACAATATACTTCATCACAATGTTACTCTTTTCCAAACTGCTTATGAAAGAAAAGTTCTACATGAATCATTCAAAACATGTTCTGTATGATCCAGAAAAAGTACAGTATAAGATATGAATTGTGTTGTAACATCAAAAGACGTTCATCATTGTCCATTTTCATAATGCATGATTGTTATTGTATCTAGCCTATTACGCTTGTGATAAAACCACGTCCTTCTGGAGAATAAAAGACTTGATCTTTTGTCAATTGACCTAGTGTGTTGCTAAATTGGGTGAATCCTCAAGAAAGTCCAGTACACGATTTTGAGGTTCTCAAGATTCAGTTGGTAGGCTAGCATTTAAACCAAAACAATATCAACAATGATACAAGTGTGTACAAAACTGGAAAAGTCTTTTTGAAAGTGCTAAAAAAAAAATCACATCCATCGCAGTATCTTATTTACTTTGAGGCATATGGGAATGGAACTGAAATTGCACCAAGATTGTGTTACAAGTTTACTTCACCATGCAAGGGAAAACAAAAAGACAGTATCGATTTGATTTTGATTGACGGATCTGAAAATCCTCTCTATGAAGATGATTATCCTTATTATAATTTTCTTGCGGTCTCACCATATATGGTGAGACCGCAAGAAAATTTACTTGACAGGAGGCAGATGAGAAATACGAAATGATGAGGATCAATATGCCTCTGTCCTAATGCCACGGTAACAGTTCTTCCTTTCCAAGGAACCCCTCCCGTCCGGAGGAAGGGATTTGTTAGACAATGACACAATTATTTTTGTTCTGACAGTGTGTAGTTATGTATTAACTTGTTAACAACTTATTTTTTCACTCCCACACATTTAAAACATCTGGCTCTGTAGTCAATGGGTTAACCCACCCTCCCCCCCCCCAAAAAAAAAAATGAAATGAAAGGAATCATCTGTATTTATTGATAACTTTGGGTAAGGTCAATGCCCTCCTGGTTGTCAAAAACCAATACATTTTGTTCTGCATACCACCACCCCAAATGATAGGGGAGAGGGGGGGGGGGGGCAGGGCAAAAACTTATTGGTTTCAAGATTTTTGTTACACCTTTGCTTGCAATTGATAGTTAGATTTTAAACCTCTTTGCCGCTGATTACTTCAAATGGCCCCAAATGGTTGTGCTCAGGTATCAATGAAGTCTTAATAAATATATGTACACATATGCTTTCTACTGAACTAATCTTAAAGAGAAGTAATTACATCCCTGTGTGATAAAGTCATTATGGTGACCACTGAATACTGTCATAGGCAATTAAAAGTCCTATTTTAGAAACATACTACTCATCTTGGGTAATCTTATCAGTGTTCAAACCAATAAGAGGTCCTTCTAGCAAATTTGGCTGTCCATAAATCACTACTTTGACAATTCACACACTTTAGTAGGCCTAGAATGTCTTATATTTAGCATTCTTTAAAAAAAAGCTTCTAGGGTAAACTGTGCATAAATGGCAAAAACTCTTAAAGTATTCAATTATTAATAAAGTTGATGATCATATATAATGTATCAATGATAAGGAAAGATCCCATTACCCTATCTGTTGTGTACATCTGTCTATCTCTCTCTGTCTATCTCTCTCTCTCCTCTGTCTCTCCTTCTATCTTTCACTCTTCCTTTTCTTCGTTAATGTTCTCCATTCTGCATCTCTCCATCTTTATTCTTCTTCTTCTAATACTTTCCTTCTTCACCCTAAAGCCCTTTCCTTTCCATAGGCTTCCCTTCATCTTCGCTTTATCCAACCAATCCAACACACGAAAAGTGGAAGCGCGTTTTTCCATCTTGACAAGGATCATTTGTTCGCTGGCAAACACTGGGCTGCCTGTTCTCACCCCAGTTTACCTTCCTTGATTCTCCGGCCCAGAATATCATATTTCATCTTCGTGCACAACACCTGAATGGGGATGGAGGATGAGTAATATTTGGTTTGTTTACATTCAAATCCGAGTCTGAGCCCAAACCGTCATTTATGAGACATGTTTTCTCCCCCGAACCTCGTGAAGCGAAATAAGGTCTGGATTGATGGAGCAATAAAGAGAGGCCGGGGAAAGAATTAGAATAGCATTGAATGGTCTTTTTCTTTTACCCTTTTCATCATTTGAGTGCTACATGAACTTTGCCTCAGGTAAGGAAAGTGCATGCAAAGAAATATGAATCAATCTCGCTCTTCATCATGTTCATTTCAAAAACTGAATTTGGAGATTACTCATGAAGTGTAAAAATTCTAATTTTGCACATGGTGAGCAATATTAGTATCATGAAATAAGTTTTAGAATCAAGGTTTTATATAGGAAAAGTCCCTTTTTTATGTGTTTCTTAAGAATCCCAATATTTCAGTGCTTATCATATAGGTCTACTTACATTTATGTTGAAGTGTGAAATATCTTCTGCACAGCAAACGAAACTAGCCACAAAATGGCAAATTATTATTATTGTTATTGTTGTTATAAACATTTTTTATAATTATTGATACAATGTTTTAATGACCTGTACACATTGATTTGTTTTGATTGAATAAAACAATTAAAAAAAAGAAAGTTTTCGTGGATTTGTAAACTTTTGTTTTTCTGTGTGCCAAAATGATTATCTCAAATCCTCCTTCTACACCATCGCTCTCAAAACACAATTTGTCTTCTCAGTGCAAAATGGGTCGATAAAAAAAAAGAAAACTTGTCCAGAGGAATGAGGAACACCCGATTGTAAATATCCCTTGACAGGACGCTACTGCAAATGCCATGAAATAATGAAAGCAAAGGAAAACTAGGACAAGATTATTTGCACACGGACAGGCACAATTCAACCGAAATTGCAACACGTTTTTGTAGAGGAATTCATCTTCTTCCTCTGCAAACGAACAAGCCCACATCCGGACGCTACTCTATTTGCTTGGTTTCTAATGACGTACAATGCAAGCATACAAAACACTGATGACTTCTTTACAAGTGCATGTTGAAGTTCATCTTGAAACGGCATGTTGAAGATATTTTAAGGATACAGACTATAAACATATTCTTCAACCAAGCTAAAAACCTTAAATGTGCAAGCTCTATCAGGGGTTTGATGTGACCAAAAATAGAGCTGAAATTGAAAGACCTCCCATACTTTTGTACAGAAAAAGAAGCTAAAATAAGCTGAAAATCAAAACCAAACAAGATGAATCCTCGACCGCGCGCGGTCGAAATATATGCCTCCGCCATTGCCAGATCAGAAAAATATCGCACATTCATCTATTC
>CALNVZ010002100.1:36033052-36048168 GCA_940671915.1 Paracentrotus lividus
GCGATCGTTATATGCAAGATAGCTTACTACGTGAAACGTGTGTAGCGTGCGTGCGCGCCTCTTTTGTGTACAAATTACTACTGCGCGCGCGCACATGTGGTAACGCGCGCCGCGTACGCACCGCTTTCAAACACGATGTGAATGATCTCACGCAAATTTTTATTTTGAACTTGGCATGTCTGAGTCTGCACTGGGAGGCTGCCAACTCATGCGATTCCTATGCATTTTGACATAGATTTAGCAAGAATTTGGCAACCTTGCTCCTGTATAACTGAAGACATACATGTGAACCTCTCTGTGGCCAATACGAGAATTTTCACCAACAAAAGTAGCAGTCCAGACGCAGAAGGGTGCATGACCATCGCAAGGCCAGTTGTGACCATATGCCATACACATGTAAGGTGGCTAACAATGGCTTAATATTTCAGCTTTCTCATCTTAAGTTACATAGCCAGCAGCAAGAGTGTGTTGTGAAAACACAATTCTTGAAGATAATTACTCTTGAATTCTGATGTAGCAGTATAGGATGACATTGACATCACCATCAATCCGGCTTGCTGCCCAATAATAAGTCTCATCCCAACTTATTGGTTTGTTACATCGATCCTAACCCGTCCTGTATTAGTGTTTTGGTTCAATATAGAGAACAGGCGTTAGAAAACACTCTGCCTCAAGCACAAATCATGAAAATAGCTTTACATCTTTTTATACCACAAAATATGACGTCCTAAAAATTTCGAGTTCATAAAAGGTAGTGTTGCAAAGTATAAAATGGGTAATTACAGGCAAACATATAAGGGCCAAAATTCCCAGATGTCCCCTTCCCCAAAAAGAAGAAGAAATTAACACAGGGGTAAGGGTGACCAGGCCTGTGCATAAAGTCATGTATATGCACACCGAAAGTTTAATTCAGTTCATCAGTACTATTGTAGGGGCCTAACATATTAAGTTTAGTTATTGAACAAAAACCTTTGATCATTACACATATTATCTTTAACAATATATGCAAAGGGGGAAAAAAATCAACAGCTTTTCATATATAATTTTGTGGAGATTGAGGTGCATTGCCCTCACAATTATTTAGAAGCACCCCCCTGAAGAAAAAAAATATATACAATATTTATTGTATGCTTTTTGGCAAATTATTCTTTAGCATCATTTATAATTTTTTTTCATCAAATCTTTTTATTTATGTGTGTTTTAACTCACAGGAAATGGAATAAATTCCTTTAAAGGGCCCGCTGGGAGAACAGTTGTCAGAACTGAAGTGGCTACCCTGGGTAAATAAAACCATATTATTATTATTATTATTATAAAGGGGAATCCAACCCAAGGAGAGAAGCAACCTTACAGGACAGAGGAAAATGAGAGGAGCAATCTAAAAAAAAGTTTCATCAAAATCGGTTATAAAATAAGAGAGTTTATGGGAGTTTTGAAAATTTAGTTGTTTCCTTTATGGGGATCCCAAATTGGCATCATCGGCTTCAAAATGGCCGATCTCTATGGACAACTCTGCATTCATTTGTACACAAATTTTCAGATTTTCCCCATTTTCTTTGAAATATATCTTACTTCCTTCTGGCTCAACATATGTGTGTGAAATATATTTCCCATGACATATTTTGGTCAGAAGCAAAGAAGACAAATTTTGAAAGAAAAATGGGGAAAATCTGAAAATTTGTGTACAAAGTGAATGGAGAGTTGTCCATAAGATCAGCCATTTTGAAGCCGATGATGCCAATTGGAGGATCCCCATAGAAGGAACAACTAGACTTTTCAACTTCCATAACTGTCTTATTTTAAAACCGATTTTGATGAAATTTTTTAGATTGCTCCTCTCATTTCCTCTTCCTGTAAGGTTGATTCTCTCCTTGGGTTGGATTCCCTTTAAATGAACCAACCATATTGGATAATAAAACTCAACATATATTTTACAAGTGCACAAAGACTCCCCCTCGGCTGAAAAGGTGTTTGAAAGATTATCAATTTCTATGTTTAATTCATTGTAAGAGCTGTTGAAATATAAAATAGAGTGGGTACACTTGCTTTTCACATACCGCTATATCTTAATGAATGGTGGTATTAATAATAGATTTAATCCTTGCCTGTAGCACTATGAATGCATTATGATTTAAATTTTGAAACGAACGGTTTTCATACTGTCTACAGCAAACAGACTGGGCATATTTGAACCAGCAAACAGTCATTCTGTTCTTTCATTGCAAAAACTACATGCACATACATTAAAATGTAGCAGTCTTATTTAATTTTTTATTTTTTTATTCATTCAATTACAATGTCATTTATTCTTAATAATTGGAGGCAAACTTGAGCTTTCTCTCAAAACTTTTAGGAAAAATGTATGATTAATGATCATCAGTATTATGATATCGCTGGATCCAAGTTTTTCCATAAATGGTTATTGTGGGTAGCATAAATATGTTTTAAAAATGTCTTACATTTGCACAAATGTTTTTTTTTTTGGGGGGGTGTGATGTCAAGAAAACCAAATTCAATTACAATCATTCTAGAAACCAGTCTATCCCATTCACCCGTTACATTGAATACTCTGGGAGGAATCAATTTTCAATATCTTTATGTGCTTGGATCCTATCAAAGAAATGACCTCCACTAAAAGTGGATTCAATTCCAATGTTATTCATGCATTTCAAATTGCCAATCACATTGGAATGGGTCTCAATTGTATATAGTCTGTTGGGACCAGACCCTATTTTGACAGGTACGTGCATTGATTCTCTGAGCAAGCTTTCTTGAGGATGTTGTTTCGACCTGTCCGAAATCCGAGCCGTTAGATTTACGGCGAGTCTGTAACCTGCTATGATCACCAAGATAACAGAGATGGTGCACATAAAGACGGTGAATCTTATGAACAAGGCTCAAAACTTTTTAAAGCTGACCATTTTGGCAACAAAAAAAGGAAACGGCATAAAACCGATCAAACATTGCACTAAAAGATAAGTGTGAGAGATTTTGTGATATATCTTTCATGATTTCTGATGATTTTGGTGAAAATGTTTGAAAAAAACCATAATGTACATGTAAGGGTTGTTTGAGACCTTTGCTGCCAAGCCCGTACGCCGGAGCTTAGCACATGAATGGTGCGTAACGATCTGTGTGCATCACCAACACAAGAGAATCCCCATTGGTGTCGGGTCCCCGACTTTCCACGTTTTAAACTTATATTGTGAAATAAAGACACAAGATTTCAGGTAACATAATTTTCTTTTATAGTTATAGGATTCAATCTTTCATATTATCTAACTGTGAATCCAAATTAAATTTTTCCTTCTCCCAAAACTATACACCAGCTTTAAAATTTTGATATCATCCGCTGAAAATGAATTGACAGGGGTCTCATACTAGTATTAGAAGTCTGATACACATGGGGACAATTCAAACCCTTTCACACAATTCAGTCCTGATGAAACAAGATGCGAGTGAGATAGAAGTGATTTCTAAAGATGGCACCTCTTTAACAGTTCATGTACGGAGTTAACATGAATTATTCATCTCAACACCTAACGGTCATGTGTAGCTGTCAAGTATCAAGAATACCCAATGAATTCAAATGACTCAGAGTTTCAACGAGGAATTGACAACTTTTACTTTTTGTTTCAACTAGAAATGGCAATGACATTAAAAGCGAATTTAGGTCAAGGCAAGGAGCAGTTTATGTTTACATCAATGAATTAAAATGTTAACATATTATCTTTGAAAAAGCTTTTAGCATTTTTCTATAGGCCTACATGTTATTTATATTAAAATATTTATAGTAAGATATTTTCATTGCACAAGATTTGAAAAGGTGATATATTAAGCCTGCATACAAGTACAGGCCTACTAAATATGGCAATTATAAATCTAAAAATGTAATGTCATGAGTTAAATGAAAGGCATAAAATACTAGACCAATTTCATATGTTCTAAAGAACTGGATGGGAAATAATCTCCAACATTTTTCACTGAAACACAAGCTTTATAAATAATGAGTTGAGTCTGATGACTAGGCCAGCAAGCCCCTAACACTGAACTGCAAATGAACTGGAATAACCTCTTCTTCACCCTCCAACTAACTGACAAGTAATATTGAGACAATCTCGGCCCATTACTTAGCATTCGGTGGCCATCTGGAGATTACCTAAAGAAAATACAGTCTTTTATATCATAAATGACAACACAGCTCTAGCATTTGGTGACATTTATAAATGAAAATAAAATAGATGCTCTAAAGGTTATAATATAAACAAGGCAAGGCTGACTATTTTAAAGGCACATCTCAAAAATTGATATTTATACAGGAAACCCATACTAAACTGGATGAACAGATATGAAATTTATGATATCAAAACATAAATGACACATACAGGCCTACAAAACAATGTATATGAGCTTGTCTGGATTGGGATTTAACTTAAATCAAAATAATATTTTTATCTATTGAGGATAAAAAGATTGGTTATGTAACAAAACACTTCATACCTAGGCTTAGGGCCCCATAAACTATAATGGTGACACTCTTACCGCGTTTACATTGAGACTCGGCTCTCGTGTCGAATCCACAGGAAGGGTTTGACACTGCAAAGAGTGAACCTGTGATCGTGTTTATACACAACAAAAAAGGCGAGTTCAACACGGCTCCCAGATCATGACCGGAAGTAAGAAATTAATGTGTGTTGCGATGTATAGCCAAATTCCATATCTGAGCTCAAGGTCATCGACTTCGACACGGCTTTCTGTTTACACACATAAAAATTGCTGTGTCGAACCCGCCTCCCGGATCGAAACCTACGATTTTGGCGGAGCAAAAGAGGCGTGTCAAACCCGGGTCGCGGATCACACTGATCCCGTTTACATGGCATAAAATTGCCGTGTCGAGCACGATTGCCATGTCGAACCCGCGACCTGAGTCACAGTGTAAACGAGGTATCTGTCTTTAACATGCCATTTTTTGTTCAACAACTATGGATCGTTTGATATTTCAAGAATTTTCAGGACCACCTAAAGTAACCCAACTCTTGAATAAGATACTATCATCTCCTTATTTCCATACCTACTGCCAGTTTGCAGAGCAATACTTGTAAATTTCAGCAATGATCAAGTGTACTGGGAGCAATAGTGAATCAATAACATAAACCCTGGTTAACTCTAAAGCCTCCATCACATCTGACATGATGGACACTGGCCCATCCACATAATAATGTTACCTGCGAAAGTACCATATTATATTGATTCATCTGTGTGACTGAGCACCTCAGAGGCATCCAAAGGGATACAGTTTCAAAGGCTACGGGTGAATACCCTGACCACTGGATAGGGGGCAGCAGATGATTTTCCACCAATATGAGATCGAGTAGCAGTGGATCCGGATTTGAAGATGGGGGGGGGGGGGGTTAAGGTCTCTTATGCCCCAACTAGGTTGGACCATTCATGTAGCTGATGTAATATAAATAATAAATAATATACATAGAGCTGATGTAATATAAATAAAAGGCAGGAATGACAAACGGAGGTGACAAAATGATAGAACAATATCACTATCAGCTGGAAACAAACTAAATGGTTATAACTGGGCAGTTCCAAGCAAAACAGGACATGACCCCCCAAATTTCAAATTCATGGTTCCATGACAAATTTGGTATCATATGACAGCTAAAAGTCCAAATTTTCAATATCTGTAGATGGTTTAGCCTTTTTAGGGCATTTTGGGTTTAAAAATGGCATTAATATTCAATATTATTAAAATTGCCAAATTTTTATCTTTTTTTATTTAAATTTCATGTAAGAGAAATGTACCTAGAAAATGAAAATATACTTTGATCATATTTTATTATGATAGCAGGATATATAAAAAATAAAGTTTTCACATAATATTTTGCTTCGCAATCTTTGTTCCCCATCAGTGAGCACAAACATGAAGTTTCCTCAAAATGTCACTCCGTAACCACAAAAACACATATTTTAAAAATATTTTTAGAATAATTGGGTTAAATGCAACAAAATTTTATTTGCAAATCTGGAACACCCATACCTATCAATTACATAAACTTTTTTTATTTGAATGGATTTTGTTTGAGAAATACGGCCTCATAAAATGTGTCACTCCGTAACCATTACGGTTACGGAGTGACATCCCATTGCATTGCATGTACAATGTACATGTACAATTTGATCAAAGCTGTACACTAGAACTTTTTAAATTCAGAATTATTTAAGTGAAGTGCCCAAGAAAGACATCGGGTGTCATGCTTTGAGGATATGAGATCATAAATATGCAAATGAGCCCTTTGTCAGCAACTAATTGCACAACTCAGGCATTTGTGTGAGGTCTGATATGAGTTCCTTTGAGGACTTTGCAGCAGATTATTTTGGAAGAAAGTGGCTGAGGCTGTGAACTCAGTCATTTGGTTACATGTATACAATTTAAGTAAGTTTAAATAGTAGTTTAAAGAAGACACTGACCTGTACATATAAATAAAAGTAAGACAATGGGTTTGAAAATAACCCTACCTTGTGCTATCATACAAAGCATGACAGAATTGAAATTCATCAAGAAGCATTTAAAAAAAAAAATTATTTGTGAATCTTGAAAAATTTGCATAAATTAGCATACTTAATGAGTTTCAAAATTCTGTGTATAATTTTTGCATCTCCCACCTAGCGCTATCATACAAAGCAAATGGAATTGAAAATGATCGACAAATAAAGGAGAAGAAGCATTTATTGTTATTTTTTAAGAATTTTGCATAAATTAGCATATATTATGTAGACAATTTTCAAATCAAAATTTCAAAATTCTGTGTAGAAGTTTGGTAAACCCCATGTAGCTCTACTAGATGGGGGAAAAAAATGAAAATCGGTCGGCAAATAAAGAAAATCCATTATTTGTGAATTTTGAAAAATGCGCATAAATTAGCATACTTAATGAGTTTCAAAATTCTGTGTTGAAGTTTTGAATCCCCCACCTAGAGCTATCATACAGAGCAAGCAGAATTAAAATTGAAACAATCAAGAGTGTTTTTTTTATTTAGCAAGGGAGACATAGTCCATTTACATTGCCATTGTGTGGATGATTCAGAGGTCACTCCGTAACCGTCACTCCGTAACCGGACATGGGTTCAGGTTTTAAGTCATAATTAACAAAATATTCAACCAATTTTCTCATGCAAGGCAGCATATTATACCTAGTATAACATAGAATCCAATCAATTACTCAAAATTATGATAGCCATTTAAAGTTCACAGAGTTTAAGCAAAATGTTTTTTGCTCAAATATGCATGTCCATTTTGCGTCACTCCGTAACCACGATTATGAATTATCATATCTCATTAATTATGCAGATCACTATAACAAATGTTATCATTTTGAAAAGAGGTTACCATCAGCTATTGTCATGAACCATTTCTTTGTAAATAAAGATTAAAGTATGGATGATAAATTAGTTTGAATGCTGAAATGTTGCTTCTGAATGTCACTCCGTTACCTTGGAACTGCCCAACTACACACATTGGAAAAAGGTAAATCTTTACACAACCGGCATTGCCTTTAAAAAACATAATGCAAATTTACAAATTATGTCTTTATTTGACACATTTGTATTTAAAAAAATTAATCTAAATAGGCATCCATTTGAAGTTCAACTAGTGTCATAATAATAATTGTTATTAAAATGCTCATAAACTCATATTTTGATATAATTTGAACAGCTTTTGAAAAACCGCTACATGACATAATATCCTCTCACTCATCTGCACATATTCAACAGAGCCTCTCCTGATAGCTCAATTTCACTTGTCACTCTTAAAAATAAATCAATGGCCGAGTGAAGAATGCCTTGCTCCAATCTGGATACAATAGCAAGCAGCTTGCAGTTGTTCAAACAACACCATCACTGATGCTGTAAGAATAATGGTAGCAGATGATGGGCCGGAGACGGAGAGCAGCGTTGAGACGTTTTGTTCGAAAATATCACAGAGCTCTCAAGATTTTCATAGACAGAGGCATATATGCAAGATGTTGCACAACTTTATAACTTATGAACTCTTTATGTTTTCTAATCCAATATTGATTGTATTGATTTGGTTGCTACAAATTCAAAATTTAGCAATATGCATACATTTGGCACAAACATAACATTCTTTCCTAAAAATTGAAGTCACTGAAAAGTCATTAGAAGTAAATCTAGCGAAAACAAATTGAATCATTTTAAGATGCATGTGATTGCTATATCTTCACAGACGGTGACCCCCCCCCTCCAAAAAAAGAACAAGTATAAGCAAAGAAGATGGAGTATAGTGCGACCGAAAGACAGAGAAACAAAGACGTGACATAACTGTACAAATGCAGCAGGCACTTGATAATCATACAATAGAAGGCAAATTAAAAAAGGGTTATTTTTCTATCCTTCCTGGAACTAGCTCTGCCTTTTCTTAAGAACTGGATATGTGATGCTATATCTTCATGCATGACGTGGTGAGCCGCCCCCCCCCCTCCAAAAAAAAGAACAAGTATAAGCAAAGAAGATGGAGTATAGTGCGACCGAAAGACAGAGAAACAAAGACGTGACATAACTGTACAAATGCAGCAGGCACTTGATAATCATAACAATAGAAGGCAAATAAAAAAGGGTTAGTTTTTCTATCCTTCCTGGAACTAGGCCTTGCCTTTTTCTTAAGAACTGGATTAAGCTTTATTACCTCACAAAAAGTCATGAAGAATAAAGAACAAGTAATCCAAAAGAACATGGCATCGTTATCTGTCATCCAATTAATACAAAACCCCAAGGGAAAAGGCATGATCGTTATTAACATTTCTGGCGGTTACTTTTCATCAAGTGTATTGTTCCCTTTTGAGGCAGTCTGAGCACATAAATTCTTGACGATCCTCCCAGGAATCTATGTGACATTGCTGAGTCGTCCTCAAGGAAATCTACAGACGCAATCTTTTGTCCCACAAAACATCTTCATCATCCTTCGTTTATTTTTCAAGTCTGGCTCCAATGTTCGAAAGATGAAGCCACAGTTTGAAGGGCTGTTGTTTCAAGCATTTAATTCATGGTGTGATGTATACACTTGCTCATCGCTTTGATTTCAATCGCATCAACACCAGCTTAAATACGGTGAACGGTGGGCTCCAAAGGAATTCTAATTGACTTTCATGAGCTGTTGATTTTTTAAAGTCCTCAGACAAGTAGACGAACTTAAATAATGATGACTAAATTCAGGAGATGCCAATGATCCTGTTAAATTTTGTGTATTTCTCTTGAAATAGCTGATGTTTGTATTTGTATTTTCAATTCATCTTCATAATAAGCTTTATTTATTACTTAAAATGTCCCCAATGTGTTGATTCCAATTCAAAATTGAAACCAAAATGTACTCAGCAAATTATTAGAGCACTGGATAATACATCATATTCTATTGTAATATCAATCATCGTCATTAACCGTATGATGTACATTGTGCAAAACAGATAAATTATTAATAGTAGTAAATTCCCTGAAATCAGATTACCCCCTTCTTTCATGTTATTGTTAAATCAATCACATGATATTAATTCACATTTCCAAGATGTACAAACAACCTATTGTTGGTATAGTGACATCATTGTTATCTCTGTATGATATTGTTGATAGCAACGCTGGATGCTACTGTTGATCCCCAAGACGTTATGGACATTGACAGGCACTGAAGATGAAGCCTGTCGCCAATCTCGCATACCATGCATTACCAAGCTACAGCCGCTGTCATACCCAGACATGCCAACATACAATGGCTTGAATTGTGATCACCAGCACGTATTACAGACATTGAATATGTCCCTCAGATAGGGGTCAATGGTAACCTGCCCCCAAACTGTAGTGTCTGAACCCTCGAAATGTAGACTTTTATTCAGGGGCAACATCCACACAAAACCAGGGGGAAATTCTGAACCCCCTCTGACATCTACAATGTAGTGTGGAGACACCATTCAATGTAAGATACGATGGGAAAAGGAGAAGACTGGGCTCATTTCTTGGTATATTATGTAAAAGGCATTTCTTAAATATTCTGTATTTCATCTAGGTTACAATCAATAAAATACTATGAATCTACCTACAGTACAATGTACGTATGTAAGAATTTTTTTCCACATATCCCTTGAAATAATGAAATAAAGGAATTTCCCTTCATACCTATCTCTGATATCTATTAGTGACCACTCTCACTTTCCACTTTGCTTGAAACCTTGGATAGTGCTACAATTCTACCAACAAAAATGATTTCTATACATCCATCACATCGACAGGATGAAATTCATCAATCTGAAATAACACTGTAGGAGTCAGTCTCTAGCCTCAAATCAGTGCCGGTGTCTCGTCCATCCCACTGGACAGACAACATCATGAATAGATAACACAATCAATTAATCCTATCAGCTATGTGAGTCATGCACGGGGGAAGGCCATCGCCTCTTGGAAGACATCTCCGACGAAAGGGTTGGATGCGTTCGCTTGTTATCCGGCGTGTTCCGCCTGTCAAAATAATTGCAGCTGGGATGTACCGGGTCAATATCTCCGGATGAGATTTTAATCATCTCAACATGTTACCCTCGTTCCTTAATGTGATTCCCATTCTTTCTCCCGTGGTGCCAGCTCCGAACCTATCACTTCTCAACATGTCCGACCAGAGTGGACTTGGCATGTAGAAGAGATGGGAGTTAAAACTGAAGGAGTTACCAACGGGAGGAGTAGGCTAATGAAATTATACCAGAAGTAGACTACCAACTGTACGGTCTGTTGAAAACCAAAAGGGCAGTAATTCTACATGAATGTAGTACGATGTGAGTTAATGTCTCTTAACAGCTTTTTGCCTCTCAACAGAGGGACGCAAGGGCCTGTCCTTCATAGCTGTAACTAGTTAGTCATTTGATCAAAATTGAATTTTCCCCCTACATGAGCTTTAGCAGCAGGAGTATTTCTAGCATGAACATGAATGTATGGGACTATTGGTCATAGTTAGGAGTATGATGAGGTGACTCCTCGTCTAAATTTAGACCTATTCTTTTTAAAGGATTCTTCAGGGCTTTATTTTTGTTATTGGGTTTGTTCAATGGGCCCCCTTACATAACATATTTTCAGGTCCATAGGGAATTTAATAGGGCCTTGATGAACATTTGTATGACAGAACCCCTAATAGTGTTAAACACTGTCCATGCATCCACCATCCATTATTACTAATCTTTCCAAATAAGAACATCACAGTTTTCTTCCTGCATTTCAGATCAGCAATGAACAGATGCGTCAATAGCAACAACACTGCATACATTCTCACAAAGAATTGACTTTCACTTTACATACATAACAATTTTAGTCCCTGGTTATGTCCGAGTCACATACCAAAACTGAAATAATTCTTTGCTCCTCAAAGTAACATCATTGCTTAGGAACATTTCCTGTCTGTCTTGGTGTTGGCTCGTCCTGTGACTGAGGCAAGATAATGAAAGCCTTCCCTGCTGTGGCTGTCAAAGTGTTAAATTCATCAATGAACCCTATCTGTGCTGTGGTCAATAATGAATCACCAATAAAGCAATCACTATAAGCCCAGATTGAGACCAGAATTCCAGCTGGTCAAAACACAGTTGGGATACTGTTATGATCAAGGTTCACCAGTTCAAACCAGTCACACCGGCAGAACTTACCCCCACACTGGTACCAGTGCCTCCAGAAGGAATCAAGAATCTCATGACAATGGACTGCCAATATTTGGTTGATTTTGGGTCAGTCCTTTCAGTATGACTGGGTAGCAAGCGCTTTGTATCTATAGTGTATTTATTAAACAATTTTTCCAGTTTTAAGTTGTTTTGAAATCTATAGTTCAAAACACTATTTCCTTTTACTGATATATCATAAAGCTATATAGGCCTATGCCTATACCTCAAGAAAAATTGAAGATCAGATGTTTACTTGAAAACTGCTGAAAGTGGACAATGTATCAAAATGAAAAGGTGCACCAATATAATCAAAATTCAATATGCAACTTAAATGCACAAAAACGCCTACCCGGTAAATATAATTTGGTTGACTTGGATATGAAGCAATATAATGACCTCTGGAAAAAAATAACACCAATGAAACTGTTCCATTTCCGGTCAATTCTCACGTAATCCCATTAGCTATTGAACAGGTACATTTGAATAACAGGTGCGAATGAATTCATTGTTGCAGAATTTCCAAGGTAGCCCACAATTGGCTATTGGTGACAAAAAGACAGGGTCATAAATGGGTTGAAATAATCCCACAATTTTTCTGCCGATAAACAAGGTTACAAATTGGTTTGGCCTCTCATTCTGTAAAGTAAACACAGACACAAAAGTAGTTTTCTAATATTTCTAATTTGAAATCTTAATGTATAGCCTGCATTCAATGAATGTTTTTCTAATATCCCGGTCTAATATTTCTCATTGCGAATCTCAATCACAGTAACTGTATGGTATTCTGTCTTCACTTTCAGACTAGCACATGAATGCACATGGGAAACAAACTGGGTTGCGCACAATTGCATCTCAGGGTCACGAAACACATCAATGGAAGTTTCCCTTTGAAACTTCAAACCTTGGCTCTTTTTCTCTAAACACCCCCTTGAATGTGCAATTGAAAAAAAAAATGTATTGGCTAGGGAGAGCCCCCCCCCCAACCACCTTTCAATACAAGGTTGTTACAATTACAATTGGGTATGGAAATAAATGTGTCACATTAACACATCAATACAGCCCTGATGCATGTTGATTACAATGAATATTGATTGTGAGATTGAATACATATATTTGTTGAGTACACCTCTTCCCCATTTCTTATGAATATAATAAGAAAACAAATGTGCCTTGTTTGAATAATTCAGAAGATGAAAACAATACAGAGCACCATATAAAGAAGACTAGTTATATACAAACTTGAATCCTCTGCATTTAGATGTATATTATTTGGAAAACATGAAAGTATATAGGCTACTATTTTGCCTGACAGGGCACATTTTCCAGCAATGAATGGAGTGATATGTCACGAGATGAGTATATTTTTTATTGTATATTGTGGGGGGGGGGGGGCATTACTAAATTGAAAACCACAATTTGCACAGCGGGAGGAAACTGCAAAACATTTTTCTCCACAGGCAGCGTAAGAATAAAATCAATATCAAAAGGATGACACATTTTATTCCCTAACATGTGTTATACATGTTGTCATCCCAATCAGCCATTCATATAAGACAGATTCCACAACGCTAACTCACCATGCTAAATTCACAATGAAAGAGTAGCCAGGCTGAAAATTAAATTGTCAAATACGCAGCTTTACACGTCCAAACAGAATGAAGTTTTTTTTTATACAAAAGAGAGTTTTTGCTCAATTCTCATGACCCTTTGAACTTTCATGACACACATTAGATTTCATTCAGCCATCATTCAAACACTGCGCCATGTGGGAATCGTTAAATGTAACGTGTACATTTTGTCACTCACTTGGCACTATGTTCAATACGATCCACTACACTTCTAAAAATATGCCTACTTGTTGCAAAACTCTGAAATATTACCTAAATGCATAACATATCACATCAAATAAGTTTTATAGTCTACATTTGAACTCCTGTAAGTTCAGTAAGTAGTCTACATTCAGTGCATTACGATCCATGTTCAGTGCAAACTCTAAAACCTGCACTAGTTCTTCTCTATGAATATTTAAAAGATGAAATATCTCCTACCCTGCCTATATATTATTTGACATAAAAAATCTTGTATTGAATAATTACCTCATTTGGCGGCATATGTGACGACGATCGGCCATCCATCCTGTTCATCCCTGGCATAGGCCTACTCATCGTGTAAATCCAATATGCTAATTATAAGGTTCCGTAATTCAGAAGCTTAAGACTTCTCTCTTGCAAATCTGTGTAATATCATATTTGAATATCTCGCAGCGCCTAGACAAAGCACCATAAATATTGTTCAGAAAATATGTCGGTTAGAAGGTACAAAGACACTGGTGATCCTTCCCTTTCCTGTATTGGACGGTGGTTTAGATGGAGTTGTAATGGTTGTGGTGGGATTTATGGTCCACAATACAACAAATAAAATAGGGTCACCGGGTCAAGTCCGGTCCTGGCTACATCCTATTTTATGGTCAAAGATGATGTGTTATGCACTGTGTAATTGATGCTCAAGTGAAACAATAATATAGCTGGATATGGGTCATATGTCATACAGGATTGCTGTCTCCTGGGGTTGAAATGAGAAGATTTGTCCCAGTAATAACTAAATGTCAGATATGTGCAAGATGAACAGAAATGGTGTGCCTCCAAGATCCGACAAAGGGGGTTGGATTGTATGGTCAGTGCACGTCCAGTCGGGTTAAACCCATCAAAATGTAGAAGATTTCAAGGTGTACAAATCAAAAGAACAGAGAATGATCCTACGATGTCTTGAGTAATTTTGTTGCGATTAACAACAAAATGAAAGGGAAGCCCTAGAAACAAAGTAAATCCACAATTAACATCCATCCACAGTCTGGTTTCCTATGATAATATCCACTGTATATCTCCTACTGAATCCTGAGCAAACTACAGTATGCTGCTACTGACTAGATCAAAATCAGCTGCTCCATACACATACATGTGAGGAATCATTCAGTCAGTCCCTCATGAATGCATACATGTAGTACATTATAGAGAGCACCTCTTCACGCGATCACCACGATGAAATTGCCCTGGCCAGTGCACCGGGCCACAATGCATGCAACAACGTGTAGCGAGAGAGCGAGCAGTCCCCACCAGGCAGTGGAGCAAGTGAATGGTGAATGAATGAACACAGGCTGTACCAAGGACCACGACAAGTGTATTATTGGTGGCAGTGTGTGAGGACAATGCACGCATCCGCACACCACACAAAACAGCACAACACAACGCACTCACTGGAGAAATGTAACTAACAAGCGAGACAGGAATGCAGAGCTAACTGACCCTGGTGCTGCTGTTGTTGTTGTTGTTAAGAACTTCTTTGTGTGGCAGGACTGGCTGGAAGCACTCAAGCAGAAAGACCAGATTTGTTTGGGGTCGTGTTTATT
>CALNVZ010002100.1:36060823-36072473 GCA_940671915.1 Paracentrotus lividus
GGGGGGGGGGGGGCATTACTAAATTGAAAACCACAATTTGCACAGCGGGAGGAAACTGCAAAACATTTTTCTCCACAGGCAGCGTAAGAATAAAATCAATATCAAAAGGATGACACATTTTATTCCCTAACATGTGTTATACATGTTGTCATCCCAATCAGCCATTCATATAAGACAGATTCCACAACGCTAACTCACCATGCTAAATTCACAATGAAAGAGTAGCCAGGCTGAAAATTAAATTGTCAAATACGCAGCTTTACACGTCCAAACAGAATGAAGTTTTTTTTTATACAAAAGAGAGTTTTTGCTCAATTCTCATGACCCTTTGAACTTTCATGACACACATTAGATTTCATTCAGCCATCATTCAAACACTGCGCCATGTGGGAATCGTTAAATGTAACGTGTACATTTTGTCACTCACTTGGCACTATGTTCAATACGATCCACTACACTTCTAAAAATATGCCTACTTGTTGCAAAACTCTGAAATATTACCTAAATGCATAACATATCACATCAAATAAGTTTTATAGTCTACATTTGAACTCCTGTAAGTTCAGTAAGTAGTCTACATTCAGTGCATTACGATCCATGTTCAGTGCAAACTCTAAAACCTGCACTAGTTCTTCTCTATGAATATTTAAAAGATGAAATATCTCCTACCCTGCCTATATATTATTTGACATAAAAAATCTTGTATTGAATAATTACCTCATTTGGCGGCATATGTGACGACGATCGGCCATCCATCCTGTTCATCCCTGGCATAGGCCTACTCATCGTGTAAATCCAATATGCTAATTATAAGGTTCCGTAATTCAGAAGCTTAAGACTTCTCTCTTGCAAATCTGTGTAATATCATATTTGAATATCTCGCAGCGCCTAGACAAAGCACCATAAATATTGTTCAGAAAATATGTCGGTTAGAAGGTACAAAGACACTGGTGATCCTTCCCTTTCCTGTATTGGACGGTGGTTTAGATGGAGTTGTAATGGTTGTGGTGGGATTTATGGTCCACAATACAACAAATAAAATAGGGTCACCGGGTCAAGTCCGGTCCTGGCTACATCCTATTTTATGGTCAAAGATGATGTGTTATGCACTGTGTAATTGATGCTCAAGTGAAACAATAATATAGCTGGATATGGGTCATATGTCATACAGGATTGCTGTCTCCTGGGGTTGAAATGAGAAGATTTGTCCCAGTAATAACTAAATGTCAGATATGTGCAAGATGAACAGAAATGGTGTGCCTCCAAGATCCGACAAAGGGGGTTGGATTGTATGGTCAGTGCACGTCCAGTCGGGTTAAACCCATCAAAATGTAGAAGATTTCAAGGTGTACAAATCAAAAGAACAGAGAATGATCCTACGATGTCTTGAGTAATTTTGTTGCGATTAACAACAAAATGAAAGGGAAGCCCTAGAAACAAAGTATATCCACAATTAACATCCATCCACAGTCTGGTTTCCTATGATAATATCCACTGTATATCTCCTACTGAATCCTGAGCAAACTACAGTATGCTGCTTCTGACTAGATCAAAATCAGCTGCTCCATACACATACATGTGAGGAATCATTCAGTCAGTCCCTCATGAATGCATACATGTAGTACATTATAGAGAGCACCTCTTCACGCGATCACCACGATGAAATTGCCCTGGCCAGTGCACCGGGCCACAATGCATGCAACAACGTGTAGCGAGAGAGCGAGCAGTCCCCACCAGGCAGTGGAGCAAGTGAATGGTGAATGAATGAACACAGGCTGTACCAAGGACCACGACAAGTGTATTGGTGGCAGTGTGTGAGGACAATGCACGCATCCGCACACCACACAAAACAGCACAACACAGCGCACTCACTGGAGAAATGTAACTAACAAGCGAGACAGGAATGCAGAGCTAACTGACCCTGGTGCTGCTGTTGTTGTTGTTGTTAAGAACTTCTTTGTGTGGCAGGACTGGCTGGAAGCACTCAAGCAGAAAGACCAGATTTGTTTGGGGTCGTGTTTATTTGATTGTGTGTGGTTTGTGCTAGAAGCCTGTGATTGCAGATGAATATGTATGCCCATTATCTGAAGAAAAGAGATTAGGTAGGGGGGGTATCACCATTGCTGGCCTTACCTCAAATTGGGTTTATACAGTCAGTTTATCCATGGACCTATAATGTCAGAAGTTATAGGTCCATGGTTTATCATATTGACAAAGTATGCAGGACAAAGAAATATTAGAGAGGGAGGAAGGTAAAGATAGACAGAAGACATAAAGAGAGAGAGAGAACGAGAGATATATGACAACAACAGAAAAAGTAGTTGTTCTAATTCTCAACCATTCTAAACAGATAGAATTCAAAATGATCCAGAAATGTCATTAGAACCAGGAGAAGATTTTCAATACGTAGGACATTAGGAGATTATCTTACCGTTGGATTTATTACTATCAAGACAGATGGCCTAATTTGGTACCCAAGCACCTATATTTGCAGGTACTTCACCACTGAAAGAAGATGCATGATGAGAGATGCAGGATATGGGGCTGCAGGCGCGGATCCAAGAAAATCGAATTGAATGCATTTCGGGGCCCAATTGTCTGGGGACAAAAGCGGCTCTATTATGTTTACGCATGGGCCCGGTAAATTCATTGTGTGACTCCGGTCTGCGTCCGCTACTGGGCTGCACATGCGTTTTTGGTCATACAGTCTTGAGCTTTTGGTGAAATCATGGAGGTAAAAAGATACTCCATGGTGAAATCAAATTCCCTTTGTATCAATGTGACATTGAACCACTACTTCTGATATTTAATTTTTGTGAAGTTTTCAATAAAGAGGCAAATTTTTGCAAAGACTAATTCGTGAAATTTTCGAAAATAGAATAAAACCACTTAGGCCTATACAGTATACCTTTCCAAATCATTAATAACTGATTGATTGATTGATTTTATTTGTCAAGATATCTATGAACTGATATTGAACAAATAAAAAACTGTGGATGAATAAGTTGATTTGTGGACCAATGTATTACTGTACTATTATTCTGGGTATTTTCAAAGATGGTTTACTTGTAATTCTAAAAGCAATTTTCTAGATCAAAGAAAGTATGCAACTTAACCAGTGGAAATATACTTGAATACTGAGATATCATTGTTGCTTTACCTGGTCCACTCGACTATATAAAAAAATGCCAATCGGGATGGAAACGCATTAGAATGGCATCAGAAAACGTTTTGGAGGCAATTCAACAGAACTCAACTTAACCATCTCGATACAGTATTAGATGAAGATGATAAATGGTTCTATAATATTGGTTAATAGGTAGGCATCATCATCAATTTGTATCAAAGTAAATGTATTTGCATACCGTTTTCTGACCACCCCCCCCCCCCCTCATATAACCATTATTTTATGGTTAGATATTTTGTCTCCTTCCCTATCTCCATCTCTCACTCTCGATTAATAGATGCATTTTATGAGTTAAAGAGAATGGCTGTCTCAAGGAGTGGGCTTTTAGCGTAATGAAGCCAGCTAACCAAAAATCGATCAACACTCTGCTCCATATATTTTGGGTTTTAATGAGAGTAGATATCATGAATGATTGGTATGTAAATCATGATCGTCATGCAATGATCATTATATTGATTAAATTTATGAGCACTAATTATTGTGGAATCTATAAGCTATAAAGTGAGTAATCAAAAATCAAATCGCTGTTGTATTCACAAACAAATCGTTTTCATATTATTAACTATTTGCCAAAAAAAAAAACACCTTTGTTTTTTTAATGCTTGATAGAGCAAACATGACTGATTATAAAAGGTGACATCTCTTCTCTTACAAAAAAGGCACAAGTCATTACTTGAGAACCACTATGGCGTTAATACCATGGTCACAACTGGCCGTGTGTCAGCAATTCACCTCTCTGCATCTGGCCTGCATTTGATTTCACACAAGATTCTTGCATGGGACGCAAGGAGGTGCATTTTTTGTTCAGGTATGATAGGTAAGGTGGCTATATTTCTGCTACAGTGATATTAAGACCGAAAAAATTGCACCCCACAAACGCAGGATGCAGGACATGTACTAGCAAAAACACGTAAGACCGTTGTGACCATTGCATAACTCACTTCTGGTTCACTTTAACTCACTTATCGTGCTTATGGTCCTCAACAGTCCTTTGTTTTGTAACGTTTTGTAACTGTTTCATGACTAATAATTAATGAGAAAGTAATTGTTCCTCTAATCGCCCAAGTGTTGGCCCACTCGACTTAATGAACTCAATCTCGTCAATATATCACGCTTCTATCCATCATGCCATTTACCTGCTAAGGCCAAAAAAAAAATTGTTTGGTTGTCCTCGACCGACCGATCCTCTGAAAACGGCCCGACCCGACCAACCTCTTTTTTTTTTTTTTTTTTTCACCCAAATGCCGAAAATACACAACTCATATTTATTTGTATATATTTTTCATAAAACAGTATTATAACATGTGTTATTTTTCCATACAGTCCCATTTTACATAACTCAATAAAACGTAAAAGTGATCTCAAAAATGGAAGTCATTCGTTTCTTGTTTTTCTTTGTTTTTCAATGGGAGAAAAAAAAAAAAAAAAAACCGACGACCGACCCGATTTTTGAAAAAAGGCATTCATTGGACACCAAACAATTTTTTTTGGCCTAATTACAGACATTGCTTGAAGGTTAAAAAGTGTGAATAAATCTAATATTCATTAGTTTACTAGTAATAGGCCTTTATGTTTTCCATTTGGATAATACATATTTTACACCCTACTTTGATCATTTAAACAATTTATGCAATTTGACTCAATCCCTAAAAGATTAGACTTTACATTTACAGGCAAAATTTCCATTTCCATTCAATACTGTTTACAAAGTGACACATCATACTGATATACAAGATGAGCAAACACCAAGTACAAAGTCGGCTTATTCCTAGGCCATGCTATGTAAACAATCATGAAAAGAATCATATAAAGTATACTTTGAAATGCATTGTTCTGGACTTCCTTTCAGCAAAAATAGATAAATGAATTGAAAAAAAAAATAAAACAAAACAAGGGCTGTGGGTGAACTCTTAAATAAACAAATTAAAAATATAAAATCTGATTTCTTTTACTGTTACTAATAGGTTGTAATGCACAACAAAAGAAAATCTTCTGATATAAAAGAAGGATTACCTCTATTCATTTTATGTGATTAAATCTCGTTTGCAATTGCAAAATACTAAATTAGTTGTTTAAGAAAATATATATAATATTTTATACTCAAATAACCGTTTGGAACCTCATCATATTCAATACTCCATATCTAATCCATTACAATATCTGTAAAAATCCAGTCATAGTTGTGACAGGTAGCAAGATGTGCAGTTTAAGACACAAACAGATAATCAAGGAAAAATGGATGAAGGAGAGATAATCCTTTTCTCCTTTTGTAAGAGTTAATTTCTTTCCAGGACACAATAAAATTGACAACTGAACTATAATCCCGACATGTTAAACCGATTGTATGTACCTTGAAACCAATTGGGCAATGAATGAATAAATAGGTTACAACCTAAACTTTAATTCTCTAAATCGGCTCTGTCAAGTAGCTCCGGACATGTGGGTGGAAGTTGTACAAATTGATTACTTCCTCATATCCTTGTACTACAGCAGATCTTGTACTTATAAAACAATTTGTTTCAGAAATCGAATCCTTTTCTCCACCTGTATAATTGTTTCTACATCTTTGACAGCAAACTAGAATGATTAAATCCAATTTTGAGTCTGCAGTGAAATGTCATTTTGACAGTTTTTTTTTATTAATATGAATAGTTTTCAATTATATACAATTACCAATTCAATCAAAAAGAAAGGAAACAGATAAAAATATAAAAGGATCATATTTAACATAATTAAAAAAAAAAAAACCAAAGAAAAATATTGCTAGGACAGTTTGTGTGAAATATACAGTAATTCATAATTATATCAAATACTAAATCATTCAGCTAAACCCAAGTGCACCAATCAATTAATCATACCTATCAAATATTCATACCTAATCTTCCTGACCAGTATATCATAAAGTCCTTCAATGTCTGGCTAGAGTCTAACAGAACACCTGTCTGTGGTATACCCTCAACAAAACACCATTCGCCCCTCCCTCTGTGACCCTATCAGGTCAACGTCACGCCTCTATACATCCAATATAATCAAATTTATCATCAAAACATGCTTTCAAGCCTTAATTACCCCCTCTCTCATCTCAAGCTTTTATGGTAATTAGAGTTAATCATCCTGTTGTTAGAACAAGGTTCTAATATCCTGTCTCTGCATCAACACCTGTATGCCCCATTTACTGTGCCGTTCAGTCAAAACAATGAGGAAATTAAAGGGGGCTCGTTACCTAGGTTAATTGATCAATTAACTGATCTGACAGTTGATGGTTTGATTGAGGGGTTTGATTAAGAGCATGTGCTTTCGTGTAGGGGTGTGTTCCCAGGGTCAAAGGTTAATAAACTCTCTGGGAATGACTGACAGGAGAAGGTATGAAATATGTTGATATGAGAACTAAAAGTGAAATAAAATGTTGAATTTTATTCTGGTGACATATTGAAATAATTGTTGTTCATTCTGAATCCTCATTTAGAAAAATTATACTTTTAACCAATATACAAGCAAGACATAACTTTTATCAGAAGTGAAAAACATCACAGTTGAAAAACATGCAAATTAATGTTTATTTTTCTCACATCTGAAAATAGTCATTACTCATTCTAAATCCTTATTGAGAAAACAATATACAAGTAAGAAAAATCTACCATAAAAAAAAAAAAAAAAAAAAAAAAAAAAAAACATTTCAGAGACACTTAAAGTATAGTGCCCTCTCTTGTCTGATACAAGACAATTTGGATAATCCAATTCTATTATCCACCTCACATCTAATGCTCAAATGAAATATTCATATGCATTACTCTCACAGTACACAAAGGGGGATTCATAACAAGGAAGTACTTTCCTCAGGATCACCCCACTCAGAAGTAATTAATTCAAGTTGTATTAATTATTACAAATTGTTTCATGTTTGTAAAGTTCATGGAGACACAAAGAACAAAATAGAAAAAAACATAGGATAATAAACTTAATAAATCAAATTAGTAATAACATAAACATGATATAATCAATGAAGCATTAAAAAAAATGTAGTTAAAAATAAGAAAAGTACAACCAACAGGCATATTAAACATGTTGGTCATGTAGGGACTGCTGAACAGCAATAGAGTACAGATAGTATAAATAATCCTATAAAGTAGGAGATCCAGAAAGTGGTTGGGTATGCAAAAGGCAGGAAAAGCAGTGGGACATTCCGCAGCATTATAGAACTATTAAAATAACATGAAAAACAATGGCGCTCGTCCCAGTTATGTTTTGTTTGGGCGATGTAGGTGCTAAAGTGTGACCGTCAACCCTACATCTGCAGTCTAGCCCTCGTTCAGTTACTGATTTAAACAGGTATAACGAAAAAATTGAAACTGTGGCGAATACGTCAACCTTTTGCTGTGTGCGAGCAGGCAAGGCTTTTTAGTAGCCAATGCTGCATGATGACTTGGATGTTAGATTATACCGACTAGTTGTGAAAGATTCAAAAAACCCAGTATGGGAACAGTGGATCGTGAAGAGGAAGTGGAGACAAAAATAGAGGAAAACACACGTTGAGAGCATTTACAAAACTACAAAGAAAGATTTCTGTCTGCACCGCCCTATATTCCAAATTCGCGAGTAGTTGGCGCATGTGTTTCATTCAGAGGTAGAAAAGTATATGAAGGAGTGAGTGAGATTAATGATTAGATTGTTTAGCATTTACTGGTGTTATGGTAGATTGCCGATACAATCGAATTGTTTGTGTGCGGTATTGAATGCGGGGTCAGAGATTTTTGCTGTGGCAGCGGAGGGCTGATGTTGAAGCGCGCCAAGGCCAGCACCGGGATCGTCTCTGCCACCCAAGAGTGAGTTCTAAGCAGCCGTTGTTTCAGGAAGGTTTGTATGGAAGGACAGACTTCAGAAAAGAAGGTTCAGTCATGATTTTGTATCGAGACAAATGGCTCTTTGCAGGTTGGTGGAGGGAGGGGGGGGGCGGGTAAAGCGCGACAAAATCGAAAGAGTCTTTGGAGCGTCCCTCATAGTTCAAGGGTTACAATCTGGATGCACACGCTGATGTTCAGTCAGTGTGTTGTGTTTTGCTGAAATATTGTCTATGTATATCTATGTCTGTATTGGGAAGATTTGAGAGTGAAGAAAAATCAATAGTATTTGATGCTTTGTGTGAATGTGGTGAGCTTTTTGTTGAAATTGTATCAGTCTCGCACAAGCAATAACAAATCGAATGTTTTCATAAATTTTTCGACAATCATTTATATAGATTGGTTTTGATGTTCTTGTTTAAAATAATCGAGAGTGTTTCGTGGTTTTTTTGCAGGACAAATGTGGAATTCATGAACATGTTTCAAAGCATTTTATTGTTTGATTGACCTTGGGTCACTGAAGTCTGTGAATAATAATGTCACGATCTAGAAAGGTGAAATGAGTTGGAGTATATACTTCAAGAAGGATGGTGAAAAACACATTTTGCGGCCATCGTCTCTGGATAACTACCTTGCAAATAAAAAATTTTGTGTGAAAGAATGTTGATCGAAGAACCGCTCTCCTGTAATTCCATATTGAGGGGTGTACTGTTCAGAGGCCCTATAAGGAAGCTGGACTTTGTAAAGCTCTGAGTATAGAAAACGGTCAAAATTTCAAAACCTGTAAATATTGTTTTGCTCCTGGCGCTGAAGAAGGGTGTAATAATTTTCTGTTCAGAATTGCAAATACTGTTCATGAAAGAGCAGTTATTACGACGTGTTAGGGTCGTCCTGTTTCGAGTACATTAAAACCGGATGTATTGATACTCTTCCAGACGTGGTTGGCTGTGGTCGGCGTTCAAATGATTGTTAGCATGAATGTAGGTGTGCGCTATGTATTTTAGCATGTACCCGGTAGCAATGGGAGAATAAGGAGTGCTTATATTGTTAACAAAGCACTCCGCGGTGCCAGTAAAATGGCTGCGCGGCAACAGCTTAATTACAATGATACGCGGAGTCAATCAATTTACGTTCATAATAGCATACAAACAGCTTCAACATGGATACGCGGAGCACAATTTACGTCATATATAGATGTGATTCATTTGAATTTTGTGAGATTTCGATCAGGCTAGATTTGAATAGCAGGGTGAGTAAAACTCTCTTTCTTGTTTAACTGGAGCGTTGCTGTTGCCATGGAAAAATGGTTTTATGTATTATAATAATGATATGGATTTCTTTTCGTGCAATACTTGAGATATATTCCATTCATCAGTAAATATGCACTCGTCTTCGACTCTTGCTAAATATCATACTGATAAGGAATATATCTCATTTTTGCACTCAAGTGGCATCGATATTAATAGTTAATTAGCATCATCTTAAGAATTAACGCAAATTGTCGTCTTATCCTAATTGTCCGTTGAATTCCCAATTCATTTATACTGTACAGCGCGTGTTTAGGTTTCAAGATGCAGCGACACTAATGGCCATAAACGGTATTGAAGTTGAATCATAAGGCTAATGAGTTCATGCTGTATAATACTTACTTCTACTAAGTAGAGGACTTTAAGTCTATTTCCCCAGTGTGGTCTAGACCACCATTAGAGCCAAATGGCTATTACGATAATAGACGGGCTTGGTGTAGGACAGGGCGAGAGAGAGTTCAGACAAAAAGAGTTGTTGGGCGTCCAAATAAAGTGTTGGGACCGCAGCCAGTCGGATGACACAGCCAAAGAGGAGGAGCGCGAGATATTAGCTTGCCACGTTTTCCAACCATGCTCGCTCTCTCTCTCTCCTGTCTACCTATCGCCGCTCGATGCCTCCTCGACGGAGCAGTTGAAACTCATCAAAGAAGGTCAGAAGCATGTTCTAGAAATGTTCTGAGGGTTGAAAATTAACTGGTAGGCCGGGATGTAGGGGGTCTCTATCTATGTCTCTCTGAGCGAGACAAGGCAATCTATATGTATCTAGCCACCGCCGAAAGTCATACGAGCTTCGTACTGTTGACTAGATTGTAAAACTAACATCACAGCAAACATCAAATACACTCTCGGCCAGTGGTGTGTTGATTTTTGCCTCTCTCCTCAGCCTCAGTTCTCCTCTAATTCAAATTGTGCACTTTTCTGTTTTTATAAACTCTGAGGAGAGTTTTATATTTTGTCTTTTCGGTGACTGGGAGGGACGGCCGATCCGGTGTTGAAGCATTGTTTGCGTTTCCTTGCGATTAGTTGTACTACACACGAGCCATCGCCCGCAAAATTTGATGAGATTTTCTCTATTTTTTTCTGTTATATTCATCAGTTCGTTTACTTAGGTTCAAGAGAGATCTTAGTACTGCTTTCGGGCTTTGGTTCATAATCTATCCTGTTCCTGAAATTATATAGACATGATTCTTTTCCCTTATTTTGCCATTACATGTTTTTCCAGACCTTTATCTCTACAGTTCCTGCATTTTCTCTCTCTCTTCCCGCCCCTCCTTGTAGGATCTTCACTGATCACACCCTCTCGCTCTCCATCTCTCCACACACATTTCTTTTTCCATCTCTTGGCTAACCCTACCCCTCTTTCCTTATCACTCCTACTTCTTTCTCTCTCTGTTTCTTACACTCTTCTTTTGATCTTTCTCTCTCCTTCAATGTTATCCCATCACTTTGTTCAATTACAAACATGAAACCTATGTCACACTCTCTCCATAAGTAGATAGAATGTATTTGCACAACACAGTTACACACTGTAGTAGGGCGAAAATGTGGCCTCCTATTTATAGATAGATCTGCAATCAAGCTAATGGGCTGTGGGTATTTACAGTATCTATCTACAAGAAATCAATCAATACTTCCAGGTCGAGATGATCGGCTCTGGATGTGTTTTCTTTTCTCATTTATTTGTTTTATCCATTCCTAATGATCAACACTAAATCTCTTTGAAAGACATTTTCCCATCCTACTCCTGTTTGTTTATATCTTTTAAATATCAGGGACAGATATATAAAGATTGGTATAATATTATATACAGTCTACTCGCGATATAATAAAATGTAATGGGACCAAACCAATTACTTTGTTGTAAAAAAAATATTCTGATACTGAACATAAAAACACATACATTTGCATATATTTGAAATATTGACAGCATATGGAATATTACCCCATACATTGCATGTATTTGTGATTGAGATTTATATTTCTTATTTTAATGTACACATTAATCTTTAATAATCAGATTGAATGAAATCAAACAGTTTTGGATTAACCTCAAACATGCTCATCAAGACAAAGCATGATTGTGTGCAATTACAAATTACTTTCTAAGAATCAATTACCTTTCAAAAGGATAATGTGGTGATCAAAACTGCTTATTATTGTTATAAATTTTTCAAGCAACTGATCATTGAAAACTAGTTGAGAACTGTCATTAATTTTCATCCCAATTAACTCCTACTTATGAGGGAAATTTTGACATGTCATTGATTGTTAATTAGAGAAGCTTTACAACAACTCATTCCAAATTATCTATGATATTT
>CALNVZ010002100.1:36074592-36101007 GCA_940671915.1 Paracentrotus lividus
GAAATTCAAATTAAATTAAGAAAAATATACTGCCCAACTTGATGATGTACTGTGTAACATGGCTATGTTTTGTTTGTTTGTTTCTTTTTTTATAAATGGCCATGATAGGGGAAGGTAATGTATTAACTGAAAATTTTAAAGGAGAAAATTTGTGACAAACACCCTGTATGCTTAATTTAAATGTTTTTTTTTTTTTTTTTTTTTTTTTTTTTTTTTGGGGGGGGGGTTCATTTTCTTTACCTACATAATGCAATGATTTCAACATCCTATCTCTAATCATAATAGCAAAATAGTAAGAAAAAAACAAAAAAAATATATAAAGATGCCGAGTGAAATGCTTTTTATTTGACACCTAACATTTCTAGGCCAAAAGGCATGTACTTCAACTGAAGCAGAGACATTATTTCGGCGACTCTAATTATTGCTCTAAACCAAATGTGATCTAAAGTAGATCAAGTCCTGTTCCCACAAGGCTAAGTGAGATACAAAGTTATAAATGATTTATACGGTGGTGCACAAGCAAAGATCGACTCTGGTTATTACTATAACTATAGACCAGTGTGATCTGGAGTATATCAAGATTTGTTCCAACTAGGCAAAGTGAGATACAAAGTTATACTTGATTTACATGGTGGTGCACAACCACAGATCAACTCTGGTTATATATAAACCCAGTGGCCCATATTCTGATAGCCTGGTTTAGCTTAACCCAGGGTTAAGGGTAGTTTAACTCTAGTCTAACTCTTCAATTTAACCCTGGGTTAAATTTTCATATTCTGATAGCAAAGTTTAGCTTAACCCAGGGTTAAGTATGGTAATAAATCCTCCAAAATTTAAACTAGCCCAGGGGGTAGTTTAAGTCTGGTTTAATTTCTGGACATCATCTTTACTACAGCCATTTGCACCTCAAATCAACACATTTAAAGCTAATTTTTGTGATAAGGGGGTTGGGGAGAATTATTATTAACCATATAAAAACGAAAAATAATCCAGATTGATTACTCTCTCATGTTAAAAATACTTCCAATCCTCAATATAATATGTATGCATTATATGACAAAAATAAAATAAAAAATCAATCAATCAACCAAACCTGTCTCACCCTTCGACCAACGCGTTGCGCACGATTGGCAATGCGCGTATTGCATTGTTGCATTAGCTGCGTTGCACTCTACGCAAGATCCTGACCTGGGAATTCTGAGGAGATGAGCTCTAAACTTGGGTTTTGTTAAACTAGGCTATCAGAATACCAATAGGACTTAAACCAGAGGTGTGGATTAAGTGTAGTTTAGTTAACACAAGGTTAACTTTAGCCCAGGGTTATCTTTTACTGCTATCAGAATATGGGCCAGTGTGATCTAGAGTAGATCAAGACTTGTTCCCACAAGGCAAAGGTTAGATACAGAGATACAAACTTATATCAATGATTTTCACGGTGGTGCACAACTGCACATTTAGACAATGCATGAATTACCACAAAAACTGAAGATTCAAAAGATTCTCAATGCCCATGACAATCAAGGCAATGTGAACTGTGATCTTGAGCTTAATGTCAAGTTCCCTCTTTACACCATGTAACTCTTCAGGGTCTATTCTATCTGATACCGAGATGAAAGAAGAAAAAAAATTTGGTGCAGTAAACTAACCATATATAGACTACTCTGGAGTAAAAAAAATGATGGTCAGGATTGGAGATGTCACAGGTAAGGAGTGCCTTCTTTATGTATGTGCTTATATACATTTTCTTTTGTTACGCATACTGGAAGCCCCCAGCTATGGCAGCCAAAAAACAAAACATCACCCAAACCGATTTCGTCTATAGACCCATTGGATCTAAAGTAGATCAAGACGTGTTTCCACAAGGCATAGTGAGATACAAAGTTATACATCATTTTTTTTACAGCGGTGCATAACTGCAGATTTAGACAATGCATGAATTACCACAAAAACTGAAGATTTAACAGCTTCTTATACCCATGACAATCAAGGCAATGGGAACAGTGGTCTTGATCTTAATGTCAAGTTCCCTCTTAACGCCATAGAACTCTTTAGGGTATATTCCCGTCTGATACACAAGATGAAAGAAGAATAAGAGTGAATGCTGTAAACCAACAATATCTAGACTAATCTGGAGTCAAGAAGTGATGGTCAGGATTAGAAATGTCACGTGGAAGGAGTGCCTTCATTATTATTTATTTTGAATATTATAAAGACAAATCATACAAGCCACGAAAAATGATGGCTATCCACTAGAAGGCCCACACTTAAAAAATAAATCATTCCACTAGTGTTCTATGGTTAAGTACTATTTTTCATTGGATTAAGTCCCTTGGATAGGACGTAAAGCTATATGCCAACTGGTCACTTTACCTACTTATAATACCAAGCTGTTAGTTGGGTAAAATGAAATAATCAATCAATCAATATCACAACACTAACTTTTTTTTAAATAGCTGTAATATACAGAAAGAAAGAAATATGTTTATTTAATTTTCATTTCATTTCATTTATTTATTACGTCCATAGTTGAGTACAATGGAAAATTTGTTCGTTCGCATATAAAACAAAAACAATACAAGAAATATTACATGCAATATTGTCAGTATTAGTAGTATATTATTGCATTGCATAGATTCACTTACGTTGTTAAGAAACATGGATGATGTATTTATTATAGGGCTAATAGGATTCAATTGTAATATGAGTAACTATTCTTACATATTTTCCACTGACAGCCAATAATTACATGTGTGTGGATATGACATAACAGCCTTCACACTCTTTAACAGAGAAGATGTTTGAAGAGCATTTTCAAATTAATAATAATATCAACTACTAGTCGTTAGGAATATGATGCATGCATTTTTTTTTCAAAATATGTGTTGGCAAATTACATCAACAAGGATATCCAACCAGTGTCCCCTAAAGAGTAAACATTTCTATCAATTATCAACAGGTTCTAAATCCTAGCTTAAAATAAATCCTTCACACCACAACACATTATTCAAACATATCAATCACAATGGTAATTTTATTCTTTGTGCATTCAATTAGTCTCTTGAGGTTTGGTAAGATAGGATCACCATCTGGCAATAATTCATCACTATAGCACATTTGGTTTTCATTTTTGTCTCAAGTCATCCATCATTATTTTTATTTTTTGGTTGGGGATATTTTTTGTCTTTTTTAATTTGCCACTAACATGAACATTTATTCCACGAATAATGTGATACTGTTTCTTCAATCATATTTTTAAAAAATCTGTATTGGTATATTAGATCTATATATTGCATTCTCTTTGCTGGTCATCACTCTTTTTTTGCTCCCCCAATACCTCTTCTATTTCTCTACCAATCATTCTCTCCATCTTTTTTCCTCCCTTCTCTACTTCTTCTCTCTACCTCCACGGTTTTCCACTTTATTTTCATCTCTCTCTTTCTCTTTGTCTCTGTTTGTCTGTCTGTCTCTGTCTGTCTGTCTCTCTCTCTTCCTGTCTCTATTTCTCTCTCCCCTCTTTCCCCCATCTTTCTTTTTCTCTCTCTCCTAAATTCCCAACTACCTGTCTGTTTTGCAATTGCATAGATACCTGTAGGGTACACGTAGTACTTTATGCCCAACATTGTCATTGCAAATTCATGTCCTGCATTGCCCATCTATCAAAACCAAATTAATTATGTAAATCCTGAGCGCTGGGCAAATTAATTACAATTTTCCATCAGTATTCGGTGATGGAACTGTCTGGCTGTATAGATCCCCCAGGAAAAGAGTGACCCAAATTACGGCTGTGTTTCCCGCGCATGCATGTTGGTGGTACCTTAACTTATTGAATAAACTGCTCTATTCACATTGGATGCTATATTTTACATTTTTAAAGTATACATTTGCCTTTAAAAGAGAAAATGTGAGATATGATGCCATATTTCCTTTTCCTCAATCTCAACTTTATTCAACTAGTCTAAAATTTGTGTTCATTTTTACTGAATTTATTTTTGTTATTGAATGTCAAGATATTTAAAAACAGGAACCTGACCAGAAATATATAATATGAAAAATATGCAAAGAAAATGAGATTCCATCGGGATTTGAACCCAAGATCTCTGGATTCCAAGACCGGTGCTTTATGGACTGAGCTGTGACAAACCCTAAGTCAGTGTTCATCCTAGTATAAAATTAATACATTTTGATTCTTTAGTGTGAACAAAAACAGGTAATTATTTTGGGCCCAACAATAGCCAGCTGAAATAAAGTTTGAGGGGACTGCACTTTTTGTTCAGAACGATGCCCAAACACCACTTTAGCTTTATGAAAGCATTCTTTAACCCTCACACAAGCAAAATCGTATTACCTTTCATCACAGAAATTTATGATATACAATTTATTTAATTACCCAATTTGAATGGGGAGCATAGCTTTTGTGACAACAAACAATGAGACATGCACATCACAAAAACAATTGTACATGTAGGCCCAAAAAGCATAGGTGCACCAGCTACTAGAAAACACCCCCCCCCACAAAAAAAAAAAACAAAAAAAAAAAAAAAAAAAAAAAAAAAAAAAAAATCAAATCAAATTCCTTCTCCAATGTTATCCTTCTTGGTTGCTCGCAACCTGGAGAAATTACATAAGAAATGAATTATGACTCCCATTACCAAGCTGAATTGCCGCAAGCTTTTGGATTGCCACCAAACATTCATATCAAGAGAAAGGAGAAACTTGAGTTTAAAAGAATTCGCCGAAGCAATTGACATTTCCAAAGCTATTAAGGAAAGAGCATATTCACTGGTGAATAGGTCATAATGAGTTGTTTTGGACAGCAATTTATCTGTCTCGATTCGGTCTGGTTTTCCGGGGGAAATGAAGGTGGAATGGATGTTAATCATATCTTCAACCTCCCCCCCTCCCCCCTCCTCTAGTCTGCAGGCACAGACTCCAATTTGACACTTTCACAAATTAAACCATGTTTAGGGTGGAGACTAGACTACAAACCCACTGTTTGAGTCAAATAAGAACAGCCACAGGACATGAGTGAATCTAGTCTCCAACAATCAGACCCTGCATTGTGCACTATGCTAATATGCTTTTCAGACTGCAGTTAAAATCCTTCACCCCAGGAAATAGGTAGGGCTAAGGGGGGGCCTTAGTACCACCTATTTCCTGGGGTTAAGCTTAGCACGCTTCGGTTTCAGACTGCGTTTTACCAAAGTAGGCTAGCACGGTAAATAGTACGGTACTATCTGGCCCTGCTAAAAAGCAGGGTTAGCCGGGTAATTGCGGAGTTAGCCGGGCAATTGCGGTGCTAAGAGTTGCAGTCTGAAACCAAACCGTGCTAAGGAAAAGCGGGGCTAAGCATTAGCCAATCAATGAAAATGTGGTCATGAATATGCATAATTATTCGTAAACTTGATAACACAAATATAGAGAAAAACAATGAATAACATAAGGAAAAAGAGAAAAACAATGAATAACATAAAGAAAAATAGAAAAACAATGAATAACATAAGAAAAAGATAAAAGCAATGAATAACATAAGGAAAAAAACAAAGAATAACATAAGGGAAAAGAGGAAAGCAATGAATTAAAACAATGAATAACATAAGGAAAAGAGAAAAACAATGTAAAACATAAGGAAAGAGAGAAAAACAACGATTAACATAAGGAAAAAGAGAAAACAATGAATAACATAATGAAAGAGAGATAAAGTAATGAATTACATAAGGAAAAAGAGAGAAAAAAAGGAATAACATAGGGAATAGAGAAAAACAATGAATAACAAAAGGAAAGATAGAAAACATAGAATAACATAAGGAAAGAGATAAAAACAATGAAGAACATAAAGAAAGAGAGTGAAATCATTGATATTCATGATCCAGCAAATAGTATGGGGTTAAGGAATACCCAGTGTGAAAAGCATTGAATTTCTTAACCCCGGCTAAGCAAATAGTATGGGGTTAGGAAACACAGTCTGAAAGCAAAAAAAGATAGTACGGGGTTACGGATAGTATGGGGTTAAGGATAGTACGGGGTTAAGAAATAACAGTCTGAAAAGGGTATTAGACTTTCGGTTTGTGCCTGCGAAGTAACCCCTAGCCATCTCCTCGTCTTTGACTATAGGATGAAAGAAGAGTAAACAACAACTCTAAAAATGGATTCTCTCCCCTACTTCGTGAATAAAGTAGGTTGGTGCTGCTTAGATTCTTATCTAGAAAGCAATTTCTTTTTCTTCCCAGCTCCGTCAATTGTCGGTTCGAAGAAACGTTGAAGTTTCACACTGCAAACGACGAACAATTTAGCACAATGAGACCATCTACCCCCCCCCCTCCAATCCTAACACTGTAGTTTGTACCCCCCCTTGTATCTTGTACCTACATAAACCACCTTATATTCTGTGCCACAAAGCCTGAACAAATTATTAAATTACATCCGTATCAGGTCAACTTCCATATTAAATATGAGTATGACAAACCCCCTCCTACTGCGTTCTCTTAGGATTTTCTGTTTTCCATGCCCCAAGGTAAAAAATAAAGTTATGAATCACTGGCACCAGAAATAGAGGTTCCTGTCTCAAGGGGAGCGCAGGTTGCTCTCTTTTCTTTTAGGATGTAATCACTGACTATCCAACCATAATACTGCAACAAAACAAAATTGATTAGCAAATGTCCTTTACTTTCAACTTTTGTTTCTTCATAACAAGAGGAAGTTGAACTGAATGTTCATGGTTGGGATAATAATTTGTTCCAATGTTGAGAATGAAGATATAATTTTCTGTCATCACTGACCCAGATGGGGTATTCAAGCACTTTGATATATCTCTGTTAATGAGGTGATCATTTCTCAAACTGATACAAAACATCTGACACCAGTAATAAGAACGAAAATAATTATAGATTCATATAACACACATATTTCCCCTGTGAGGGTACTTGAAGTGCAAAGTTTCATTAATAAAAAAAAAGCTATAAAAGTAATGCCTGAGAGTCTGAGATGAAAATGAATAATAATAATACTATAAATAGTAATAAAACATCTTACACATATTTAGCACAGAATACTAAAACTTGTCTCTATGAACATAATAATAATTACAAGTGCATTAAACAAGGTTACACTTTCGCTCCTCTGCATAATTTTCAAGATAAACTTCCTGCATTTTTTGTATCTAGAGCCTTCAAATCTATATTTACATTTTAATATGTCAAATATCATGTATTTTCATAATGGCCATTTCCATCACACCAAATGCTAAAGGTGTTATTCATGCGTACAGTGTGTTGTTTTTATTTTAATGGTAAATAATAATGGCTCATTCCAGTCATCAATATTGACAGATTTTCATTTTCATCACTGAGACATAAATAATCTTATGGATCATATTCACCCAAGTGGGTGTGAAGGATTAGTTGAAGAAAAACAGCAGATTCAGGGTTAATTATTTCATCACTTTCTAAAGGTCTGACCCCTAAGGGGCTATCTATTTTGTGTGGGCGACAGGAAACTACCCAATATAGCATATGCTTTTTCTTGATGAATTTGAGATAGTAAACATTCTAATTTATATAGAACAGGTCGGAAGTTGTACTACTTGACTGTCTAATAACATTTCTCCCACAAGTTCCAAAGATACTCTGACATATTAACTTAATTGATGGAGATTTAGATGAATAAAAATCTTTTAAAAATGTTTTATTAGTAAATGAAAAACTCTTAATCCACAATTATTGACTGTTAAAATCAATCTACCTGTGTAGCTCTGGTAATGGATGGAATAATGTTGGTCAAAAGCATTAAAAATTTATTCTTGTACATCATGAAGTGACTTGGTGATTTGAGTCAGCAAAATTAAACTTTCTGGAAAGTACATTCATTTCAAACAAGAAATCTAATATTTCATAAGTTAAAAAAAAAAAATAGATGTGCTGCACTACTATGACTTAATTCGCTATCTATTTTTTTATTTTGTTTATCTTGGCTACTTCACACTTTCTACAAAAATATGTTGGTATCTAACTGTAGTCCTGAATATGCAGTTTTCACTTTAGTTTTATTTTTCATCACACATTTAGAACTGAAAATCATTTTTAATCTTCAGTTTCAGAGCGCCTTCATTTCATCTTTCGTTATAAACCAAACCTAATTATGCATCATTTCATTACTTCATTAAATAAACGCCATTTGATATGGGGGAAATGCCTGTGCATTAATTACATGCATAATAAATAACTTACACAGCGAGACAAGGATATCCTGTAATGATATCCTGAAAAGGTTCAGCAACTACATGGATACAATATACCCCTTTCACACTTGAGATACTAGACTGTATTGTACAACTCTACAATGTGAGTTGTATGATAATCATGTATACTGTATACAAATGTCATATTATAAAACTATTTCAGTGTACAAGATCTTTGCAAAACAGGAGAGTTCCAAATACATGCCTTTCACAAATTTGAAGAAACATAAACCATTGATGACGAAAGCTCATGAGATCATTTCTAGTTACAGTGCAAATTGAAATCCAAGATAAGCATGAAGTTTTAGACATAAATGTACTTCATTGCATGTGAAGAGTTTAGAATAAAGGACTAAATTTCAAGTGTGAAATGGACCCATAACCATTCAATATTCGTTCAACATGCAAGATTTCAACACATCATACAACCAAGACTAATTTCCCTGTATGAAAAGGGACTATGACCATTCAATTTTCATTCAACATTCAAGATTTCAGCACATTATGCACCAAAGACTAATTTCCCGGTGTGAAAAGGGCCTGTGACCGATCGATGTTCATTCAACATTTAGGGAAGCCTCCGGGTGAAGATAGTCATTAGAGCATAGTGCCCTCAGAGCAAAAGGGCACTATCTCTATGTTTAATGTATACACTGTTTCCATATTACATTTCTTCAGGCTGTTAAAAGCCTTGGGCTGTCAAGCTAATCGTTCACATGGTGCAATAGCGTAATAGTTTCAACCCAGCATAGGGGCTCTTTCACACTTCTGATTATTCTGTATCTCTCTGTCTTGATACATCACTATTCTGTTAGACAATATAACAATGATTTTTATTATTTTTTACATTAAAAAAAATCTTAAATCAGATTATAAATAATTGGCACTTTTTTATACATACATATATATATATATATATATATATATATATATATATATATACCAAGATAAAGCGACTGTTGAATGTGAAAGAGAGTTTCTTACAGTGCTTGAATATTGAAAAATTTCAATAAAATTGATCAAGTGTTTTCTTTGACTAGAGTGCTATAAAATAAGCAAGCAATAGTTTGCCCGTTAGAAACAAGGGGATCTATACTTTGAAATTGGATTAAAACTTTACTAACGGACACTTTGTCTTATTCATGGACTTGGAAATTAATCCAGGAATGATACATGTATGAAAAATGAGCCATTATGTCAACCACTTGCAAAATGTTAATTTGGCATACTTGTTTCAGGTCACTTTGGCAAAAAAAAAAAATTTTAATTCAGAGAACCTTTAATGTGTCATACCGATATATTATATCAATATTCTCCCCTCTCTGTGAAGTAATAGCAAACATCAATCATAATTACTTCAATGTCAACTGTGCACAATTGATCCAGTAAATAACAATGGCCCGGTAATTACATTCGCTGCCCAAACAGATTGGACGATCGATAGTGTAACACATTCTAATCATGATTATTGAACAATCTCTCTAATAGTTTGTGCAGGTATGCAGCTGGAGTTGGCATGGTATCGTAGAAGTAGCCAGTTCAATTCATTAAAAAAAATTATTATGAACAGAATGATTAGACAACAATATTGTTGATAGATGCATACATGCAGACCTTGGATGTATAGATATCTAAAATGATAATAAGCATAATCATCATCATCAAAATCATTATTATCAGTACCATAATCACCATCTACATCATCATCAACATTACTATCATCATGATCATGATCAATAATCCATCACCATCATCAAATTCCTCATAAGTATCACAATCACCAAAGTTGTCATATTCGATATAACACAAGCATTTTAACTAATACAAGATCACTAATGTTCCTTACTTCACAAAGTCTTTCCAACAAGTCGATTTAATGAATGCATTTTGTTTGCCAATTTACAATTAATACCAAGAATGTCTACATACCATGTCAGCATTGGTCCTGGAAGTCCGAGAAGCCGGAAGCATGGACATGATGTTGGGTGTGGTCGTCTCCTGGTAATAGCTCCTTGCCTCTTTCTCCTTCTGCTCCTTATGGGAGCCCACCTTCCTCAGGGAGAACATGGCCGCGAAGTTCATCGGAAAAGCTTTCTCACAAAACTTTTAATGATAAAAGTTCTTTGATCACTGCATCTCACTTTAAAGTATGCAGATAAACTGTTTCTCACGAGAAGAGTGTGTCATGAGAAGTTGATCTCTTTAGGACTCCTTATTCATGTTATTAGACTAAATGTGTCTCAGTCAAGTTCAGCTTGAAGGGAAAATGTGGTGGTGAAGATTATCAGGATAAGTGTTCTCTCAAAAACTTATCAAACGTAGAATTGTATAGTCACTGTATTGCCTTTGAAAGTATGTAAACGATCATATGTTCCTCACAAGAATGTGAAGAGCATGTCATGAAAATGTTAACCTCTTCAGTTGAAACTGAATACACCATTTATGTCTCACAACTGACGATTAGGATGATGAAATGTCCATTATAGTCAGAATAAGAGCATTGTTTGCATTCATTTGAGAAGTGTTTTATCAAGCCAAGTCACTTGAAGTGTGATACCGAAAGTTTAGAAACACGCTAAATATACACTCACAGCAGTAGTTCTGTTTGGAGCACAATCAGATCGAATAAAATATAAGTAACTAGCTGAGAAACTAAGCACCATTCTCAAGCTTCAAAACGATATCCTGGTCAGACAATTTGTTTCTTCTGCAACTACCTAGCAGGGGTGCCAGACTCAAAAATCTTGATTTCCACACAGTTTTTTCCCCTCAAATTGAATAACTCCTCACTTCATCCAGCATTACAATGTTTCAACTCGATAGTATTGAAGATAACGTTCTGCTTATGTTCAATTTGCCACAGTTTTAAAGACGTGGATAACAGAAGTATTTATACTGCTTCCCCGTCACATGAATCTCTTTTGCATCTGGTGATGAAGAAAGTGTAAAGTGTCGATCAGTTATAAAATCATCTCACAGAAGATGACATTAATGCTGATGAAACATTGGAAGAAAATATCATCATGATTGTGTTTAAAAAAGTGTGTTAACAAATCGTTAACATTGTTGATGCTCTGATTGTATGATCTTCAAAAAGGACTTTGTTTGAACATCATTTAAAATCTTATTTTCTTCCGAATGTGAAAAAAAAAGTCATAAGGAATTTTACATTAAATCAGCAACTACAGGAAGAACACCATTTGGCCTAGGAATTGAGACAAATCTTCTCATGAATAATCAATGTGAGACTCAGCCTTTGTCCGAACAAGAATGAATATTTCAAACCATGTGCCAAACGTCATAGCCATATATAATATCATGAATTTTTCAATATAACTGAAATGAACCTCCAAACAACAACTACTGTATGAATACTAGATGTCTGCTTCCTCACAAACGATAAAAAAACTGATCCAATATTCTTATGAATGTCAACATCCTTTCAAAACCTGATAATAATGTCAGCACTAATTAATACAACAGACATTCAAAGCAAAACATTATATCAAATAAACTATTCTCTAGATGTAATGAACATTATCTTATCTGACATGATACATGTATGCAATGACATCCACAAGATTGCTATCATGAAGCTTAAGTTATTGCATCAAGAAGAATGTATTTCCTTCCTATTATTCATGCATGTTTTCTTTTCCTCATTAGCAGACTGTCATCATATCTCTCATCTTAAAGACCTCACCATGAATTAATCGTATATCGCTTGGATTCTCTTCCCAGGGAAACTATGATAACAGTCTCATGGCTGAAGTAGAAATAATAGTTCATGATCTAATAAAGATAAACAGAAGACTTGCAATGTAATAAACAGAAAGAAAAAATATAAAAATAATACTTTTTCTGGCAAAACATCCTTAAAGTTTTTCTTCTAAACACAGATTTGTGCACCTCCATTATTGTGGGTCCTTTACCAGAGTAGTGGCGCAACAAATTACTATGGTTTTTATCATTATCAAAATGAAATAAAGACAAAAAGAAATGGATATCCAACAAGAACTCAGACCATCTCACAAAGTTCCCAGTCCAAAAAAGATTTCAAGCACATCCTATTCCAGTTTCTTCCACACTAGAAATCCTTCATCCTTCAAGTAAAATGCATCATGATGGTTGTTATCCTCAAAGAAGGAAAAAACATAACACATATAATTTAACTTTCCTTCTTCCAATTAAACCCACAATGTTTTCCTAATTAAAAACATTTCAAGCATGTCCTATTCCGGTTTCTCTACAGAAAACATAGATCCTCTCATGATCCTCAACACATTGCCGCCGTGCAACACATCGCAACGGTTGTCATCCCAAAACAAGACAACACATCAATAGCTCCTTGACTCAATGCAGTCCAACTTTTTACATCTTGCATAAAGATCCGATTGTCTTTCTCTTATCAAAGATGCAGGCTAATGTGAAAGAAGATGCAAGTGATGCTGGTGTCGTTTACTTTCTTGAGGACAGTGCGAGGATAGTGGCATGGTAATGAGGGTTACTGATGCATAATTGCTGGAAATGTCAGGGGCAGGCTTCATTATGCTAACGATTGTCTTAACGCATTCAGGCTGTGGGGCAGACTATCTATTATCGGTCTCAAATTAAACGCTGTTCAAAGCTTTAAAAGCAACAGAACCTAAATTTGAAGGTTCATTTAAGATTTACACTTAGATAAATGAGAGCAAAACACAGACAGAGTGATTAAATAGAAAACATGTATAGTGGTATCACGAAGTTCATATAAAATGAAAAGTTGATACATGTACTGTCAAACTTGTTGAATTGAGCCACAAAAAGAATAATTTACTTGTCCATAGGTCAGTTTTCCTACATAAAGTGGCACCAGTGTATAATCCATCCTTTTAGAGTACAATCTTTCATTAAAATCAAATTTATCCAATTACAGAAAATTTTGTTATAAAAACAATTCATTACATCAAATCCCTGCTGAGTCGTAAAAGATTGCCATGTCCAAATAACTGAACTAATTTGTTCTCCAATGCCATCTATCACTGGTCAATGGTCAACGGACGCAAAGCCAAGCTTTCGCTTTTCTCTCATTGCAAGTTCAAGACCCCTGAAGCAATGTTTTCGTAAGTGAGCAGAGAATTTGGTGATGTCTCTTGATTTAAACCTTCATAACAGGTCAAGACAGATGAGATCTCTAATTATTTACCAAACAATCCCCTCATGATTGGAACTGACAGAGAAAACTATGACAATGATCTGAAGAACGCAAAAACTTCAAATTATCTACCAGAAAACAATCATTCAAAATATGTCATCATTAAATGGTTACTCATAATGTTTTTCAATAGATTTGAAGAAAAATAAAACAAATATCACAGGGCAAGAAATTATCAATTTAAAAGGAAGATGAAAAATACATATCCTCAATTGGCAAACAATTTTTTTGATCCAGCTCTGCACATAATCTATACACCACAGAAATCCTAATAATTAATTACAAGCTAAAGAACAAATAGACAAAATTATGATCCACATGCATGACAAGTCACCATATATCCACAAAAGAAATACCACACCATATAAGCCAGTTGAAAAACAAAAATCCTCAACTTGTGAACAAGTTCAAAGATCCGCTCCTCAAGTCACTATCTATCCAGAAAAAGAAATCCCACTCCAGGAATAATTGATCTGGCAAGAGCTTTACGTGCTTGCAAGTCACTCACTCTCTATCCTCAAAAAGCCCCACAAACAGACATCCGTCAGGGCTGACTAATACCTGAATTACCCAGAGTCCAGTAGGGTATTGAGAGAGAAGGGGAGCTGATCGACATGAATTTACATTTCAACCGCTGACCGTTTGGTTTGAGCCTCGGACAGCCACCACTCGCTCGCTTCCTACGCAATGCTACAGCAGATAATCATGGGTCTGGTTAAAATAAACCCATTCTAAGACTGAAACTAGAGCTCACGCTGCATCCTGCTCTTACTAACTGACGTCACGAGATGATGAAAATTTCTGATCACATCGCCCAAAGATGACAAAGATGCATTCCCAGCGCCATCCACAGAATCAAACAATTCAACCTCGAGATCCTTCAGGCAATGACAGTAGTTTACAAAATTCTCCCTGAATTCACACAAAAACATTGTACGGTTGGCCAGAGTAGAAAATATATCTAGAATTTCTAACCATGTTGTTTTGCGTGTATGTATTCGAAATTGACATGAAACTAAATGAACTCTCTGGATGGAAAGTTTGTCCGGGTTTTGAGTTGCGGTCTTATTAGATTAATTTGCAAAAACTCGGGCAGCTAGGTGCTTGTTAAGAATCTCCATATCTGCAAGAGCGCTGTGGAGTGATTAGTGTTACGACTTCCTCAAGTGAGTTCTTCTATCATCTGTAGTCTCTTATTAAAGACCTTATACTTTTCTTTTCAATGGAAAGCTAAAAAAGGTCTTTATCATAAGATATATATATTTTGAGCTTTAAATCATAATTTTAGATAAATAACTAAATTAGACATGAAATGTAAAATTTAGTTTCCATATAATAATAGTATATTGTAATTAGGCCTCTATCACAAATAACATTCATAAAGAATATGGTATATTTTCCTATTTTTGTTATAGGAAGATAGCCAATTTTTATCTAAGAGGTCGCATATATCTGGAATCTTTGAAAAAGAAACGATTGAATGGGTCTTTGAAATACATGTACAACACATACAATGACTGGTTTATATTCTACAAGATAAGTTTTTAACCCGCATTATTTTGTCCTAGAGCTTTACCACCCCATCCCAATCCCCAATATAAAAATACTCTCTTTTTTCCTTTTTCCCCCAAATGATTGGAATTGTCACTTTAAAAAGAATATTCCTAGCAATCCCTTTTCCTTTTGTTATTTTGTAACAGAGTATTTTTTAGAGCATATACCAAAGCTAAACACTCTCTCACTCTCCCGTCTCCCCGCCAGGCAAAAAGAAAGAAGAAAAAAAAAAAACAGAAACAGAGAAACAAAGAAAGTAAAACATAAAGGAAAAGCACCTGGGATGTCAAAGAAAACCACTTTCTGTGTTAAAAATTCATGAATGTACCTAGCCTAGGACATGAAGTGTAATGCAAGTGGGATACCGGTAAGGAAGGTGCACGATACTTGAAATCTAAAACAAATTGAGATTCTTGCCAGGCGAGATTTGTTGAAGCACCTGACAGATTATGTGCGCTTTTTTACAACAGGACCCCAAGAAAAGACTTGAACTTTACCTCAAGAGCAGCAAGGGGATTTGACACAGTATACCTTTTTACGATCTGTTCCTTTCTTGATTCTCAATTTTTTTGCTGGAGCTTGAACAAAACAAAAACAAAAAAAAATCCCAAGGGCATAAAACATCCTTACCATGAAGACCTGGATAAATATATATCTGCAAAGAGAAAGATGATGAGTAAATGCAAGATGGTCATTATCCGGATGAAACTCTTGGATAACTGTGACACTTAAGAGCATAAATTTGGGTTACACCCTACATAATGGGCGATTAAAAGGGAAACAAATTTGTTACTGTTTTGATGAGTCAGTAAAAATTAATTTTTATAGGAATGTACTCAGCAAGAAAATTTTTTATTTGGTGGTTATTTTCAAGTATGCAATGAAATTCAGAAGATCATTTTACTGAAAGAAAAGTAGGAAAAGACTGATAAAGAGATAGACAGACATGGATAGACAGAAAAAGGAAGGATGTGGACAAGGAATCTAAAGATGCTGGAAAGAACCCCAGATGATCCTTCAGACCTGATGAGTCAATGAGAAAACAGTCAAGGATAGAAAGACAGAAAAAAGAGAGGAAAAGAAAGACCGACAGGAGAACAGAAAGATAAAGAAACTGACAGACATGGATAGAGAGAACAAAGGAAGATGGAGAGATTCAGGAAGGATGCGGACAAGGAATCTACTGATGTTGGGAGGAACCCCGGAAGACTCTTCAGACTGATTCAACGAGAACACAACGATTGTGTCAAGTGCACATCCCCTTGTCCCTTGAGACCCTTCACTGGAGTACCTATTGAGTCTGAGATAGTGTAATTTTATTGTTTAGGTGACATTGGAAACAAATACTTGTCTATATTTTAAGAAAAGATAAAAACTCTCAAGACACTCATAAGACACTTCTATTTTACATGTCATAAGACATTGGCAAGTTTGCAAAGGTCTCTCTAAACTAGAAATAGAACAACATGGAACAATTCCTTAACAGTTAACAGTCATATTCATCTAAAATTTATAGCACTTGCAAATAAATGTATGACCCTCCCCCCCCCCACCAAAAAAAAAAGATAAATGAAAAATCAACATTTTTATATATCCATGCATTGAGAGTTTGAACACAAGTTTATGAAAATGTGAGTCGTAAAAATAACCATAACCGTCTCTCTACTATTTCCACAATACTGATCATATTCTAGTCTGCAAACACAGACTCTAATTTGACATGGGGAAATGCGTGCAAAGTATACAGAGTCATGGTTCCCTTCACGTAAAACCATAATATTCCTGCTTAATTCTCCTCTACTGCTTTTTAATACAGTGGTATATGTTACAGACCATGACGTCTGCCTGGTCCTTGACTTTTTTAAGTTGACAACCCTCGCTGCTGCGATAAACCGAAGAGAAGTAGGAGGGTGAGTGAGCTACCCTTGATCCTATCCTGATAGCTATTAATTAATTGAAGAGGGGCCTTTTCTCTCTCAATGGTGCATCATAAGTAAGAAGTTGCGAAATATCCGCTTCAAGGTGGATCCCAGATGGGGGAGGGGAGGGGGTCACAATGTTAGCTGCTGAAGTGTGAATTTGCTGCTTCACAGCTAGAGTTGTACTGCAGAAGTGGTTATTTCAGGGGTGGTTTTATTCTCGCAAATTTCACAAGTCTGTCTGCACAAATATTTTCACATAAAGGCTATTTTTAGTAATGAAAGCATCACCAAAAATATCGTGAAATCATCTCACAAACTTCCCCAAACTAGTTCAAAATCGCAAATAAAAAAAAACAAATAAAACAAACTGTCTTTTGTGGCTGCGTTTTAATGAGCTAAAAAACAAAGCAGCCCAATACTTCGCATATCTCACTTTCCATGAGATGATTTGAGAAAGGATTGAGAATATTTTGAGACAGGTTCAAGACAGGTTGGAGAAAAGTCACAGTCTCATGAAAATCGAAAATGTTCATATCCATGTGATTTATTCCTTGAGATACCACCTTGAGTCAAAGATGACGTTTTACAAAACAGTGTACGCTGTAAAGAAAAAGCTCTAAGGCTAATGCATGGGATCAGGAATATTTCAAAACTTTGGTGTAATGAAGAACCAACTTCTCTCTCATCTGTATGGAGAGCAATGACGAGGAGGAGCTTACATGAACTTGGCCTCCTATGGAATCGGTTTGTGCAAGATTTTCATCGGTCAGGGTTGTGGTGACATCATGGATTAGGGTAATGAGAAGCCTCAGATTTTAAACTGGTAGGGGTCTTTAATGATAAACACGCACCTCTGTGCTGTCAGATCAGTGTAAAATGGGATGATTGACTTGTGTTAATGCAACACCTAAAATTAAAATCTATTACATTGTAAAGAACGCTGGTGGATTTCAGGGTAAAAAATCTGCAATATTAAGATTTTTGCCAATATTAAAGCAAAACGAAAAAATTAGACTCACAATGCAACTTGTCATTGTATATCTGTACAGCGCCCGAGAGATATTACTCACTCAATTTCGTATACTGTAATTCTATCAAAATAGTATCGTCTTTCTGGTGTGTGAATTGAATTACGCAAATCCACTTTATATGGTTCCACATTGATATTAGGTACTAGACAAAGACAGTATAAATATTGGGGGACATCCATATCATTATACCATCATGATCATGAGTTACTAACGTTAAGAATAAATGTTTCTTTTAAATGATACCGCTTTTACTGAGATAACCTTTTTTTTTAGATACTTGAATGAAGGTTATACATGATTATGTATGTAGCAGACATGAATATGTGCCCTAGTAAGTAATTTGATGTAGGTAGGAATGTCGCTTTAAGTTCTGTCCACTGGTAATAAAACACTCTCCAGCTCCACTGCTGTAGTCCAGCCAGGATCATCCCTTCTCCCTTTCCTAGTACATGGTAGTATGACATATTTATTTTCCCCTTTACTTTACTTTAAACACCTGTTGTTAGTGACGCTGGTCAAGTTTTAGGTAAGATCAGAGTTATGGAAGGTCTTCCCCGTAGTATTCATGACTCATGGTCATGACGTCACTAGTTTAACATGAAAGTCCTTGTTTTCCCTTTATGTTCTTTATTTTGGATTCTAAGAAAGTTGACCAGACACACCCTGGTATTGACTTGTGACCAATGAGAAACATAGTTTTATAACAACCCTTCCCCTCTTAGAAAGAGTATAAGTAGGGACCTAAAACATGATTTAGTCAGTTGTTCGAGAAGTTGTTCCAGTATAGTTGTTCGAGTAGAGTTAGCGAAGGGTAGAGAAGATATAGAACCATGAGGCTACGATAGAGGTTTTAGTCAGAGTTAGGATAGATCCTTCCTTCCCATCTGAACCTTCAACTAACAAATAATATTCGGCACTTCAGCGAGAGAACTGTTAGAAGTAACTACAAAATAACTCCAAGTCATCTTCATGTTCAAGTTACAACATCTTTGAATGAACTCAGCACTTGGGTACCTCCAACCCTCCTGCTACGATTCATCCCGAGTTCGACATCATTGTCAAGTTTGTCCTGAGCATCGTAGTTCATAGATTGAGTGACAACATGTTCCTGTCCAGTATGTTCCTGTTCCCGATTCTACTTCTATCGTCTAGTGTTCCAGCTATTGAACAGATGCCTGAGCCGATGTCGTCGTCCTTCGTTCCCGACATCTCATCCCAAGATCAAGACCCCAGCGTAGTCGTCACGCCCGAGAGTTTTTCAAGAGACTGTTTATTCGCGAGGAGTCGTATTAAACAACCGCGATGCATGCCAAGCCCGATTGTAAGTTAACAACCCTTTTCGACTAACGCTTTCCCTTGCATGACCTTTCCCCTTTAGTGTATTTTGAAGTTTAGAGTTTGGTTGAGGATAATTATAGAGTTTTGTTAAGGTATTTAGAAGAGATAATTGGAAGAAGTAATTTGATGTCTGATTGATAAGATGTAATTGATTAAAATAAAGTATAAGTGACACATTAATATTCCTTGTTCAAGCACGTCATTTGATTGTCTTTATAATATTTGTTTTTTAATCATTTATTTGATATTTATTCTTATTTGGTGGTCATTAAACTAACCCCTCACCCGAGTTGGAACTCAGCTAACGGACCAAAATTCTAGTTCCTACTCGGTTACCCGAACTCGCTGTATTCACAGATGAGGGACAGGTGCGAAGGGGATTAGATGTATATTGTACGGAAATAGATTTGAATAGCTCTCTTCATCCATTGCCTGTTATAAAAATGCCATCCATTAAAAAAAATAATATCAAAAAGAAAGGGAAAGAATATATTCATACATGTACATTAGAATGCCCTGTGATTTCTATTGAATATCAGATCAAGTTGCAAGGTAAAATGAATCCATAGGCAAAATTTTCTTAACAGGCAAAACAAATGAATACAAGACAGCCTGCATGCTCTCGGGTGTAAAATTCTTCAGGGCTGTACAAAATTCAAGTCTTTCTGTGAAATACAAACTCAAAGACCTAGAAATGGTAACCTGAATTGATTGTCACTGAAGACATTGGGCTTGGACTTCAATCAATGATGATTTAACAAGCCATCGTATAAGATTTCCCTTTCAAAATTTACACTTGTTTGAAGGGAGTAACATACAGGTTGACAGAAAGTCATTGGTGTTGTTATGAGGGGTGTTTAGCCCAAGGGGGGGAGGGGGGGGGGGAGGGGGGAACGTCGGGGAGCGCGCGGGGGGGGGGGGGGGTGGGGGGGGGGGGGGGGGGGGGGGTAGGGGGGGGGCAGCGAAGTAACCCCCCTGGCTCCCAAAGCCCACTAAATATGTATTGGGCTTTAGAGACTCTATCGATGCATTTTATTATCATTTCAAATTCACATTGTTTGTACAATAGTGAAGGCGGTAAAATTAGTCACAGAGATGATCGAAAAGTATATGCGTGTGGGTTAATCAAGGGTTTGGGCCAATAGGGGGGTGCGCCGGGAGGGGGGTGGGTATATAAGGGGGTAACATCCACGTAAATTTGGACCTCGCGTAACAAGTTTATGGGATACTTTTTGGAAATAATCAATTTCCATTTCTAAATTAGCCAACTGTAATATCAAGAGTAATAATCTACAGGTTGATAGTAATGATCATAGTATTTTTAATAAAGTTGGATGTGGGAAAGCGGTTGGGTGTTGTATAATTCATAACGTTTTAAAAAAGTTTTAAAAAAATTTTAGGGGGCTTGAAGTAATCAAATTTCAGCCTTCCTCCATGGTGGGGGTGCGCTCTGCTCTGTCTGGCATTCAGATAGAATTTTAAAAAAACAAAAATTAATAACATAAACCAAAGATAGTCCAGTTCCATAAACTATTATTCCTCCATTTTTGTTGAAGCTGGATACATCCAATTTAAAACACATATTACTGTCATCTTCATAGATTGTTTTTCTTAATCTCATTCAATTAGAGGGTTATCAATGTTTTATAGCATCTGCATATCTACGGTGAACTGCTTATTTTTAATCAAAAGCAATTCATAAAGGATTGTCACACCCAATATACTATTCATACAGTAAAATTCATAATCATATCTCTCTTCCTCCCGTAAAATTACAAAGCATAGCAACAGCAATAAGAAGAAGCAAAAACAGTACAATGAATATAGTTTACTCATTGTATGTAAGGGATACAGGAATTAAATTGATCTTTTACTTTAATGATTTGTCTGCCAATCAATACAAATGAAGTTCAATTTGACCATGATTATAGATTTGTATTTTCCATAGGAATTATATGTTTATAGCATGCCTACACTTATTCTTTTAGTTAGGGGCCTTGTGGAGGGGTGGGGGTGATCTAGTAGGGACCAGATGTAAGGGCAAGTGGAGGACATGTCGGTGCGGGGCGACGTGGGTGGTTCTATTTGAGGTATACAGCAGCGTGTTTCTGCCATCCTGGTTTTCCATAGCATCACATGTATGATAACAACAGTATCAAAAAGATCTCTTACGATAAAATTGACATAAAATGGTCCCTACCCTAGCTTAAGTAGTTCACACACCATATTTCAATCACTCTACACTGTAACACAACACTGAATAGACAATTCCAATATGTTCAAATACATGGAAAGTGTATATTTTCGAACAAAATAAAACAGCATACCATCTGTATGCCGTCCTAGTCGACAACAATAGAATCTTTTCAACGTGTGACACAATGCCTATCCATTAATAGCTAATCAAGAAAACAGCCAGGTCAGAAGTGAAAGAAGTCACTGGTTACCAGAACTGAGGTTTGCCAAATGGCTTACGATTCAAAAATAAAGATGAATAATTGCCATTATTTATGTTTTCTTTTTCATATATGTGGAATCCAACCATAAGATATTGGTACTAGCAAGTCAAGAAGATAAGAAGTGCCAGCGGATCCTCCTGCATCCATCTTCATAATGTGACAACCTATACTCAGAGACATAAATTGGCACACTATGGTCCAATGTCTGATGATGTAGTACTATTTACAATGACACTTATGATTCTGAAATAAAAAAAAAGAGAAAATTTATAATTGAGACATTTATTTCTCAGATGTCCATTCATACTGCTGCCATGCCCAATGCCAAATTAATATATTGAATAAGATCAACGAAAGGTGACAACACCTGTGCTGAGGTGAATTGAAGCGAATTTGATCTTGCTAGTCTTGCGAGGCGAGGGCTTGAAGAGTCCAATATCAATTTAGGAATTAATAAATCTTGGCTGATTGGGTGGTCAATTGTCTCCTGATTAGATCATTTCCTGATGATGAATAAGTTGCGATAAGATCGAGATCAGACATAGTTTCATATTTAACAAGAAGGGATAAATGCAATTTTATTAACAAGTGCTTCCCTCTGACCGACGTGATTTAGTTCAACTAGTAGCAGGACCATCTCATCACATAGTACTCACTTATTTCTCAATTCTTCGATACGAGCATGAAATATAGATTAAAATTTCTGAGCTTCACGTTGGTACGCCTATCGGGAACGGGGGGGACGGCTGTGCGTCATATAGAATTCGGGGTCCAGATTAGTCTAATACTTTCTCCACGCTCTGAATACGACGAGAGTGTCCGAGGAGATATTCCTTAGCCTGTTTTTTCCTTTTTGCACCGATCCCTCATCGTTCCTGGCGTCCCGACGTGTCTTCTATGTATTTGCTGGGTTGTTGTTTTGACTCACACAGAACGTGCTGTCTGCCTGAGCGATTGGAGATAGCCTCATCATATTTACTGCGCATAGTAACAGCAGTTATTATGGGGCTCTTTTTGGTCTTGAGAGTCGTAGTATCTCCGTCGTGATACAGGACTCGTCTGGGACATGGATGGGAAATGCTTACTCAATGCCATGCTACCTGAATCGATGCTGCGGCTAGCTAGTTTTGTACTGTGGCGTTCTGCCTTAGTGTGTAATGCTTTTAAGTTTACTGTTCGGGTGTTATTCCCTGCGCCATCAATGTGGAGGATGTGTTTGAGGGGGGTAGCGAGAGAGTGGAGATTGTAAACGTTAGGGGTATGGGTAGGTGATACATGAATAGATGAGGAAGGTATATCAAACGTTATTTCTGTATCTCGTAATGACACTCAAACTATTTTCTTAGCGCGCTAGATAACACAACATTATTCATCTTATGACTTGACAAGAGTAGAATCACTACACAAGAAGCGTCTTATCCTCTGTTAATTTCAAAAAAAGAATGCTGTTCAGGAAGAAGGAATGGTTCCATCGTGTGTCCAAACATAACATGGATTTTTAATAGCTCTGGGCGCACATTACCCAGAGCCTTCCCTTTTTTCCAGTGCAGAGGAGTTTCAATGAGTTATGTTATAAAGGCAAAGACTTGGGGATATCCAAGTTATTGATGCAAATTAAACACATAATATCAGTTGGACGGAGTCTTAACGTGTAAATTTGGGGAGTTGCGATATAATTGAGAGCCTCAACGTAGACGCTAGCTTGTGTTAAAGAAGTGGGGTTTTGCAAAAAATTAGTGGGGGGATGCGGGGGGAGTGGAGGTTGGTGGGGGTGGGGGGGCAACTTGTAGACTTCAGTTTGCTTGGGTTTTTTCCATTATTCAGTCTGAGGCACATAGTATCAATATGAAGGTAAAGTATATGTCGTTTCCTCATGTCTGTTTATAATTATCAACAATAGAAAGCACTTAATTTGACCTTTATAACTATTCAGTATTGTACGAGTAGTTTAGGAATTTTAGTAGGATGTATATATTGCTGGTTGGCATTCTAATGGGGCTGCCAACGGCACACAATATGAGAGCTCGCGTGTTTTCGTATGGGCTTTGAAGTACATACAATAGACTTGAAGGAAGAGTTCAGATGTAGAAAGTATTGCATAAAGAAATATAATAACCACATATGCTGGAAATGAATTTGAATATATGATCAATAAAACATTTACAATATGCACCTAAAACTTTATATTTAATGACCCCCTCCCATTAAATAACCTTGCTTCATATATTTTTGTTAATACTGACATATCATCAAGGAAAAAAGAAAAAAGGTTAAAAAAAATAAAATCTTAAAGCAACGTTTATAGAAAGGGGGTTCCATTTGTCTGACAATCCTGACAGCTAATAACTATAACCCTCACCCTAACATAACACTAATACTAAGGGTTGTTGTAAGAAGAGTGCCCTGGGAGCCAGGGGCTCAGTTAATGGAAATTCTTGGTCAGTCTTGATTCAGTTTCAAGTTGCCCATTTGTGACTCTGGTAACTCGACAAAATAGAGAAGTATGAAGTATACACCCCCCCCCAAAAAAAAAAAAATCGATGTTAATGAATAATTAGTATTTTTACTAACTATTTACAATTTACTTTTTACCACTTACTTGAGGCTACCTATAACCATTGATTGAGATAAATTAGTTTCGCGTGCCTAGCTGTCCATTCCTGGAAGACGGATGTTTGGCAGGAAAATGATATTTTCTCTCAAGAGTCAAGAGGAAGACGTCAGGAAGTAACAAGTATGTAAAGTATATCAAAAGAAAAACTGACCTAGTATATACTGCCCTATTCTGACAAAAGGAGGCAAGTCACAAAAATTACATTTTCCAGTAAAACAGCCAAATTTACACTGATATCAATGCAATATCATAATGCATTATACCTGACATATCTCTTTACAGGATAAGTCTTTTTGGGTGAAATTTAGACAGGAAGATGAGTATGATCGGTTCAATGAATAAATCAGTAATCATCAATAATTATCTTTTTTATGCGTCACTTACTTTCCTTTTTTCAGAGTATGGCAGTACAGCTCCTTGTTTTATTTCCTTTAGATAATAAAATAATATAGGCACGCACAATGATAGAATCTAATGCTAAAAAAGAGAATGACTAAAACAATCTGAATAAACAAACACTTGAATGTTATCAGTGGCAGACATCGAACCATGAAAAAAAAATTGAAAGTATTTAATTGTTCAGATGTTCATAAGCAATTCTCAAGTACAATGCACTTTCAATTAAAAGATTTTTCTTTTCTTTGTAATGAACTAAAACAAAGAAATATTCATTTTAAAATCTAGGAAAAAATTACCTTGTCATGAAACTTTAACAAAATTTGTGGAAGGAATTCTACAAAAATATTGCATAAAACAACCTTACTAGATAGAAATTAACTCAAAATGAGAGACTTGAAGACTTTATTACCTGTTGGTTACATGCCAGGAAAGTTCATATCCATAATTTCTCCTCCCTAAAATATCATATTGAGAGCGACATAAAACGATGATTAATATGCTAAGTTTAGGTGGAATGGAATAAGAATAAAAGGGAGCCTATGGGTGCTCATTCATTGGATGTCACAGCAGGTGTTTCTCAATGCCCTTGATCTATTCTTAGGATGAGTAGGTTTGGGTATGCCTAGGGTTACCCGATCAATAATATAGTTTAATGAGAGCTAGAACGATGTTAGCTGTTTATGAAAGTTTGTGAATTAAGGCCCTTCTGGCTCTTAGGGCATGCTATGATGATGCTTGCCGCCAAAGTTAATAGACAAGTAGAAATGATGAAATATGATTTTTGTATCTCTTCTCTTCTCTAGTTGCCTTGATTCCCCTATCTTTCCATCACTGTCCCTCTCTCAATCGCTTGTTGTGTATGTTCATAGTGTAAGTGTGTGTTTTCCTAAAGCCTGCATCACACTGTCCTGAAATTACAAGGATGGACACACGATCTTAATTTTTTTTCTTCATATTTTGCTCTGATCACGAAAGCATCGGGCCATTCGTGTACCCTTCATCAGTTGTTCAAGTGCCATCGAGTAACATCGTTCTCGTTTTGGTTCTTGTTTGGCTGTTGACCAAGTTCGGGGCTAACTTTGCGCGAACCCTAACAGTTCGTATTTTGTGTGTCCATCTTTGCTCAATTTCAGGACAGTCTGACGCCACCTTTAACTTTGTTAAATGTGCCTCATCCTCTTTTTTTTTTCTCTCTCTCTCTTTCTTTCTTTCTCTTTACATTTATCCCTGCATTTCTTACTCAAATTTTTCTAGTGAGTTTGTGTGTTTTTATGTATTTGTCTCTTATCATTTTTTTTTTATAGTCTCTATATCTCTTTCTCTCTTCTCTTTCACACACAAAATTAATTGAACCCGACATGACAGTAGCCTTCACCTTATTCTGAATTCAAATGAAGTAAAGAACTCTCAATTATGATATGCCTGTCAATCGATGTGGTTTTTATTCTTCAACACCCCTCCAATAAGTAAACCCTTAGCCTAATCAAGAAAGAAATACGTTTGGCAAGGATGAACTGTCAAATACCAACAACTTGTTTTATGAATTGCACTTTGAAAGAAAAAACAGTTTCGTTCCAATTTTCACCTGGAAGTCACGCAACTTCAATGATTCACACATGAAATCTCTTCAAGGGGCTTAGGATGTCACCAATTGATATCTAAGAAATTATT
>CALNVZ010002100.1:36105084-36136285 GCA_940671915.1 Paracentrotus lividus
ACGCATGGGTGGTTTCAGTTGTTTGCACAGTGTCTCTCGCTCACTGCAATCCTGAAAAGTGGGTTCACAGGGGTATCAGCTATCGACATGAAGCGGTAAAAGCGAATGTCTGAGTGTCTTTCAGGCAGCCTAGTATCCGCGTATGATCTCCTCCTGCAGCAATAACGGCTTCACAGCGCTGTCTCATGGAGCTAATGAGGTGATTAATGTCTCTGACGACCAGTGCATCCCATGCAGCCTCCAGAGCCACACCAGCTGCCGCAGTCCAGTGGATGGGCTTCGAGCTGCTGGATACTTCTCCCCATCATGTCGCAGACGTGCTCTATCTGGTTCAAGTCCGTAGACCTCGCTGGCCACTCCATACGCTCAATTCCATGGCCCTCAAGGAACTCGGTCACAACCCTAGCTCGGTGGGACGGGCATGGTCATCCATCACTAAAGACTGAAAATGCTTTTGAACCCACTTGTACCACTTTACAATGGGTCCACTTTTCAGGATGTGCAATGATGCGAGAGACATCATGCAACAACTGAAACCAAATTGATTACAGTGTGTTTGATGGCATTCCGGACAGCTGTATCTTGGCATTTCTGTTGTCAGGAAGTGGGTTTATTACCCTCTACAATCAACAACTTCTTGACAACAGCAATGCCAAGATACAGCTGTCCTGAATGCCATCAAACACACTGTAATCAATTTGGTTTGATTACAGTGTGTTTGATGGCATTCCGGACAGCTGTATCTTGCATTTCTGTTGTCAGAAGTGGTTTTTTTACCCTCTAAAACAATCACTTCCTGACAACACGCACTGCCAAGATACAGCTGTCTGAATGCATCAAACACACTGTAATCAATTTGTTTCAGTTGTTGCATGATGTCTCTCACATCATGCATATCCTGAAAGCGGGCCATTGTGAAAGTGGTACAAAGTGGATTCAAAAGGCATTTTCTGTCTTAGTCTTAACAATCAACAAATTGCTGACAACAGTAATGGAGGATACAGGTGTCCTGAATATCCTCAAACACAATGAAATCAATTTCAAACATGCAGTTCTTTCATGATGTTTCTCCCACTCATTGCAGTGGGCCCGTATAAAAGTGGCTTCCAAGCAATTTCGTTTCTTTACAATCAACAACTTGCCTACAAACAGCAATGCAAGACACCACCTAAGTGAAACGATGTAGCCAGAGCCCTAGGGATGCTCGAAGCTGGCCTCAGTCAGCGAAGAGTAGCCAGAGTGATGGGCGTGTCACACAGTGTCATTAGCAGAGCAAGTGAAAGACACGAGAGACAGGGCTATACTCTGAGAGACCCGTAGTGGCCGACCAGTTTCAACAACCCCTAGAGATGATCGCTACTTGACGAATCTCAGTCTCCGCAACCGCTTTCACAGTGCACGCCGCCTCAATAATGACTTCACTGCAGCAACTGGAGTGATTGTTTTCCACTCAAACAATCCGTAACCGACTTCACAGAGCCAATTTGAATGCCAGACGGCCAGCTCAGTGTGTCCCACTCACCCCTGCTCACAGAAGAATTCGTCTCAACTGGGCTCGGCAGCATGTCAGATGGACCAGACAGCAATGCGTAGAGTTCTGTTCACAGATGAGAGCAGATTTTCCCTTGACCACAATGATGGACGTTGAAGAGTCTGGAGGCGACCAGGAGAGAGATTTGCTGACCCTCTGTATGCAGATACATGACCGTTATGGGGAGGCAGCATTCATGGTGTGGGCCTGAGGCATCTCTCTCAACGAATCTGCAGCATACCATGCGTGAAATTGATTACAGCGTGTTTAAGGACATTCAGGACAGTTGTACTGAGGTATTTCCAGAAATAAAACACCTTGTATAAAAAAAGTATATACGTCTTAAAAAGTGGTCCTTAACTTTTTTTGAGTAGTGTATATACCAGAGAAACAAAAGATGGGTTTACACACATCATGCACAAAATGCAACAAATAGTCAGTAGACCTATTGCAATAAGTGCTTGTACTGTATAATACACAATATATTTCGCATCCATATATTTTTGCTATTTTGCTTCAAGATTGGGAATTTGAGAGAGTGCAATTTTATGAATTTATTGTATTTGCATTCACTTTGTATAGAAATGTCAGGAAGTGAAAATGTTTGCGTTCAGTAAGTTGCAAAATGTGCGAAAATAAATAGCAACTTATCGTGCTCTTTCTTGTCTAATATTATAAAGATATCTTGGACCCCATTCTCATCTACTTTACTGAACCAGTTAAACGGAAACCAGTTTAGTAGAAACCAGTTTAACATGGAATGGGAATGCTCAAAGCGGTCTTGGAAGGGATCTTAAGGGATCTTGTAAACCATTTCAGAAAGCTACCTCGTGATGTGGTTGTCACAACATCTTCTCGGGGAACAACAGCCTTCACACTCTCCAATTAACTTTGGATTCATTTTTACAATCAAACATCAAAAAGTGTTATTTTTATTTCAAGCAACAATAAGAATTTTTCTTACACTAATTCTGTTCCTCATAACGGTTGGTTTTAGTTTATCCTGTCTCCATATGCTCCAAATTTTATTGTCCGAAACAAGGTCAAACAGAATTTATTTTTGTCCAATTGGGCCCAGCAGCCACTGAGCAACGCCAGATTGACGTTGCTCTATCCCTTTCTTGTTGAACGCCAAACAGGTTAGCAGCAACTCCCATCTTTTAACATCTTTTGGTATGGCGGGCCAGGGATTGAACCCATGACCTACCAATTATGAAGCAGACACTCTATCCACTAAGCCAACACATCTGTTTAATTTTAATAACTGTTTTAATGTACTAATGGAAACGGACAGATATAATTACACATTCTATCATCACCATGATTACCCTCCAAACCCCTAAGGGAAACTGAAATAAATTCTTTGATCCTCATTTTCTCAACTATGCAAGCATCCATATTGCATTTAATATACTGTTCACACAAAACTTCCATATCAGCATATGTTCTTGACCAATTTTATGAGAGCTTCATAAAAACCAGAAAGTAACTTCAGTCTTACAGTTAATATTTAGTGACCTGAATTCATATCACAATCGATTGTAGCTCAGTAAAGCAATCATTTAAGTTTTTTTTTAGTTTCTAAATATTAAGTCCATGTTTAGGTGGAAGCAGTGATGTAAAATCCTCCTCCTCCTTTTTCTCCTCTCTCTCTCTCTCTCTCTCTCTCTGATACCGGCGAACCATGAGGCCCAGTTAAGACGACGAGCTCAGTGATGATCTTGTCTGCTGAGTTGCATAAAGACATTAACTCTACTTGACATCACACAAGTTGATACCTTTCTGACTCTCAACAGAAGATTGGTAATTAGGGTATCTGTGAGCTCAGACAGGATTACCTACCTCATCATGAGATGGCAGGAATGTGGCCAATTTAGTGCATCATCTACGTCTAGAAACTTACAGAGGTGAAAAGGTAAACTCTAAACAACGACCCCCCCCCCCCATCTCTTTGCTATGGTCACAACTGGTCATGCATTAGTCCAGATTCAGACGATTTATTTCTTTTCACTTATCCCCACTCATGGCGCAATCCTCGAGAATTGCTACGTTGCTTTGGACTATACTGTATTTGCTGTTATTTTCACGCTTAGAGGCCTCATAACATATTTTTGTGTTCTTAAATTCACGCTGCGTTTACGTACGAACGCAATTTAACCTATGTAGCATGCATAAGAAAGCATGCTCATATATTCGCGTATTTTTTAATTCGCGCCGTACAATCTTTGCGCAAAATCCATAACATACCGCAAAAATTTCCATGATTACAGTAGTCGTGCATCGGTAATACACCTTTCTGCGTAAGGTCTGCGGTAGATTTCACAGAAACCTTTATGTAGAAATGCAGGGAGGTGTATGCTTTCTCAGGTATGCAGGAGCAAGGTGGCAGTACTGCTGTTTCTACAGTCATGTCAAATGCATGGAATCGCAGGAGATGGCTCGGAGGAGATAGCACTCAGTCGGAGGACATGAGCTTGCAAAAACATGTAGGCTTGGTTGTGTTCATGGCATGTGGGTCCAAATATGATAGCCCACTACATAAGTTACTTCACCAAACCAAATGATAGTCAACAAAGTCTTAGCCGAATTAAGTTACTAGGTTAAGGTTTTTCAGACTTTTAAAACATTTAACAATGTTGCATATTATTAACCTCCGTTTGGTCAGAATATGATAATGCTAGATTTGTTTGTTTGTTGTTGATTAGAGGGATAATGAATGAAAATATATTTCTTCAGAAACTTAACCTTTCTATTGTTATATGAATTTTATGATAAATATTTTTTAATTACATGCTTAAAGGGGAATTATCCCCTCAGAGAAATTTAGCTTCAGTGAATGGAGACAAACCCCCAAAACATATTTCGAAAGTTTCAGAAAAATCAGGCAATGAATAAGAGAGATATGAATTTTTAGATTTTGAGACCACTTATGATATGGAGATCCTCCAATTGGCAACGCGACCATGATGTGTGATGTAATGCAGGGAGATCTTTCCCATATATATTGTACACATTGTACTAAAATCCTCTTTTTTCTTGATTCTAAAGGGAGAATAAAGAATTTTTTTATGGGATGACTTGTAAATATATGAAAGTCATAATATATCATGAAAAGAAAAGCTGTTCTATCATTAGAATGAAAATAAAGAGACATTTTGAATAGTTTTTGTGCACACCGTATAGGGAGTCCTCCCTTTGTGACATCACAAATGGTGACCGCGTTGCCAATGGGAGATCTCCTAGGTCATTAGAGATCTCAATATTCAAATACTCATACCTTTCTTATCATTTATCCGATTTTCACCAAATCTTCACTAGTGTGCTCATTTGATTTTTCTGCATCCACAGTAAGCCAACTATCTACAAAGGGACAATTCTCCTTTAATGAAGGTAGGCAATATACAATAAATTGCAAATGATGGACAATAGCTTTAATTAGAACGAACAGTAGCCATCCATGCTTAGGGTATCTCAAGCTTCAAAAGCGCCACCTAAATAAAGCTAATCCCTTTGATATACTGGTTGCCATGGATCTGTGTTTATCCCCTCAAGGACACCATTATCATAATCCCATTTCCCCATCGATGTTCATAATCCCGATAGAAGATGAAGTCCCAGAGATAAATGACTAATGAATCAAACCCCAAGCATCATCTGCCACAGAGACAATAATCAGCCATGGTTCAGGGATGATGCAAGAGAATTACCGGTAGCGATTTATGTTCAGGAACAAACAGGATAGAATAGGAAATGATCGTATATTGAAGGGGGTGGGGGGAGGGGGGGGGTGGTGAGCAATATGTGAATTGTACAATCATTGTGGTTGGCAACTTTCATAAGAACCATGTTTCATCTACATGGCAAAGATGTTATCACAAAGCAGACCCATATTACTGTTTACAAGGATTCAACATTTAAACATCCCCAATTCTCAAGTACTCTAGGTTTCCATGGTAATGACCCATTTTTGTCTTTAATTTGATTTTGAAAGGGAAAAAAAAGGCTCAAATATCTTAAATATAGCTATCGACATGTATGTTGGTTGCTTTCAGGCTAAGCGGCTTTCAGCTGGATTTCATAACTTTATAATTATTAAAGGGGAAATATCCCTTCAAAGAAATGTGGTTTCAGTGAATGGAGACAAACCTAAGAAGCATATTGGTACTGCATCCACAGTAAGCCATTCTCCTTTAACAATAATATGAACTATGCCCTTGCATAATTACATAATACCCGGGGAGCAAAACCCCATATTTTGGAAGGAGCTGACATGTCGAGATATAAAAAGTAGTCCTATCTAGGATGGTTGTATGGACCCTAACCAACATCGCTAGGGCGGACTACTCGTGAGATCAGCTGCAGGAGGGTCCCTACAGGTGGGGGCGTCCAAATTAGCCGCCCCTTTTACAAAAATTAGCATTCTGAACAAAAATGTTGGAAGCAGAGTTTCAAATACATTGAATTTGGCATCAAATTAAAGATGATAGAATTTCCTACGATTTGGTACTATTTTCAATAAGAATTATATTCAGTAAAGGTAAAATTTTAAGCGTTAAACTTGATTTTGCTCATTTTTTTCAAAAAATAAATTTTTATCTATTTATTGTTTTACCTCGTGTAATAATCATGTCAAGACCTAAAGCGCGAAACTTTTCAGAAATGTGCCCCAATCTATGGACAAGAGTATGTGAAAAAGAAAAAGTAATACCCTTTTCCAATAAAAAGATATAACGCTATAAAGTTACCTCCGCAATATACGGAAAAACGACGTTTTTGCCCCATTTATGTGGTACGTGTAATACCCGGCCCTATTGCAGTGCGCGCATGTGTATTGCACGGCATGATCTAACAATTATTACAGGAATATGCAAGTTTCCATAAAGGTTAATAAAGAACCCTATGTTAGAATGGATTTCTCAACTAATTTATTGTGAAGGGGGAGGGGATGGGGGGCGTTCATGAACACGGGACCAATTTTTGGGGCAGCAGATTTTAATAGTATAATCTTATTTTTAATCAAATTAATGAAATTGTGCTTGTGCAATATATCGGTTGTTATTTAGCGAATGGAAAAGGGCTGATTGCAGTCACAGTTACGTTTGTTGGGTTTTGTTTTGCTAAAGGTTACACTGATAATATACATAAAGGTCCTGCACATGATTATCCAAACACATGAACAGTAGGCCTACATTATATAAAGTGAGATGAACAATAATCCTATAACACAGTAGACAAACAAAGTTATTGTGAGTAAACAATAAACAATACAGTACAGATAATTCACATCCAACGAATAAAATTAAAAAAAACATCTGAGTTTAACAGAGTTTTAAATAATTTGTTTGCCTATTTATACAGAAAACCACGTACCCCAACGACCACGAGCCGCGATCCAAGTCACCAAGGCAGATGAGACTGCAGCCCACACCTCATTTGTCAAAATTAAACGCTTACCAAAACTGCAAAAAAATCTAGTCCGGACGCTCTTAATTGAAGGGTGCATTTAAGTCTCTTTCACACCCCCACCCCACCCACATATTTTGGCTAGCCCCTCCATTTTCTAAAAACGCATCCCCGCGCCCCTGCCCTCTCCCCAGAAGATTTTCTTAAAGGCTGTGATCAAAACAGATTTTGGATTAATAAATATTTATAAGGGTAAATCTAAACACACACCTAATATTATGATGGATTTATCACTCAACATGTGAGGTGATCTACAAACAGGGCCCACTTATCGCGCCGAAAGGAATGGACTGGTTCACTATTGAAGTAGACCACTATTATAATAATATTATTATATTATAATTATTATTAAATATATATATTATATATATTATTATTATTATTATTATTATTATTATTTATATAATTATATTATTATATTGATTATTATTATTATTATATATTATTATTATTATTTATTATATTATTATTAATTATTATCTATATTATTATTATATTATATATATAATTTATATTATTATTATTATTAATTATTATTATTATTTATTATTATTATATATATTATTATCATTATCATTATTCATTATTATTATTATTATATATTATTTATATTATATATTATTATTATTATTATTATTAATTATATCGTTGATCTTTACTTCAAAACAATAATATTAGCCTGGAGACGTCAATTCATAGACTTACAATTATTTATATTATATTAATATTTTTACCTTTTTTCTTTCATTCCGAATGATTACACCGTCATTATGTTATTCAATTTTTTGATTTCTTTTTTCGCGTTTTATATAGTCTTCATTTTGAATTTAGATCTTTTCCAGTTTGAATTTTATACTATCATTTATAAATTGGGTATGCCATAAGGCTAACAGAACGGTCTTTGTTATGACTTTACAGGCGGAAAAAGATAAGACCTTAACATACAATAAAGAGACCCCACTATTATCCAAATATTTAACTTTCTAACAGAATCGTTTCGGCCAATAATAATATAATTACAGCAATTACTGCAATTAATGCCTCCCAAAAATACGAAACTACAATCGGACAAAGATGATTGAGGATCAAATATATAATAAAAAGGCACATAGGGAGCGCCGACCAGGATATATTTCTAAATGTCGACGTGAGTATTTCTATCCACAACAAAGTGGATCAGTAAAAGAGCGATTATTTAAAACTGGGAAAGATGGAACCAGAACCAAGAACCATATGTCTCAGAACACCTTCTGTGGCCTAGCCATACCGTCTGGATTCCAGCCATACAGAGGCTATTTTTTGTGGCCCTAAAGTCCATCAAAGAATCATCCTTGACATCAACCATGCGTAGGTTATAGAGCCATCAATCAGGCACCGGCCTGTCCATTTCGCCTTTTTTTTCGCGCCGAAGTTGGTACAGAGGGCGGGCCACTTCTCCTGATGGAATCGGACACCATACCCACCCCCAGCGAACACCCCCCCTATCCGAGCCCTCCAGGACACACTGTTAAATTCCTATCTGTCGAACAACACACATTGAATCCAATATTAATCTTCATTAGGCGTAGCACAGGCTGATTTGTTTATCAACAACATTGTAATGCATTTAGGAACTGCTTAATCTAATACAAAATGGTGAGGAAATTATGGGGTTTGAAATACATTAAAAACTGCTAATTTTCAGATTTTTTCCAATTCACAAAGTTTGTTTAGAAAAAACAGAACAACAAGTTAATTGAGGAAAGAACTAACACATGAGGGTGGAAGACAGATGCAAACATGATATAATTACTATTGATAAGGGTAACATTATGTCATGTTTTGTGTTGGATGCCTTGAAAGTGAGGACTGCACTAGAACAAAACCGACACCCTACACCAAGTTCTCCGCTTGACGCACAACTACGTATAACAGCTTACGGCCAGCCACCTATCGGAAACAAATGAACGCCGAAAGAATCATTGGTCCTGAAAAGCCGCATATAACACAACCAATCCCACTACGTCAAGACTATTCACGAAAACCAACGGATTTATCCTTACGTATACCAAAAAGTATTTTATACTTTCCAAATTAATCTCCCTTTCAGAAACACGGGTTTTTCTTCACGCAAAAAAAACGGCATTCCTCTTCTTTTTATTTTTTATTTTTTGGGATGTTCATAAAAGCTCGGATTTATTCTTACTTATTTTCTATCATTCAAGAGATTATTCAATATAAATTATCATTTCATAATCATATTATTATCATATCTTATTCATTAGTGTAGGTGCAGTATTGATGGTATATATATATATGTACATTTCAATTATTATTATATATATATATTATTATTATTATTATTATATTATATATAATATTATTATATTATTTATTATTATTATTATTATATTATTATTATTATTATATTATTATTAATATTATTATTATTATTATTAAGCTTCAGTCACCATCATTTTGCTTGGTTTGAAGTCTTATTTTTTACTCCAAAATCTGTTTGATCACAGCCTGTAAGAAAAAATTCTACATAAAAATTGCACATTCCTCAGTTAACCATATTGGGGGATTGGGGGCAGGGGCCGGGAGCGTTTTGAAAGTGGAGGGGCTTAGCCGAATAGGGGGGGGGTGAACGGCTAAAACATCACAATCTATGGCCATTTTCGCCCGTTTTGTACACGTTTACCTACAAAAGTGTGAGTCAGCCCCCAGCCCCCCCTGGCCCGCGCAGGCCCTTTGCCGCCCCAAAATTGTCCCGTGTTCAGACCCCCCCCCCCCCCCGCAATTCCATTTCCTTCACAAAAGATTGCGATAAGTCCAATCTTTAAATCTATGGAAACTTGCATATTCCTGTATAATCTGTTAGTATGCCGTGCAAATACACCATGCGCCCACTGCAATACGGTATGTACACGTGTCTGTATGATTACCACATAATATGGGGCAAAACGTGTTTCCGTATATTGCGGTCAGGGAACTTATATGCGTTATACACTTTAATTTGGAAAGGTATTACTTTTTCTTTTTCACATACTTTTGTCACATAGATTGGGGCACATTTCTGAAAAGTTCGCGCTTTAGGTCTTGAACATGATTATTACACGAGATAAAACAATAAATAGATAAAAAATATATTTTTTTGAAAAAAATGAGAAAAATCAAGTTTAACCTTAAAATTTTACCTTTACTGAATATGATATCTTATTGAAAATGTACCAAATCGTAGAAATATCTATCATCTTTAATTTGATGCCAAATTCAATGTATTTGAAACCTGCTTCCAACATTTTTGTTCAGAATGCTAATTTTTGTAAAAGGCGGCTAATTTGGACGCCACCCACCTTAGGGACCCTCCGCAGCTGCATCTCACGAGTTAGTCCGCCCTACGATCTCGATTACCGGGTCCATACAACCATCCTAGATAGGACTACTTTTTATATCTCGACATGTCAGGTGCACCCTACTTGCTCCCTGGGTATAATTTGTCATGATTTTAAATGACCTCTATAAAAATGATTACTTGCTGTGAATTGGTTCTAAATTTAACATTCTCTATCTCCATTTTATTCCTAGTTCACCATTTGCTGGTAATAAAAAAATAAAAAATAAAATAAAACAAAAACTGCAGCAATGGCATCTAATATTCATGAATTAAACCTCATTCTCCATCTCCATCCTTCCAATACTCATGCATTTTTCTCCCTGTTAATTGTCACATCTTCCCAACTCACACACCTCTGCCCCATTGATTCTTGAGGGCTGGGTATTTCATGGGCAAATACGCTGGGGATTTGTCTGTAATGTGGCCTACCCTAAGCAAATTGACACTCCGTCTCCAATGGGCCAAACCCAGGCTTCAACCTGAAGAGTCCCTCCACGAATCAGCTGTTGAGAAACAGAAGGGTGTTGGATCTTAAAGTGAAACGATTGTTTTGGTCATGAGATTGAAATGTTCAGGAAACTGTTTCAAAGTGATTGGGGAAGGTTGATAACAATTCACGTAAGGATTATTGTGTGCTGTGAGGTTTTGGAATCAACAAAATAATAAGTAATTAACAAAATTCTACTGAGAGTAAGAAGCACTGCACACAAAAATGCATGTATAGGACTATACACGAATGTTCGGTCCATACAATTTTACCTGTTTTCGTCATAATTTACTATGAGGGCATTTGAAAAGCAATGCTTTGCAGTGGATCTTTCTACTACAATATTCTACCTAAATACAATGTCAATAATTTGAGAGCTCACATTAACCACGGAGATACTAAGTTAGGCTTAGTATCTCCATGCAATAACTTTGTTCACCTTTCCCACTACACTAGATTCTCTTTAAGGAACATGAGTTACAGCCCTTCTGGCTCTCAAAGCTCATCAGACAAGATAGTGCATTCACATCAGAAGAAGAGGTACCATTGAGAACAGGTAGTCATGGGAAAAGATTCAACTGCAATCTGAATATTAAGGGTGTTCTATTTCATGGGTCGCTAATTTCCTCCAATGACCCATATCCAACTTCATAGAAAGACATGCAGAGAGGTGTAAATTATTCATTCTAATCTTGAGATTAACCAACAAAATGATTCTAATAAATTGATTTGTCGTCTGGATCTTGTACAATTCAGATGTTTGCTTTAGCTTTGTACTTTTAAATGGATGGATCTAAATTCTCCTGTTTTCTTAGTTCATCAATAAGAGTACAGACATCATAGAAACTTTTTACTCTTTAGAATTGTATTTTCATCAAGAATATTTTATACATGTTTTTCAAAGCTTAGGCCCATATGTTCCCGATATTCCAAAGTTAACTGGGGCACGTTATTCCAAAACATTTTACATCAGGGTTTAGATTAATTTTTCAATAAGAATATAGAAAATTGGACAACTGCAGATTGAATAAAACATAAGGTGTTGTAATTAATTTATTCCAAATCAACCTAAATTCATGAAATGAAGAGGACATTGATGCTAATCAGATTCAAAGAGCTTGGAAAGAAGAACAACAGCCCTTCATTTCAAATTCAGCAAATGAGGATAATTAATGAATTGAAATGTCAACGACATGCATGCTATCCATGACTCTAATTCAAGCATGACATGAATATGATCCTGACCTGTTATAAGGACACTTCCTTTCAGGATGAAAGCATCAAGTCGAATTAAACAACCAACCACAACCTCGCTAAATCATCCTTCGTTTCCATCTTTATTCAAACGAACTATCTCCTACGTGGCTTCGACTATCAGGAAAACCAGGGCACCTTTCTCCGGGTTTGTTTCCCCCGAGATAAATAGCAATTAGATTAACTAATTAAGGCTGCTCGTCTCTGCTCTTCTTTAAAGTTTGTTTTCTTTCCTTGCCAGTGGTCTTGAATGTTTAATGAATCAGGTAGCCTAGTTTGCAGGTTTGCACGTTCTCTTGTCATAAAGGGGGATATGCAATATACTTATTTGTTGAGTGGAAAGGATGTTTGTTTGAAAATACCCCGCTGAGATCTACTTGTACATGTTATGTTACTCGGAGCCACATCACATACTATGATACAATGCTTAAGATTTAATTACAGATACCTTTAAAAAGAAAAGCTTAATATGGAGATTCCATGAAAAGAAGAATAAAACTTCAAAATACATGTAGGGTCTGCGCAGTCTGTAAAATCTAAAAGATCTCCTGCACATTAATTATTTCATGTTCACTTGCATTTTTTTCTTTTTGATGATACTTTCCTTGAAAAACCTTCTGAAGGCTTTCTTGAGGGGTAATAATAGAAGGAAAATGTTTCTTAACAGTGCAAATCTATTGAGAGATTGAGAGCAAAAAGGACATTTGAAATAAAAAAAGAAAGCCTGAAGAGAGATTAGAAAAGATGTCTTGATTTGAATATGATAATACAGTATTCAAACAAGCAAATCTAGATCTGAACAAGGAATCAATATACAAAAAGAAAGATTAATAAATCTTCCCCAACCCCCATCTCCAAATCCAGGATCTACTAGTATTTTTTGAAAAAAAAGAAGAGTCTAATGTTTCTGACAATTTTTCATGCGAAGAAGAACTACAGTCTGTGTCCAAAAAAATGGTACAGTCAGGGAAAAAATAATTTAGGTGTAAAATCTTTTCATATAATGTATGTATGCGGTACCAAATTAAAGCCAAAATATTTTTGTTGCTGATGCGCTTTGTTCTGTATAATTTGCTTTCGTAAAACAAAAGTTATGCTAAGTTTTGTGCGATGAGGAGTAAATCTAAATTACGCACTTCTATTGTTCTGGAGCGCTGAATTCAAGGCCATTATGCGAAACCTATACACAAAGGCACGGAACGGCGTGCGAAAAATTGATTTTTCTTGATTGTAAAAAAAAACTTGTCATATCTCAAAAATTACAGCTCCAAATGTGATGAAAAAATTGCAGAAGAAAGTCTGATTTTCCTGCTTTATGAAAATACCAAACAATACCAGATTGTAATAATTCTTCATACTATAAAAAAATGTTTTCCACTTGAACCATTTTATTTGACACAGACTGTACATGTAACAAAGTTCATGATGAAAACCTACTATTTTTCCTGCATGATGACTGGTTAATTTGGACATAGGAAGTCTACCGCACACCCTAAATCTTTTCACGAAACTTGCGCAGTCCGATGGCTTCCAACATTTTTATAGCAGAAGGTGCGAGAGATAGGGAGACAAACCCAGGAGAACATCCTGAAAATGAAATGTGTCTTCCTTGAATTATACGGTATGTTGAGGGCCAGAAGGATGTTAATTCTGCATACGATTGGATGAGTTTATGCCCTTGTGGCATAAGGAAGATACTGTCCAATCACACTGCTTTTGATATGCTACAGAGTATTAAACAGATGAAAAGAGGTCACATGAATTCCCTAAATCATATAGACTATCAAGTGGCAAATGGACGTTAAATGTGTGAGGTAATATGAGCTAATGCCCATCTAGTCCTCAGCATACAATGTCTTTTTAATATGCTGTCTAATCATCACTTGTCGTAATATGATATAATGTATAAAAACAGAGGAAGAGGCACACTATTTGGCAACTATCCCATTGATCATGCCAAACATCTGACAAGGGATCCTGCAACGTCTGGTTAACAGTCATATCAGAGACCATTACAGAAATTATTTTGATTTATTTTTTCGAACTTGGCTTTGAATTTAATGTGAGTAAAAACGTGAAGCTTTCTTGTTCAGAGACCAAGACTCATATTCTTTTACACAGATAGGGTAAACAGTTTTCTACCACTGATATACAACATGCATATATTATGGTCTTCGTTTTACGACTTGTGAGCAAAAACAGTAATTATAATGTTTTCTTTACCCAGGTAATCCACTTCAATTTTGACAACTGCTCTTTTGGCGGGCCCTACATAATATAATGTTATTATTACCCTTCTCCATTCTGAAATGATGAGTGCCTGACCTGAAGGCAGAGGGTCCCATGTTTCCAATTTTTGGTATGACCCGGCCAAGAATCAAACTCAAGACCTCCTATTCATGAGGCGGGTGCTTTAACAATTGAGCCAACATGTCCGCTTGTAATCCTGGCAGGGAATGAAAAGATGGGATTTCCTGAATTCGTCATGCACTTCCAAAACATTGACACATGAAGTGTTCTAATCTCTTGGCAAACCCCCCCCCCCCCAATCATTTTTCATGTATCCTACATGTACTCAGTCTTGCTGTTAAAGGAATAAGGGAAGCCCTTTTTTCAAAATGGCAACCAAAACCATTTTCCAAATTGATTTTCCTTTTTAGGAAAAACAGTGGCTTTCTTTTTAAAATGACCACCACTCATGTATTGACATCAGCTTTATATAGGCCCAATATATAAAAAATATATACATGTATATATTTTACAGATCTTCTGAATCAAGAAATTCTAAAAGGTCAGTTTAAAGTAAGGCAAATAATGCATTTCATTTATTGAAAAATGGAAAACAAGAAACTGTCTTAAATAATACCAATATGAGAGCTTCAATTTACCGACACAGACTATATCTGAAATTACAAACACGTATTACGAATTACCACACGTTCCCTGAGGCAGTTCCTTCTAAGATATCTCATACATATAAACATCTATCATCAATCATGGCACTATTGGTGATGAAAATAAAGGAGATTTATTGCACAACAAACTAGCAGAATTTTTGTCAGAATTGTCCACTTTTGTATTATTTTTTAAATATTTATTTACAAACTGTTTCTTATACAGTTACAAGATGAACATTTCTTTTTTTAGTAGTGAAGTATGATTTCAATAAAGGATTAATGCCCAATGCCTTTATGCTACAGTCACACAGTCACTTGCATTTAGTTACATTTTTTTTTTTTTTAATCTTTATTTCATCTTCTATTCTATCATTTCTTAAGTATTCCTTTGTTTTATTGAATGAACAAAATCATCACTATTTCCACTGCTCACTATAATGGGAAGGCATCCGCCGGATCCGCAGAAAAGAAAATAATTTTTGGATAGAACCAGACGTAACTCAACGTAAGTGTTTGTGTGACTGCAGCATTACAGATTGGAATTCATGATATTGTTAACAAAATTCTTCATAAAAGAGGATTTCATTAATTTAACAATTCAAATGTCTTTTAAACCTTCACATATATATCTTCAGTTATGTCCTTTATAAAATGCAGACTGAAAGTATGATATCTCCTGCACTCATTAGAAGTGATGGCAAACATGAAATGACTTCCTCTCCTACATCCCAAGGCCACCTCACTGTCTCCAGAAGGAGGAAGCCAATTCACATCTATTCTCAAAAAGCTTTTATAGGCGCCTTCACACCCCCACCATCAAGGGAAAGTTCTTGGGAATGAGAAATATATCCTGGTTAGAAAATTATGAGGTACATGTATTTTAGAAATTACTAGATAAATGCCTAAAAACGAATCCATGAAATACTGTTCACTCTGGTGAAAATTGCTAAGAGTTGCTAAGTATTGCTTTAAAAAAAGAAGGAGCGAACCATGATTCACCTTGACATACCGTGCCTTCCCCCATCCCCAGCCCCCTTCCCCTGCTCCCTTCCTCTACCCTCTTCCCACCCTCCCCATGGACCCTATTCATCACCAGTCATCTTTGTCACAGAGATGACACGTCAATTAAACCACAAAACAAACCGTGATGGCTAAGTTCCTAATTGGCTAAACACTGCAATTCTTCTCTCGTCACCTTACCACTTCTCCCTGGGTATATTGTATTACATTCTGTTTATTTGGTGACCTTTATGAAATTGTGTGTCATTTTGTAAATTCTCTGAATTTTCATACAGATAGCAAGGTCTTAAGGCTTCAGAACAGAAGGCGTAACATATAGCAAATAATCTTCTATTTATATAAATTGTGACGGAAGTAGAATTAGGTCATTCTGAATAATTTTTGAATATCTTTTATCTTAATTTATTTTAATACGCAGATAAATCAACACATTGGACTGTAAAGTATTAAATTTTGTTTAAGACTGTCTACTAAAGTGTTAGGAGGAAACATGATTTACATCCCTCTTACTGAGATATAAACTTATAAAATTGAATTATTTGAAATATTTACAGCACAATAGATTTCCTAATGGCATGGTCACAACGGATCATCTTTGTTGTTGAAATTCCATATCCTGCACTGTACATTGGGTTGATGCCAACTCCTCCAACTACTTGCATCTCAAGGAGGCTGTAGCAAGAGTAAGTCCACCACACTTAGCTCCTTCGGGCCTAAATAAATACATTTATGCATATCCCTGCATCTGATTTTTCTTTGAATTTTCTTTGAAATCTGATGCAGACCAGATGAAGAGGGGTTTACAACCAGCTGTGACCAGGGAAGTAAGAAAATAACCTTATTGCAATATGTTCCATCATCAGAAGTCAGCATAGTTATTTGTTGAAAGCATCTTAATTATGCAAGTCTGAGCTACTTTGAATTGAATAAAATTAAATCAAAGATCTTTAAATTGAATGAATTCTGACAGATTTCACAATTGAGATCTATAGTAGATAGGAAATTAGTGAAATCGAAATGCAATATACTGTGCTAATCGTCATTCAAATTTATTTCAACTAATAAGTAAATTAACCCCAAACATATTATTACATAGGGCTAGTAATATCATGAGTCTCAATCAGGAATGCCAACAAAAAACTTACATCAAAAGTAATGCAAGACACCAATAGAATGAACAAAATGATCCTGAAAGCATATTTTGAAATTGACAGATGACCAATGATGTTGATGGCGGTTAAACAATAGAAAGACTTAGGGTGGTATCTCACTTCGCGGAGACGTCTCCGCGACAGAATATAAAATTTCGTCTCTGCAACTGATAAAAAGTATTAGAGATGTCTCCGCGACAATTTATGAAGAAAAAAGTCTGAAGCAGTCCCAAATCCGTCTCAGAGACGTCTCCGCGATATCAGAGACGTCTCTAATACTTTTTCATCCGTCGCGGAGACGAAATTTTCCATTCTGTCGCGGAGACGTCTCCACGAAGTGAGATACCACCCTAAATGCTCAATTTGCCATCTTAAGAGTGGAGATCTGGACTTTCCTGTTTTCAATATCTGTTTCTCTCTTCGTTCATTGAACATATTCTGAAATTTTATAGGAGAGAAAGCAATTGGGTTTCGTTGTTATGTTCACAACTTCACTACTTCAGAGCGACATCATAACTACAGAAGAGATAATTTTCAAGCAAGAATTAACAAGTTAGGCCTACCCATTCATTATCAAGCTACATTGAAATTGACAGATGGGCAGTTCCAAACAAAACAGGACATGGAGCTGAAATTTTAATGTGCCGCTGTGCCTTTGAAAATGCAAATTAGGATCTGAAATTACCACAAAGGCTTCTTTACAATACAACCAATCATTTAAGTTTAAAAAATTAGCGATTCAGTATTCTTGCGCTGAATAATTGATCAAACCCAAATTTGCACGTATGGGACTATGGGGCTTTAAATGCCTCTAATTCTTATATCTCGTCACTTTTTGCCAATTTTTTTGGCCTAATGTAATTGTCATGGTCTACTCCAACAAACTCTAGTATTAATATTTCTTTATATTGCATTTCTCCTCACGAAAAAGACCGGGAAACCAGATGTCACTCCGTAACCGTCACTCCGTAACCGGACAAGGGTTCAAGTTTTAAATCATAATTAACAAAATATTCAACCAATTTTTTTATGCAAGGTGGCATATTATACCTAGAATAACATAGAATCCAATCAATAACTCAAAATTGTGATAGCCATTTAAATTTCACAGAGTTTAAGCAAAATGTTTTCTGCTCAAATATGCATGTCCATTTTGCGTCACTCCGTAACCATGATTATGAATATTCATATCTCATTAATTAAGAGGATCACTATAAAAAAGATTATAATTTTGAAAAGAGGGTACCATAAGCTTTTGTCATGAACCATTTCTTTGTAGATAAAGATTAAAGTATGGATGATAAACTTGTTTGAATGCTGAAATGTTGCTTCTGAATGTCACTCCGTTACCTTGGAACTGCCCAGATGACCAATGATGCTGATGGCGGTTAAACAATAGAAAGACTAAATGCTCAATTTTTCATCTCAAGAGTTGAGATACTTTCCTGTTTTCAATATTTGTTTCTATCTTGTGTCATTAAACATCATCTGCAATTTATAGGAGAGAAAGCAATTTAATTTTCTTGTTATGTTTACTACTTCCCTACTTTAGAGCGATATCATAACTACAAACAAGATCATTTTCAACCAAGAATTAGTGAGCTTCACGTCCTGTAGTGCAGTTTTCTTTTCAGTGAAATCTTTTCCATGTCTGTCGCCAAGCTAATATAAACTTGTTGACAGATCAGTTCCACTCTGTGTATATAATTTTTCAAATAATATAATTCAATAGCATGTCACAAGGCCATTTGTAAATATTTCTGCAAGCTTATATTCATTAGAGAGTTGAATCAATAATAATTTAGACATCTGATCCCGTGTAACTTTGGCTAGATCATCATCTATCAACACTACTAAATACATGTATCATTAAGAGAAGAAGATAATTAAAGTATATTGGAAAGTGACAAGATGGAATGATACCATCCTTGGAATTAAGAGTATGCGAAAAATCTTGTAAATTAAAGAAACTTGACCTTTTTGATGAGTGAATATTCAGGGAAATACACTGTACATTTAATTGACCATTCTGAAATATCTCTGGTGACATTTCTTGATATTTAATTATCCTTTGTTGAATTTGGAGGAAAGATATGTCTGGAATCCATTAGGCCTTTGTAAAATAATATCTGTTGTGATAAGTTAGCCCCAGGAAATTGCAGGTTTTTATTTGAATATATAGATTTTCTTGAATTTTAAAGAACCGCTAAATGTTGTTTAATCATTTTATTTGATAAGTATTTTGGCCTTACAGGCTTCAAATTAAATGAACAACTTTGGATATCTAAAATTTAAATGCTCCAACAGTGTTATTTTTTTTTGGTGATATTCTTGACAAGATTTAACCATGTTTGTGTGAATGAAATCACTACAGTATCAAAATAGAAAGAAATGCTGACCATATACGACAGAAATACATGTAGTCAAAGATGCAACATTTCAGAACATTTAATCTTACTCACAGGGCCACTCACTGGGCCAACAATCTATACAACTCTACCACAAATTTGCAAAGTAATGATGTAAATATTATTAGATTCCACTCAAATACACAAACAGGATATATTCCAACATTTGATTTACCTATATAAGGCAAAGCAATTTCGACATGATAAAATAATACCCCAAAGCACCTCAATTTTCACAACAAATCTACAATTCCTGACAAATATTGTATTACATGACTCAAAGGACCCTCTGAAATCTAATTCAAACACCTAATCACAACATGCCACATTTCAATTTTTTACGAGTAAACTCACAAATTGGCAATTTTTAAGTCATTTTCTGCTTTCAGATCATGTGTTTGAATCATAGATATACATGTATGTAACAAGCCTTTTCCGCATGTTGGGTTTTTGTGTCTGCATAGCAAATCCCTGATGCAAAAGCCTATCAAAATTTGAGAAAAATATCAGAAACTTAAAATATTCCATCGATGACATACATTGTAGGAATACATTTGCTACATGTCTATTCAATCAGATATTAATTATGATATAATATTGGCTCCAATGTGGTGCTAATTTCCATCACATTTATTTAATCATTTCCGGACCATTATTTCTCTTTCCATTTTCAACTCTCTTTTATCTCTTGCACTCATATAAGACCCTCGTTCTTTATTCCCATGCATACATCACAAACAATAAATCAAAAACATACACATTTCAAGTACATTCCTCTCTTATCCCGGCTGAGACATTTGTAAGCTTCGGAATTCCAATTCATTAATTATCAGCCATTACCCTAAGTCTTGGAAATGTCAAATGTTCCCTGCACTTCTCCAAAACCCTTTCTAAAATTACCCACCGTTACAGCCAGTCAAGTACATTGCACGCTATCTTAATGAAGTTAGTGCACCAGCCTCGGTATAGGAAAAATAAAAATTTAGAGTGATGGGATTGTGATCATCAATTGATGAAATAAATTTCCTGTGATAAACTTCAGGATTGACGTATAAAGGACTACCCTGAAGAAAAAAAAAATCAAGGTTAGAATTCAGCAGCAGAAGAGGCAGTATATAATTTTGATTTATTTCTTGATAATCTAAGATTCAAATAAAATGAACCTCAGGCAACAATAACAAATGATTTGGTAATGATGTCATGATTATCTGTAAGTATTTAATTTTCCTTCTTTTTCTTCATGCCCATACCATTGAGATACATGTGATGTCACTATAAATGAATGACAAACTACATTATTTGAATTCAAAATGATTTTGATACCATTTAGGGGGAGAAAGTGATGGACATATGTGCATATTAATACACTCCAAAAACAACAATTCATCTACATTGAGTTAATGCAAAACATTTGGAAATTGAAAAGGAAATTGAATTTCTCAGAATTTGATGTCAATGGGTAGCCTCCTTCAGAGTTCAGTATGTCTACCATATACAAGACAAACAATGCAGTGATAGACAAAGAGGAAAAGGGTGCCGCTACATGAGAACTCGGCCCAAAGTCAAGGGTCCTCAGCCCTATGTAAGATGACCCCCTGCTTCTCTTCTGCATCTCGGAGCTATAATTCTGTCAAAACACAGGATCGCTATCAGAGGGAATGCCGCTATGCAGCGTTGCCAATTGGCATGTTATGATTTGACGTACTATGATATGCTATGTTACCACTTGTGATGAACAGCCTATCAGGTTCATGGATTGCGTTTCTGGGTCAAGAGATTAGAGAGGATTTATAGCCATAGATTGATATTTTTTTATATCTATGTACTAAATTTGACAAGCCTATCAAATCTCAGAGCCTATAAATTAACAATGTCTGCTTTGCCATGTATACCTTCATTGATATTTAATAGGATTAATGTTTTGTGTAACTTTGCATACATAAAAAGAATAAAATCCCATTAAACTTAAATTCCTCTTGCATTTACAGCAATGATGTGGAATATTAAATTCTCTTCATATGACCTATAGATGGCAGTCTTCCATTTTAACTTCATGACACACTGTGAAAGCTCAATAATTCCCAGTACCTTGGATGACTTTAGTCTGGAAATATTGCTAGTGAGATTATAGAAACTGTATAGATACAGTAATGTGAGGGCAGTATACAAGTATAAGAAGATGAGGAATGATCTAAACCCTGCATATTTGTATGAAGTTTGGATAACCAGTAAACACTTATTTTGTATCATACAGTATCTCTGTAAAAGCAATAAGATGAACATACACACTACAATGTATAGCATAAAGCTAGATAACCTCTCAGAAAGAATACATCTTCTTTTTATACATTTTTGCTTCTTTCAGAGTAGATCGTTGAAAAAATACATTTCCCACTATAAATTCTAACTGTTTTCTCAACTCTATTAATGGCAGCTCTCCTAAGAACTAGTCCAAAAGAACAACCCAACACTTCTTTATCATATATTCATATGTGGGCTGTAGTTAAAACAGTGTAGATTAAAATGTAAAGTATGGCTTTTAGCTGATTCCTTTAGCTCTTAATGACACAACATGTAAACTCTTAAGAGTTTGTAATATTTCGTGAGATTATAATACCTTTATTATGATGCAACTCACTCTTTCAAAATTAACATTCAAATATGGCTTTACACCGTCGTTTTCACCCACTGTTTCTCAATCACACAACTCATCATCATTATCCATCTAACTTCTCAGCTACAATGTACATCATCACAATGTTATCATCTGCATCATTCAAAATCATTATTTTTTCCCCCCTATTTATTCATGGAAAGGTGTTCCACAAGGCCATGCACAGTCAACTCCTTTATAACAAGGTTATTGGGACGAAGCCAACTTTCTTATTTATAATAAAATCTCATTATCCCCAAAACAAAGGAATGTGCATCCGTTTGAAATTGGTACTAAAAGAATCAATTTGTTATGAAATCTCATTGTATCTGTACTCCTTCTAACAGGAATGGGGTGTATCATATAATCCCTCACCCCCATCCCTCAAAAGGAGTGGCCCTTATGGTCCAAAAAGATGGATACATGTACATTCATTGTGACTGGAAAGAATAAATGGTAAACCTTGATTGCCAATATCTGGAAAGGGCAAAGAATCTAGGAAGGACGTAACATCACTTAGAACTTGCAATGAGTTTCTCTTAGAAGCACACTGTTCCCTATTATCTAATTCTGTTTTACTCATTCAAATATCATGAATTTCTATCATTTCATTTCCATACTACTTGTCTTCTCACACTTGGTTCTAGGACAACTACCCCCATCAAAATCTACCCTCTAACCCTATTTCTTTAGGAAGATAGTTGTCTTAGGTTTGTTTTTGTCCAGGGGGAGTTGTCTTGATATGCTCTGATGCAAAGTACTTACCATATAGGCCAGTTCTAAGAAATTGACTCCTCCCCCTGCTGCTGTAGCACTGTCCATAGGCTTCTGAAGGAATGTACCAGGCTCAGGACTTAGATCATGTGCACCTTAATTGTGCCCCCAACTCTCAAATCAAATCAAATCAAATCTAGCACTCACCGTATTAGCCAGCTCCAAGAAGTTGGATACAATCCCTGCTGCTGTAGCAATGTCCATGAGCTTCTAAAGGAATGTACTTGTCTCTGGACTAAGATCGCGCGCACCTGAATCACACTCCCATATGTCAAATCAAATCAAATCAAATCAAATCTAGCACTCACCGTGTTGGCTAGCTCCAGGAAGTTGGCTCCACCCCCTGCTGCTGTAGCACTATCCATGAGCTTCTGCAGGAATGTACCAGGCTCTGGGCTAAGATCCCGCGCACCTGAATCACGCTCCCAACTGTCCCTGGCCGTAGAGGAGGATGCTCCTGAAATATGAAATCACATATTTAATTATACTTCATATGTAACCGTAGTTTGTAATATGAAATGCAACTCAAACTATCCCTGTCCTTGACTTGAAAGCTAATTATCAGTTATCGTACATATTCATTCAATAGTGACATGACATTGACTTATTTTATCAAGACGTAGGGTAAGTGTTAAGGTTACAATATGGTTTCATGTCAGGTTTTGGGTAGGGTATAGTGTAAAGTCCAGTGTTGAATACAGTCATTCAATTAATGTATGGGATTTATAAACAATTGTCACCAGAGCAAATGTCATGGAACACATTAAATGAGTACCGGATAATAGCAAATATGTGAAATCTAACCCCCCCAGAAAAAAAAAAAGAGGGAGGAATAAAATCCTTTATATTTTTCATAACAACAGCACTTTTGCTCACATCAATATAGTGCAGAATACCAGCACATCTCCAATTCTCTCATGGGAAATGGTATGGAAATCTTCATTTTAGAACAAGAGGGATAATAACTCTGCATCAAAGTATGTGAGTTATGTCCTTTTGGCTCCCACTACATGAAATAAGATACTGGTCTCGGTGTGCACTCTCCTATTTGTTTTCTCCATGGGGTATTCTCAACATGGGTTCTATCACAATGTAGGATTCTTCATTACTCATTGTGGGAGGTAGAGAAAATGATCTTCAAAAATTCTTCATATTTTGGAATATTACAGAATTGACAGGCGGTCGTTTAATTTCATATTTCACAGTTTTCAAAGGTGACACTGGCCTATATTTCAGAACATGAGTGCCAGGCAGTCCTCATATTTAATCATATTTCAGTTTTCAAATGTGACACTGAACTATATTATTGGTTTTCCAATAGCCAATTTTCTATTCAGCTATCTAAAAATGCATAAAATAAGCTGAAGAAAGGAAACATAGTAAGGTGCTCTGTCATGAAATTAAAGAAGAAGGGCACTGATATTGATGAATACTGATATTAACAATAGGGCGTGATCACAATTTTAGTACAATTATTTAACTTTTAATTTGGGAAGAATAAAGTAAAGGAGCAACAAAATATTTGTTCTCTCATATTAAGCTTATACAGTATGTATGTAACATTATTTCTGGCAACACCAATCAAATTGCATGAAAGATTATTCCTTTTTTCATTTTATTACAATATTATTAATTCCAAATAACTGGGAAAAAATTAGCATTTGCGCTCTTCTACCATGTACACGATGATAAAGTCAACAAGGCAACAAGAAAGGTGACAAAGTTTTATACCCCCCCCCCCATCCCTGTCTTGCTCTCATGAGATGAAAATACCTTGCAAGAGGAAATTTTACCTAAACTATTATCACTGCTAGCAGGCCAGGAACCTAAATGCCCACTCCTCGGAAGACTAGAGTTGCTGCCCATCTTGGGGGAGCCTGCCCTCTGTAGTCTATCATGGAACAGTTCATCAGCGCTTGTGCTACCCCTGCGTTGATGCTCGATCGGCTGCGAACCGGCCGTCACTGACCTGATCTCGCCACGAAGCTTTCGCTGACAATGGACGAATTCTTCAAAGGAGACGCGGCCAGTACGGTCTGCACCCAGCTGCACCATGAGGTCATGTACGCTGTCCTCCATGTTCAGCTCACGGCACATCAGATAGATGTCTTGCCTATGCACAAAAACAAGAAATTTATTATTCAGGACTGAAATATTATTTATTGTCTATTATTGTTTGTTTTTTGGTGACACCCTTTTAATTGTTTAAAGGTAGTATCAGCCTTTTTCACAAATTGCGAAAACTAATGCAACTTGGCATAACTGTAGAATATGATCGACCTATACTGTCTATTCAATCTTACTGTCATAGGTTGCCTAGATCAGTAATACGAAACGAAAATCTGACTACCAATCTTGACCAGCTCTCCATCAACATCGTTGATATTACAGCGCGTGCGGCACGGACCGCACACAGCAATATACACACGGCGCATCAGCGTGCATTATTCTCTGCGCTAACGGTCAGCGGTTCGCACCGTACGGTATATTTTTCGAGGTTCGAAAAAATAGGAATGAATTTTGATAATCGCAATATAATGACAAACATACACATTTGAGCTTAATCATGTTGTGGGATGATATAGTCATTGGTATACTACTATATCCTCTCAAAAACTAGAAATTTAATATTTTTGCCTACAAAAGGCTGACACTACCTTTAAGCAGTTATACCATTATCATGGGATGGTGCAGTTTGCTTTTCTCATTCAGTTGAAAATGTTATAAATGGAAATGATATTCACTCCATAAAAGTAGAATATTAATTAAACACTCATTTTGGTATGGGGAGGGTTGGTGTGAGGAAGAACCATGTCTCAACTACAAGGTGTCAACACAGAGGACAAATTCCATGAATAGCAAATAATTAACAAGGTTTATGTTGGGTATCATTCACCAGATCTGATATATCCATTACATATATTTCTTTTTAATATATCAATATTTGCAGAGCACCTGGTAGATTACAAATTCCAAGAAGAACCAAGATTAAAATCTATTTTGAATGAGCAAATGAGGTTATAATCCAAAAGCCAAGTGGACCACGTGATATTAATTTATTTGTGCATACATTGTTCAAAATAAGCTATACATTGTAGTCATAAAGCAGCCAAGATCTGATCATGATCAATCATGCTATCATCAAAAGCGTAGGTGTGCAATGCTGTAAAATCGGATACCGGACAAATATTCGTCAACGGTTATAACCAAAACAATACACTAAATTGCATCTTTATCGAGAGAACACTGTCTGATTTTCTGGAGCAATTGAGGAAACTAACAGATTGAAGATGGACAAACGTTGGGGCTTGGTGTTATGTGGAATTGCAATATTATGGTCGTGTTACTGGAGTGGAGTTTTGTTCTCCCTTGTGTGGTTTCTTTTTACAGTTTTCATCTTACAGAGATTATTAATAACAACTATTGAACTTGAGGAAAGAACAAGTGAACTCACAGAAAAAACAAGTGAACTCAATGAAAAAACAAGTGAACTCAAGGAAAGGTCGAGTGAACTCCAGGAAAAAACAAGTGAACTAAAGGAAAACACTAGTAAACTAAAGGAAAAAACAAATGAACTCAGGGAAAGAACAAGTGAACTCAAGAAAAAAACAAGTGAATTCAAAGAAACAAAGAGTGAACTCAAAGAAACAAAGAGTGAACTCAATGAAAAAGCGAAGGAACTCAAGGAAAAAACTAGTAAACTTATGGAAAAAAGAAATGAACTCAAGGAAAAAACAAATGAACTCAATGAAAAAACAAGTGAACTAAATGAAAAGACAAGAGAACTCAAGGAAACAAAGAGTGAACTCAATGAAAAAACAAAGGAACTCAATGAAAAAACAAGTGCACTCAAGGATAAAACAAGTGAACTCAATGAAAAAACAAGTGAACTCAAGGAAAGGTCGAGTGAACTCCAGGAAAAAAAAAGTGAACTAAAGGAAAAAACTAGTAAACTAAAGGAAAAAACAAATGAACTCAGGGAAAGAACAAGTGAACTCAAGAAAAAAACAAGTGAACTCAAAGAAACAAAGAGTGAACTCAATGAAAAATCAAAGGAACTCAAGGAAAAAACTAGTAAACTTATGGAAAAAAGAAATGAACTCAAGGAAAAAACAAATGAACTCAATGAAAAAACAAGTGAACTAAATGAAAAGACAAGTGAAGTCAAGGAAACAAAGAGTGAACTCAATGAAAAAACAAAGGAACTCAATGAAAAAACAAAGGAACTCAATGAAAAAACAAGTGAACTCAATGAAAAGACAAGTGAACTAAAGGAAACAAAGAGTGAACTCAATGAAAAAACAAAGGAACTCAATGAAAAAACAAGTGAACTCAAGGATAAAACAAGTGAACTCAAGGAAAAAACAAGTGAACTTAATAAAAGAACATGCGATTACCTAAAAATTCAACGATTACGATCAGAAGAACATGGCGATTTTGAATCGCAAAAAAAAATTATTTCCAACCAAAAGGAGACCCTAGCTAAAGAAAAGTTACGGGTGGCAGAACTAGAAGCTTTATTGAGTGAGGAATGTGCTCAGCATGCAGAAACCAAGCAAAACCTCCAACAAGCAGATAGTCGATTCTGTGAAGCAAATATTTTGTTGGAGCAAACACGGAGGGACTTTAGAGACTTTTTGCTCGAATCCCAAATAACTTTAAACAAACTGAAAGAACAACTTTCCGAAAAAGAGACTAAGATATTAAAAACTGAAAAGAAATTATCAGAAGCTAATGAGGAACTAGAGCAGGTGGGAATTGATCTGATCCAGACACAAGATAGGGAGACACAACTAGTGCAAGTGAACACTGAACTTTTTGAAAAAAATGAGATGCTCAATGCCACACAAAAGAGACTTGATACAACTACAGCACAACTCACAACAGCAGAAAAGACAATCGGTAATATCAAAGATGAACTGGCAACAACACAAAGAGCTCTGGAAGAAAGCCGTTGCAAGCTAGAAAAACTTAAGACAGACACAATTTGCAGTATCTGTTTGGATTCAGAAAGAGACTCTGCTCTAATACCTTGTGGACATACAAGCACTTGTTTCAACTGTTCTCTGAAATTACACGAAAGAGACGATGCAAAATGCCCAGTTTGTAGGGAATTGATCAACCAAATTGTTCAACTTTATCTGTAAATAAAGTTGAGCTTCTTCAATATGTCAACTTTCTTAGATTTCTAAACAAATCCTAGTATAGATTAGTGTAGTTACTGTTAAGTTAGCTTTAATTCATTTTGTATTTATGACATAATGATCATGCCCTGTCTGTTATTTTCAAAGGAGTATGAATATAAATACCCCACATGATTTACAAGAAAGTCAGCTTCAAAGAACTACATTATCATGTTGTTGGGTGTTCAGACTAGCCTTTATACTGCAAATACAGTGTATTAATCAAGGCGGTACCCCAATAGTCAAATTTATTTTACCTAACATTTATTGGAAAACTTTTGACCATCCTGGGTATAACAAATTAATCTTCAGTCTATTTCTAGTCCTGTGTCACTCCTTTCACGGAGTACAATGTGAAATATGGCAACTGATGTAATGGATAATAAGTGACAATAAAATCATAATAAATATATTTGGTATTACTTCCTGCCTTCAGGCTAAATATAACTTCAAGCAGGAAAGGGCCAGCCAATCCTTTTCTCCAGTTTTTAGTGATTTATCATGACCTTTTCCTTTTTGGAAATTATATATTTCTTTTATACAGTATGTATGTCATTGGCTGTGTACTTGCTTCATTGTAAAGCAGACAATCATATAATAAAAACCTATATTTAGCTACAAGAACAAGATTGCACTCTAGAATTGTATGCCCCAAGCTTTTCGAAATTGAAGGCACAAGCTTTTAACCTTTAAGATCTAGTAATGCTATTCTTGGTGTGTTGTTAATGTGGTTTTAGTTAGATCACCCAAACTGACAATTCCATAACAATAAGACCTATTCTTAGCTCCAAGAACAAGATATTCTTTTGAATTATATGTCTGACATTGCAGGAAACATTGTAAGTACAAGTTATTAACCTCTAACAATGAGTTGTTGATGTTGTTTTAGTTGGGTCACCATATGATACATACAATGTAGCTGACTATTCTATAAAAATAAAACCTATATTTATCTACAAGAACAAGATATTTCTTTGGAAGTATATGTCCGACATTGAAGGCAACATTGGAGTTGCAAGTTATTAACCTCTAACAACGATGTTGTTGTAGTTAGGTCACTGAATTGATCGATGATTGGATGGTAGTGAGAAGAAAGCGGGTCATAGTCAGATGTCACATAACTCCAGTGATCCCAAGTACGTGATTACAGAGACAATACCAAGACAGAACCTCCCTACAGACAGACCTTTGTTGACATTGAACCCACAACATTCAGCGATGCCCAAGATATGGCAAAAACAGAGCTTGTTAAATGTTTGCAAGTGTTGTTTATTCATGCTCTTAGAATTTTATTGCCTTATCACGCATTGACATTAATAGAATTACAGCTTTATAATAGGCCTAAGTGTTTTTCATTTCTGAATTTTTCCATCATTTCACATATTTCAAAATATGCAAGAGTGTGGCAAAATCAGATCTTGCTGAAACGTCTGCTAGCATTCTTTAATCCCATTGATTTCGGTTGAAATTGAATAGTAGTCTAGGCTAGGCCCTATTGGAAAATATTCCGAACCTTGTTTTTGATATATACAATGTTTTTTGATGGTTCTTTGTCAATTGAGGTGCTGATTCCAAATCCGATGGGTGCCAGACGCGAAACCTTGAGCATTTTTCACAAATCGCGAAAATTCAAAATGGCCGCCAAGATGGCCGCCAAATATGAAATGAGTATTCCAATTGTATTTCTGAAGTTGTTTTGGTGGTTTCTTGTTAATTCGAGGTGCTGATTCCAAATCCGCTGAGTGCTAGCCGGAAACCTCGTGGATTTTACGCAAATTGCTAAAATTCAAAATGGCTGCCAAAATGGCCGCCAAAACTGGAAATCAGTATCCAAGGGTATTTCTGGGGTGTTTTGGTGGTTTCTTATCAATTTGAGGGTGCTGTTCCGAATTCGATGAGTGCCAGCCGCGAAACACAACAGTTTTTCGCACTAAATCACAAAATTCAAAATGGCTGCCAAAATGGCAGCTAAAACTGGAAATCAGTATTCCACGGGTATTTTGGGGGTTGTTTTGGTGGATTCTTATCAATTCGGGGTGCTGATTCCAAATTCGATGAGTGCCGACCGCGAAACCAAACAGATTTTATGCAAATCGCTAACATTCAAAATTGAAAATGCGTATTCTATTCGTATATCTCAAGGGTTTTGGGGGGTTTCTTCCCAATTCAAAGGCGCTGATTCCTCATCTAATCCGATGAGTACCAACCACAAAATACACAGGACAAAACAAAACAAAAAAGAAAAGAAAAAGAAAAGAAAAGAGAGAAGAAAAGTGGAAGAAATGGCAAGTCATGTAAAATCTATTATATGGCCATACATTGCCAATAATAAGTTATGAGAGCTCTTTTGCCGTTTACTGTCATAGGGTCCCAAGCTAACCGTGCTACCAGTATTGAACCATTGAGGCTCCCCACCATCACATGAAAATGCTCTCCAAACATGATTCTTTTCCTTACCAAAAATAATTCTCTCAGTTGTCAATTTTTTTTGGCATTCGGCTTTCAGAAAGTCACCATCACCTATAGGGGTAGGAATAAATCATTTTACGGGGAGCGCTGACAAAATAAACAAAGGTTGGTGTACAAAAGGAATGCATTTTTATATTATATCTTCCGATCTTACGGGGTTGCCCCCCCTCCCCCCCGTCCCCCCTTGGATCCGCTACTGACATGTATAGGATGTACGCCTATATCGTGCATCTAGTCAGAACAATTATGTTTTTTTTTAGTCGTGTTCGACCATTTAGTTTATGTAAAGTGTCTCCTGTTGTTCAATAAACAATGAACGGGTTAATAAAGAAAACCCAGTATTTCATTTACAGCCTCTATTCTGTCGGGGGAAAATCCAAGAATATTTTTTTTTAATGTCAGAATCACTCACAAACCAAGTCTTTAAATTATATTTTTTTTTAAATGTATTATGTCTGGAATAGTGCATTGAGATATGAATATACGTTTGCATGTCTTACAAAACATATAAGCGATATACAATATGAAAAAA
>CALNVZ010002100.1:36142279-36161524 GCA_940671915.1 Paracentrotus lividus
AGTTCCTTCTTTTTAACATCAGCAGTGCATCGTCAGTTATATTTTGACCTCTGGTTACTCCAGAGGTCAAATGACCTTAATACTATCAAAAATATTGATGTTTCACATCACTTTTCATGAATGACATGATGATAATGACATGGAACTTGTCATACTTAGTTTGTTATGTATCAAGGGTACTAGCTAATTATAGACAGAGTTTGATTCTGATTTAAACTCTGTAATCAATGAAGGAGTCAACGAGACCCTTCAAATATACAGTAAATGAATATTTAGCGTTATTGGAACCCTCATAGAAACATGTTCTATGGGTATATTGATACTTGGCTATTTTTGCGTTATTAAAATGAGGAATTTTTAGAGGCCCTAGCACTTACTCATTATACAGGTTTTTACCTTGACATTCTGTATGCCGTTACTCTTAAAGGTCATTCACCTCAAAAATGATGACAATAATCTAATTGTTTTGCGCTGTTGGCTATTTCATATCTTCTAGTATGAAGTTTGTTGAATATGAATAGAACGTTCATGTTACGAGACAAAGTGTCTACCGTTGACCTGCAGACATATATGAGACGTCACAAAGGTCAGACATAGGGCGGAGTCGCTATAAAAGACAACAACGTCTGTTCCGACCTATATTTGTCATACATTTCTGTAATCCTGGTTCACTGATTCTCCAGCGATCCGACTTGATCGAGCTTCGTCACAATATTTAACTTGAGGAGCTGGAGCGATTACCTGCAAGCATATGAACAGAAATACATGTAAGCGATTACTGGATGCTGAATCTTCTACAAAGAGCTATGTAAAGTTTGTCAGTATCTTTGTTGTTGAAATTAGCCTGTACCAAACAACAGTGGCCTGCACTTTCTTGATCTTTTTCTGTACAGCATCTACCAAAGCATGCAAGCATCCGCCTCCAGCTCCTCAAGTAAATATAAGATAAAGCTGATCAACTAGGACTCGGCAGGAGAACCACGCAGGACAAGATTATGACAATCAGCTAATGGAAGACGTTATTGTCTTTAATTATAGTGACCTGCCTATGTCGACCTTTGACCTCATACATGTCAGAGGTCAAGGTAGAAACTTGCCTATGTAACATGAAAGCTATTCATTGCAACAGACTTCACACATGTAGAGTATGAAATAACCAACAGCGTAAATATTGTGACGAAACCGGTGACTAAGAAGGTTTTCCCCCAGCAAATATCTTGTCAGGATGCCCCTTACTGGTAGAATTCTTGGTCTGCTTCAAAAATTAAGTCGTGGATCCGTTTGGGCAGCCGTATACTACCCCCGATTGACCTAGACACTACTAATTAAGTCCTTTTACAGTTTTACTCCTTGGTCTACACGACCACACCATCTAGAAACCCCTCTAGACGACCAACCACCTAGATGTGGAAACACCTCCAGGCGCCTTGTCTCTAGCCTGCTCCTGCTTGCACCTTCAGATGACCACCGTTGTCCTGCACATCAGATACGCCGATCTGCATGTGCCAAGACCAACGACGACTCAAATCTGCCTTGCACTGCAACACAAGCTCTCTACAAAACCCTGCAGTGTTCCCTCTGGATACCAGCAACCTAGCTGCTCGAACACCTTCCAGACGATTTCTTCCCCTCTGCTCAGCTTGCCCTTCAGATGTCTACCACCGTTGTCACACACCACCAGATACGCCGATCTGCCTTTGCCCCGACCAACGACGGCTCCAATCTGACCTTGCTTGCCCCTCAGAGTGAAGAAATCTCTGCCCCTTGTACAAGCCTATTTCGTTACATAACCCCCTCCTTTTTCTAAGCTCGGCCCCCGAGCTTCTTCTAACAAAAACTTACTAACTACTAACACCAAAGAACGTAATGTCTTTGTCCTCCAGGGACGCTAACTACCAAAAACTAACACAACTTTAAGCAGTAGAGTCCATTAGTGTCCATAAGTCATTTCTGCGGCAGCTCGGATGACTTCTCTTCGGAATTCTATTTCGTTACAATATCAATATATTCATATTTTGAGGTCAATGACCTTTTGCAGTCTACGGAGGTCAAAGGTTAAGAACCTGTAAATGAGTGTCAATTGCTCTGAGAATATCAAAACAGTCTCATTTTAACCAAAAATGCAAAGTTTTATACCATAGCAATGTTTCTCCTTAGCCAATAACGCTAAATATTCATATTCTCATATCTTGAGTCATTGACCTTTCATTGTTCTCAGAATTCAAATCTAAAACCCTGTCTATAATTAATAATTCTTTATTACAAAATATAATGCATGTTCCGTGCATTATCATCATGTCATTCATTGAAAAATTATGTCAAACATCAATATTTTGATAGTTTAAGGTCATTGACCTCTGGAGGTCACCAGAGGTCAAATCTGACGTGCCTCCCGATCTTAAAATGAAACTTATGGCATGTGCTACCATTGGTAGAAGTTTCATGCTTTAGTCAAATTTTGCACAATTATTCAGCTAATCCGCTCTACTATCTGAGGTTATGGACAAAGATAATTTTTTCGTCATACTTCTGAGAGCTGTATTAGTGTTGATCATTATTGTTGATAATATCATGTTATTGTTAAATAATATACACATTTACATAGGCCCTATATCTAAGACTTATCACTATAAACAGAGGGATAAGAAAATATAAATAAAAAACATGCCTGCAAGAAAGTGCCAAATAAGCCCCATCCCAGGTTACAAACACAATAGAAAGGTTATTTCATCCATGATCCTTCTCAAAGCTCTAAATACACATTTCCATTCAATACACTTTTAACATTGGTCGCTACACTTCAAAGATGCAAGAGCTATGGCTACATCCAGAAAGTGCAAAATAATCCCAATTCGTGGGTTATGAACACAATAAGAAAGGTTACGTTTGTATTTCCCCCCTTGGATACCCATCTGCATGAGCTAATGAGTCTTGCACGCTGGAAGATATATGACAGATGGGAGGCATTCATCCTTATGTACATATTTGGTAACTAAAATGCTCGCTGGGTTGCCATGGAAATGCATCGTTTTAGGAGCTTTGTTGTATTAGTCATCTCCGATTACAGTGAGCTAGGTCTCATCAATTATACCTAGTTATACTCACTTTATTTGCATATCCCTCAGTATGCTCATCAGGAGGAAAGGAGAGATTATCCACTAAGTTATGGATATTGCATTCATGAGTGTATGGTGTATGATTAGTTATAAAAACTTCACTGTTCTTCATACTATATGTACCTGCTACACACATGTACATGTAGTAGTATAAACATAAAGTCACCATGGAGGCCAAAGTACCTCCATGGTCTAACAAAACTTGATGTAAAATGTGTTTATTAATATTATGAGTAACATGCCTCGAAATACATACTTCTTCATTGTTTTCAGTATTAAAAAATTAAGGCAGTGCATGTGTCCCTCCTACAAAATACCTAAAAAATGTGACTGCATGGGATGCAAAATTTTGTTCATAGCTATCCCTCAAATTTGTAAAATGTAAACTATCATGAAAGATTTTAAAAATATGAGATGATTACTTAATCCTAGGAAGAAAGAACCAGGGGTTGCAAATTGGTCTTAAAAGATCAACATGACTTCAAAGAAAAAAGTAACAAACACTGTAGGTCTACAATACAACAATGGTAGCCAGCTTAAACACGAAACTGGACATCCATAATTACGTTATGCGTACAAAGACGACAGATGGTGGGGCTACTATCATGACTATTTAACACACACTATTTACTCTGGTGTTTAGAGTTCAGGATGCCATCCTTCTCCCAAACACCAGGTCAGATGGGGACAAAAACAAACATTCTCTCCTCCATCGCCTTGGTGACTCCTGTCTGGTCTGGCTAGATCTATGATGCGGTGGTGGATGCCGGATCAATAATATTCAGTTTAATCTTCACTTAGGTCTACATCCTCTTCACTCATCTTTGCTTTGCTAGTGATCTGTAATTGTTTGCTTTCCTCATTATCGAATGCTTAAATATGTGTCAGTTTCTCAGTGATTTTTGTCCTGGAACTGTAGATGTCTGGAATGTCCCTGTGTATGTAGATTTCCCAATTACCAAAATTATTTTATTTTGCAAGATTTTTCTTGTTTCTTTTTTTTTTACCCCCCCCTTCTCCAAATGTTTGTGTGTGTGTGTGTGTGTGTGTGTTTTTTTTTTTCAGGGTTGTCTTTGAATGATCACAAATCTCCCAAATGAAACTTGCTTCAAATTTGCGCACTGTAAATTACTGAGGGCTTACACTGGCTATAATATTGAGGAAATTCCAAATCTATGTACAATGTTTATTTATTTTTTATTTTTTTTAAATCGTTGAGATGTATCCAAACAGTCCGTAGACTAAAACCATGAAACTTTACATCATGCTTCTACATGTACATAAGTTTTGGTAACATTTTGTGTATGAATGCCCTGTCAAAAAACAGGCTACACTTTGTACACGAAAACTGCCCAAGAATGCTTAAAATATTTCGTAAATTTTCTGGCCAAGCAGATACATTATCTCCGACATGAGGACTGCAATGTATCAGAGATCTATTTTTCTCTATCTACATGTATCTGCCCCCCCCCCCTTCTCTCTCTCTCTCTTGATCTCGATCTCGACTGAGCATACAAACTTCATAATATGTTATCATGTTACCAGTTCACTTGGGGTAGTAGGATGAGAAACAGCTGTGCTGTATGTCTGTTTCAAAAATAGATGTCTTGTTTATTTTCACAGATGTACTCATATATGTCATCCTCACATGATACCAAGACGCCATAGCTTTTTATCTCCTAGACTATCATGAGATGGTCACGCTAAAGACAAAAGTATTTACAGCTTTTCAGGCAAACATTGATTTTTAATTGGGAAACGATATGCAGGATAGAATAGTAATCACAACCACAAAGAAACAAAATGCAATGAACGCCATTATATTACAATTGCCAAGCCAAGATTGCTTTGCACAAATAAAATCATAGGTCTTGTTTTCCTGTGTATACAATAATACTTTCAGATAAAGACTAATAATTAATACATGACTACAATAAAAATTTTTGTAATCATTTTAAAATTGAGGAAAATGTATTAACACATTTATCCACAAAACAATCAATGGACAAGGATATTGTACATAATATTGCAAGTGCATTAATATCTACATTTAGGTAATCCATATTTAAAGTGTCATTATTTGATAGCCTTTCTATAAAATAAAAACTCTCCCTAAATGAGATGAAATAAACCTCATGAAATGTACTTTCTATCTAATTATTCATTCAGAAATGATCCCTTAAAGTGTCGTCATTATTAGTCATCTCTCAATTCCAAAATCCATGCTCCACACCTCATTACCTCCTATTCATCGACAAACAAACTTAGACACCTCTCCACTCAATATTAATTGACTCGAGGGGAGAAAGCCAAATTTATTTCCACTACCGAACTCTTCCCCAGCATCGACAAGTTCAAATGGTAGGTCGCTGCAGTGTAAAGAGATCAAGCGATGCCTTGAATTCATGGCACGACAGACATGTGGGGATGCCCATAGTTTGACGATCAGTTCGGCAGACGCAATTACGGAGCAGCGATGTGTCTCACACCTATTGCAATTAATGAGACATATTAAAAAGCCTTTGTCCGCTTTCTGACACGTTTCAGTTCAGATGCACATAAGAGGAGTCATAATATGAATTGAGCTGAATTCTGAAAGAAATTGCGGAACCTTCTTGGTTTTATATATTCGGGTAAGAATCTCAAATTGGGAACAAAAACTGGTTCATGAGATTCTATGGAAAATCATAACGGTACATGCATTTAAAAAAAATTTTAGAATATAAGTCACTGTAGAAGTCACATGTGGTCATATTCAGACTAAGTGGGACATTTAGCTGAAATTTTAATGTGGCGTTGTGCCTTTGAAAATGCAAATTAGGATCTGAAATCAACACAAAGGCTTCTTTACAATACAAACAATTATTTTAGTTCAAACATTATGTGATCCAGTTTTCTTACGCGGAATAATTGAGCAAACAGGAATTTGCACGTATGGGACTATGGTGCTTTAAATGCCTCTTATTCTTAATACCAATCACTTTTGTCTGATTTTTTTTGCTTAAAGTAATTTTCATGGACTACTCTAACATGGCATATAAATACAGGTAATTTGGATTTAATTATTTACTTGAAATATTGAATTTAAGGCACTGGTCGTGTCACTCACATTTTGGATGTCGTGTCACTCACGACACATAGAGGTGGACCATTTTCCACAGAGAGGGAATTATTGATAAACACAATAAATGTCAGAGAGGTACACTATTCATATACATATACCAGCACTTATGGTACCCTTAGAGATCTACTTGGGCACAAATCCAACCATAACCAATGATGATCAGAAACCCATGTCTTTTTTCTGTCGTGTCACTCACGCACTGTTTTTTAATCATAATTTCCAGGACCAATTGTAAAATTCAAATCCAACTGGTAATGACACATGCCATTCCTACATTATACATAATATGGTAGTCATGATCCATTCATAACCTACAAGTGCAAAGATATGCGCCCTTCTATCAGTCCAAATGTCGTGTCACTCACGTTTGAATATGACCTGGTACATGTATATTGGTGCAGTGTATTTGCGTACAGGTATACATACACCAATACACTACATGATTCATGTTTGTATTTGTTGGGGGGAAATAATCATAAAGAAAAAAATCACAATCAATTAAAAACAATCCTCCAAAATGAAATTACTTAATTTAATTTAGAGATCTATTTCAAATTGTTTTTCTTTGCAACGTAGAAGTAATGCAAAACTCAATGTATTGAGTTATCAATGTCAATGTTTGAAATACAATGAAATTAAAAGAAAGAAGTATTAATGAAAACTATATAAAAGTAAATGATTGTCAGAGTGAAAGACATATGATTTGACTGGCAGTCATAGATAGGTTACAGGATTGACATACACTTTATTTGTACTGTTTGACAATAATAAATCCATATTATTTCATATCAAAGGTATGAGACATCAAACTTGGAGACACATTTTCAAACCAAAGCAAATAAAAATACTGTATAAGCCAATATTTCCGCGTGCAGATATTTTCGCGATTTTTGACCAGTTGGGGAAATTCGCGGGAGCAAAATTTCGCGAATTTGGTGATGATTTCATTACCATAAATAGCCTTGTAATGAAGTGGAAATTTTCGCGATGACTGACTCGCGAAATTCGCGAAAATAAAGTCACCGCGAAAATAACCACTTATACAGTACTGTAATATAATATGTTCATATGAATTTTTAAAAAAAACAACAACAGCAACAACAGAAAGAACTAGATGTATTGAAGATTTCAACAAAATTACTCTCTCAATGCAATATAAAAGTAGTGAGATTGTTTTGATTGACAAGCAAGTTTTGAAGGCTATATTGACCTTGAAACCACAATATATTCAATGGGTGTGGTAAGGAAATTCAGCTGTCAATGGGGTGTGCACTTCACACATTTAACTTTTGTTCAATATTTGTATTGGTGAATGTTTACAGAAAAAGTCTTGTTTTATATCTCTTGAATAGAATACTGATGTTTACATACACTGTCTCAACATCTCTCCTATATTTTTGTCAAGTTTGAAGGACATGTACATGAATGAACTGAGAAAAGAAAATAGATTATTAAATTTCAATCACTGTTCAATAATCTACAAATTCGCACTAGATTCCTTGTCAACACTGATGCATTATTACATACATTTATCCAAGTTCAGTCATGGATCTTTGGTCATTGGATATTGGATTAAATTCCAGGCTGACATTACACTGTAGGGGAGACCGGGGACAATCGTAACACGTGGCAATTGTAACAGGGGCTCCCATCCCTAGCAGAAACACGCTACAAACTTGACATTTATACAGAGCATGCGCATTTCATCGCTCCACATGCTGTTTGAGTATTAATTAGCAGATTTATCGGTTCGTGGAACTTTCTACAGCAGAAAAATCGTTTTTTGAGTAGGAAAGTAATATTTCACATTACCCACTGTTTTTCTTCTAGACAAATATGTGGATGAGCTACGGCTGTCATTTTTATGTATTTAGAAATTATGCTCTTAGGCCATATTTTGCTAACGTTTCAATGATGAATACCTAAGCTAAGATAGAAAAAAAAATCTCCAAATATGGTCGCCCACCACAGGGGCGATAGTAACAATGCCGTTTAGGAAATACTTTTACCCCGTACCTAGCCCCGGGACAATTCAGCGCGCTGTCATCGCCCATACAGAGCACGTAAACTTCTGCAATAATCCCATACCATGTATATAACAAGTGGAAAATATAATGTAACTTGAGTCAAGCATTGTCATGTTTTATAATAATTAGCTTATGTGGTTAATGTTGTTTAAATCTTGGATCTGTCAAGTGCATAGCTTTGATAAAGAAAAGCAAAATGTTACAATTTCATGTGTTCCAATTGGCCCCATAGCGTGTTACAATTGCCCCTGGTTTAGGGGCAATTGTAACACTCGACCTCGTGTTTTGAAATGATAATGACTTCAAAATAAATAGTTTTACTTAACCCAAACCTATTCGTATGTCGAGCTAAGATATCCAAATTTCATTTTATTTGGTTTTAAGCAAGTATTTAGTTATAATAAAGTTGATAAGTCAAATTTGGAAAAAAGTGTTACAATTGTCCCCGGTCTCCCCTACATGTAGTTTGTGATTCCTCTTACTGGATGATTGACAATGGTACACATCACCATGACACACATGTATACATGTAGGCCCTATTGATGATGGATAAAAGCCACCAAAATGACCTTACCCTCAGAAGGGGGGGCCTACACTAATGTTAAACACTTTTAAAAATGCCATTCATCTCAGAACTCACCAAAAAAAACATATAATGAACATACATGTACGTAATACCATGCAGTCTGCTTGTACGCTTTTAGGCCTATAGATATATTACCTTTTCAGCTTTTTTTTTTACCCTTGCCTTGTAGGCCCTATAAATGTAAAGGCTTTATTGGAAACTCTAAAACAGCCAATCTCAGTAGGCGCTGCTGCACTAGCTCGAGCTAAAAAATAGCGCGCTAATTGGTAGATCGGGAAAAACTCGGAAAAAAGAAACCGGTCCTGCATTAGCTCAAGCTAATTTAAAATTTCGCATTAACGATTAGACCTGACCTTGAACAAACAAGCCCGATGTGTATTGCGCAACTGGTAACTACCACTAGCTTATACACGCAGAGGTGCACAATTTCGTATTTATCTCGAGCTAGTGCAGCACGGCGCAAAATAGCGCGCTATTTCATACCAAAACCGCAAACCAGCTCGAGTTTTTTTTAAAAAACCTAGGATGACTCGGGCTGGGATTTCAGCCAAATTAGCGAGCTATTTGACCGCAAAGCCAGCTCACCTTTGATCGGGCTAGTTCATCAGATCACAAATAGCGCGCTATTTGAAATAGCTCGAGCTTGTGCAGCAGCACCTACTCTCAGCATATTTTGTCATCTTCCTGTCTAACTTCATAAGTAAATGATTGATGAGGTCCTTTAAATCAAGCTATTAATAGACTGTAGGCAGAGTAGGGTAGAGCACTGATATAGCCAGACATTGATGATGGGGTCACATCAGGTCATCGCTAGCCTAGAGAGTATTACCTCAATGAGATGTTGATGAGTTTAGGAGGGGAAGAAGGTATGTAGTGAACATTATCCGAATAATGCAAATCATTTAACAAACCAATGCTGAATTTCAAGGATGATTTTACAGTAAAGCTAAATTTGGTTCTACAATCTTGTACCAACATACATGTACATATTAATGTGATGTCGTCTACCGGTATGTAGTATACTAGTACTCATTATGCTAATCAGCTAAAATCAAAAGAGCAGTGTAGTGATGATGGGGTCACATCAGGTCATCAATAGCCTCTAGGGTAATACCTCAAATACGATAGGACTCGGAGGGACAGATAGATGGTAGCTACACGTACATGTAGACACATAATGAAAATTGTGGTTATCCCACCATTGACAAATATTTCACAAAATATGAGTTTATACATGTATATGAACGTAGGCTCCTGCTAAAGGGTATTTCATTGACCATCTGGGCTGAGGAGTGGTATAATGTGAGCCTTGCATAATAGGCCTTCATATTAATTCCACTCTTCTGTAAAGAGTCTAAGGAATTTGAAATGGTTTACATAAACTTTCCCATACAATTTTGAAACGTCTGCTGGTTAAAAAAATGAAGATTTCTGCAAATATCCGTACACTACCTTTTTTCTAGACATAGCATTTCCTCATTGAATAATCTTTTTTTTTAATATTTGAATCTACCGGTATATTCTGTCTAAAACTTCAAAACTTCAATGCCTTCATCTAATTCATGAAATAGCTGTGCTACAGTATACAACAGCTTTTAGAACAATGAGATTACACTACCAAACTTAAAATATGTCTGGACCGCTTTAATAGGAAAGTCACAGATTTTTGTAAAGGGCTTCAGACTGCCTTTTATATTATTTTGCTTTAATATGTAAAGCTCACACTGGGAAATCCAGTTTGACTACATTGTAGATCAATGGCTGCCTACAAAGGGAACAATAGAGGTGTAATCTACACCCTCCTCTCACACACAAAACACTGGTCTTTTGTCTGGAATGCACACATTCAACATCACAATGTACATTGCATGATGTTTAATGCGAGACACATTTAGAAGGTTTGCAAAATACTAGAAAAAATGTGGGAAATCTCTATGAGCTGTTATACTGGAACAGCCAGGATTTTTCAATAGGGAGAGGGGGCAACATGATCATCTTAAGTATGTTTAAAGCAAAGGAACTGAAAGAATTGCTTTTAAATTAAACCCGAGTACAAATGTACCTATTCTGATACCATCTTATACTTTGTTGGACTCTGTGAGATTTTACTGAGAAATGTTGAAGAAAGAAATAATGTTGTCAAAATGAATGGTCTCTCAATACTCCCAGGGGGCTGCCATTTAGGATTATGAAGAAGAAATTGTTCCTTTTCAAAAAATACAAAATCCAATTTGTGATAAAAATAATGTTTGCAAACAAAAATTTCAGAATTTCTTTAAGAATAAGGCAATTAAAAAGTAGAAATTATACATATTCCTGGCCCTGCCTGACATGACATTACATACTGTATACAGACGGCATTCTGACCTCGTAGCTATGAGTGTTCTAACCAATGAACATGTACACTGCAAGTTGTTCAATGAGTGTATAAACATCACCGAAAAAAGATATTACTCAACAACTTTTTGTTAAAAAGTTCCAGCATGTTGATTAGGGGTTTGTTATTGCCCCAAGATTGTACACAATGTCAAGGGAGAGGAAATCAGAATTTAACAAAATTGAAATTCGGCTTAATTTCACTGATGATTTTTTTTTTTTTTAAATTCTATTGTGAGTTTTTTTTCAGGAAACTTGGCACACAACATCAAGCTGGTACTAACTAACAGGAACCAACGCCAAAATGAGTATCTGATAAAGCACGGAGTGGGGCCAAAGCTCTGAACTTTCTTCTTAGTTGCATAATTTTCTAATAACCTCTGCTCACTGAAGCTAAAAACACTGGAATTTTCGTGAAACTCAATCAAATGAATTATCCAAGAAGGTATGTGACAGTTATCCAAAGCAAGCAATTAAACCTTAATCCACAAACGAAAAAAACAAAAAACAACAACAACAGCTTTTCACATATATCCCGTGTTCATTGAAGTGTGAATTTTTAAATAAAATGCCATAGCATCATTTAAACAAATTATTTGACATACATGTAGGCCTACATGTATATTGATAAAATGATTTTCATTAAACAAAATGGAACAACACTTACCTCAGAAATTCGAAAATATCTTCTTTGTTTTTTTAAAGTGTTCATTGAACCGTGAATTCATTGTTCAAACACTGTTCCGCTGCAGTTTTTGCAAATTTTACCTCATGCTCATCCAACCGTGAAATATAATGCAAAAGTAATTTGATGTGTTAGACAAGCAAAAAGCCTTCTGAACATGTCGTATGTTGAAAAGTTTGAATTTGTTCAAATATTATTGAACTGAAGGTATGAAATGAACCTTGTTACTTTAGAAAAGTGACATTTTCGCCTATTGACTGTGCTCATTGAAGCATGACTTAACAAATTTCAGTAAAATCCACCAAAATGGAAGCAGATAAAATTACATGCAAGCACATGTAATGAAATTTGTAAAACTCTTCTTGCCTTAAAAAATTATTGAAGTTCGTTTGGAGGGGGACTTACTTTTTTTGTTGGATATATTTCTTTTCCTTTATTTTATTCTAGGCAGATGCCAATTTTCCCAGTACGGCCTATTGGTATTTTTTTTTACCTTTATCATCTTTAATATTCATGTTTATCCATGTGAAACAGTGGCCAGGAGGGCTGGAAAAGGGGCTGTATCCCCCCTAAAAAAAAAATGCAATATACAAAACAATATGGGGAAAATCAGAAACAACTAGGCGTAGATCTATGCTTATAAAAGCAGTGAGCAGTCAATATATCTAAAATGACTGAATTACAAAATACAGAAGAACTAAATTGATCATAAACTATTAAAAGCAGTAAACGGTCCCATGTGGGTATGAGGCAATTGTCAATTAATGAATTCAGATCTGATTTCAGTTCAGGATTAGACCCCATAATGATCAATAATCTGCATTATTTTGGCATCATCATGGCTAAAAATATTGACTATTGAAATAGTCAATATATTTGCAGACACACAGAGATTTCTATGCAGTCAGATTTGGTATCCACTTGTGCATAAGGGTTGTTTTACGATCAGGGTACACCATTTTGTCTCACTGGACCAAAAAAAAAAGTTGTTTTGTTTCCCCCAAATTTTTGTGTATGTGTTCTAGACAAGTAAAATGATATCAATTTTAAATTTGGAGGCATGAGGTCACCAACTTATTTTTCTATAGGGGTTCAAATTTTGTATCACACGTACATGTAAGGTCCATTGCTTCATTTTTCGGAGAGGACGTTTTTGACGGAACGTGATTTGACAGCATTGCAACGTGAACTGTCTGAAAAATAAGTGGATGTTGGCGAAGTAAACATTATAAGTTTGTGGCATATATACAAGTGTTCTTACAGACAAAAACATTTTTCATCAAGTGATGTCTAACTATGCGCAAAAACACCAAATTCGGAGAGGACATTTTTTGACAGAATTGGGACCCCATTTTTGGTTAATGGTCACAAAAATTCAGATTAACTGTAGCTTCTTTGGTTTACAGTTTTTAAACAATCACATTTCAGTAGTCAATTCTGATTGGAAAAACAAGCTTAATGATTGCTAATAATAAAGAAGCTCATGCACAGGAAGCCAACATAGCACCTGTCTTTAAGAAAGGGAAAAGAAGCACTCCCGCCAATTACCGGCCAGTCTCGTTGACTTCGGTCATCTGCAAAGTAATGGAACATATTCTCCATAGTCATGTCATGAAGCACCTGGAGGAACAGAGTATCATCCCACTGACTGCCAACATGGTTCCGAGCAAAAAGATCGACAGAAACTCAACTTATCTTAACAATTCATGAGATCAGCAGGGAACTGAACGACAACAAGCTTATGGATGTGGCCCTGTTGGATTCTCAAAGGCTTTCGACAAGGTCCCCCATCGTCGTCTTATATCCAAATCAATACTATGGTCTTGGGGGGGAGATCACCACGTGGGTGGAAGACTTCTTGAGGAATCGCACTCAACAAGTAGTTGTCAACGGACAATCCTCGACTCCTGCCTTAGTAACATCCGGAGTACCGCAGGAACAGTGACCGGGCCATTGTGTTTCTGCTGTATATAAACGACTTGCCGAGTAACATCACTTCTAAGTCAAGGTGTTTGCAGATGACTGCATTCTGTACACTCCTGTGTCAGCAGAGGATGACATCAATATATTACAACAAGATCTCCGTCACTCGAGGTCTGGCAAGATACCTGGATGATGGACTTTAATCCCAATAAGTGCTATACGATGACTGTTGGGAAAAGGAACCCACCTAAACATCCTTATGAGTTTTGTGGTCGTGAATTGGACTGTGTGACATCCATCCATACTTAGGTGTACACATCTCTAAACGCTTAGTTGGAATATACATACCCAGGAAGTCGTTTCCAAAGCCCAGAGGACTCTGAATGTAGTTAGGAGGAATCTGTGGAGTTGTGACAGGAAAACCAAATCTACGGCTACCTGATGTCGGTCAGACCACTGCTTGAGTACGCAGCAGCAGCTTGGGACCCATCTACCAAGCTAAACATCCAATCATTAGAAAGAGTCCAACGACAGGCCGCCAGATTTTGTACCAGCAACTATCGTAGGGAAGAAGGCTCTGTCTCCAAAGCACTTAGTGATCTAGTTGGCAATCTCTTCAGACAAGGAGAAGGAACCAAAGACTCTGCATGCTGTACTAGATGAATAACGACTGGTCAATGTTCAAATAAATGAGTATATCCAACGGAATACAAGATCCACAAGGGGGAATAACCAGAAAATTCCACCAGTTCGTCATAAGGCCAGGTATTCAAAGATTCATTCTTCGTGAACACTGTAAAAGACTGGAATAACTTACCTTCTTTCAATTGTAAATAGCCCTTCCCTGGAAACATTTAAAGCAAAACTAAATCAGTTACAATAAGTCACTCCACACCACAGTGCGTTACTCTTTCAACCAAGTTAGCGTGGATGTGTCATCAGACATTTTGCTGACTCAACTATTCAGATTCAGATTCATGCTCAAAATTAGAAAAAATAAAATGAGACTGCAATTTTGCCCTAAATTGCCAGATATGGTCAATTTTTAGAAAAATAAGTTATGGTCATTGGTCAATAATTCATTTTTCTCTTGTAGGTTGCTCTAACACTACAGTGCTCAATAGCTTACCATCAAAAAATTGATATGACATTACCCAAATTTCGTTTTATGGTGCACAGAAGGCCATTTTTTGACGGTGTACCCTGATCGTAAAACAACCCATAAAAGATTCTTGACACAATTGTCTTGAGATTTGAGAAAATAAACTCACGTACCCATCGATAAACCCATCACCATCACTGTCGCACGTCTGGAACAGCCGCCTCAGCTTCTCCTGGCTTCCATCGCTGTCGCCGCACGAAGACCCGCTGCTGCTGCTATTGCTGCTACTCGTTCGTATCCTATTATTTGGTTCCATATAGCTAGCACCTTCTGGCCTCTTGTGTTTTTTTTATAAATTTCCGTAGAGAACATCAATTTGAATCACCAATTATATATCTTGATCTTCATCCAATAATTTTTGCGATATTATTTATCTCCTTGTGGCTGTTCTCGCACAGTCACACACGACATAATAGTATACTATCTCACACATGTACTATGGACACAACCATTGTAGATAAACAAACAAACTGGGAACGTTAAAGACAAATCAAATTCTTTATTTAGGGGTTATTTGCACGATATATGGTACATATATTTAGACATTACATTAAAAAATACATCACTTGAATTTTTTTTAATCATTCCTATGAGAGATTTAATGTGTTATTAAGTTTTATGTTTCCAATATACTTTTATAACCCTATAAACGAAATGGGATGTTCCACTAAAGATTTCTTCTGACTTCATCTGCTGCTATATCGAGCCTGCAATAATGCGCCTGAGCAGGTGCACCCCACCCCTCCCCTATAGGCCCCTACTGGGATTTTTTTTACATCATTTCTTCTTTATCATTGATCTTCAATTGCACCCAGTGGCGTATCTAGGGTCAAGTGCGCCCGGGACAATTGTTGACTTTGCCCCCCCCCCCGGTCTACTCCAGTTTTACTCAACGATTTGTATTAGTTTATTGTACCAGTCCCCAGACCTGGGGATGATTTACTGTCCATACATACACGTAGCTTAGCAATTTTTTATTTCCTCTCAAATATTTTAATTTAATGCGAGCGAGAAGCGCGAGCGGAAAATTTTGAGTTCTTGCATTACTCGAATCTTGCATTTAAGAATCATGAATACAGATTTCGTTATCAACGAAAGTAGGCCTACAATTTAAAAAAAATGACTTACCTTCAGGGTGTCAAGAGGCCTATTGCACATAATGTTTTGGGAGTTGTAGGCCTATGCATCGGATTCTTTTTTTTTTAGTAGGAAAATAATAATTTTAAACCTTTTTTGTTGGTCCTCCTCAAATGATTTTGAAACATATAATATAATGCGAGCGCGAAGCGCGAGCGAAAAATTCTAGAGCTCTAAACTTGAATAAACTTTGCAAGGAACAGGTCTTGATACCGAATGGTCATAAAATACGGAAACAATGACAATTGACAATGAAGAACAAAAAAGGGAGTAGGCCTAATTAGGCAGCGAGAAAAAGCATGGACAGAAAAAAAATCCTTTTACTTAGAGGGACCTTCATGTTTATCTGAAGCTGGAGGGGGAGGGGGCACATTGATCTGGAAATTTGAGGGGCCATATTGATCTTAAACTATTTAAAGGAGGCTCTAAATTAAATTGAAACTCAGGGGATGTCAAATTGGTCTTAAAATTAGGATTAGGAGGGCACACAACTGATTTTAACATTTATAAAAGGACGCTAAATTGAAGTTTATCTTCAATATAGGCCTATACAGGGGGCGCAAAATTGACCCGAAACTAAAATAGAAGGTACTAAACCTTAAAAATTTCTAGAAACTTTGGGGGAGCCATAAAAGTTAAACTTAGTGGTGCTATGTAGGGGGCGCCAAAATTAATAATGGGAGGAAACATGACCCCAATATTCACTGTGAATCACCGATCTCCTTTTTCTTCCTCTCCTTCTTCTTTCCTTTTTTTTTTTTTTTTTTTTTTTTTTTTTTTTTTTTTTTTTTTTTTTTTTCCTTTTCCCTTTTTTGCGCCCCCTGAAGCTCCGCCCGGGGCACGTGCCCCCCTTGCCCCCCTAGATACGCCACTGATTGCACCAGGGAAGTAATAACAATTTAAAGCAAAACCTTCATTCTAAAAATGTTGCTCCCAAGCTGATCTTACTACTCTTGAATAAATGAACCTTGAATCTTGGATCTTGAATCTTTTTCGCTTATTTATGGGATCGCCTGCGTTCAGTTGGTTTCACTTTCAGATTAATTCCCCCAAGAAACAATATACAAATTTTGATCTTTATGTAAACAGATACAGGCCTAATTATACAATCAAACCATGGAGGTGGAAAGAAAGGACTCGAGAAGAAGATTCCAAATTAATTTAATTGATCCATAGAGATGTATGTATGGTGTTAGAGCACAGAAGAAATTCCTCCATGGCATCAGGAAGACAACTTCCTGATGGCATGGTGGTATCCTACTTGATGAGGCATCAATGAGCAAGACAAAACAAGACCCAAGTCATATACCAGCTTGAGGGTTGTGATTGTGAACAGGCCCAGACCCATCCAAAAATGTAGAGATTAATTTGGCAAAAAAACCCTCACAATGCCAACCACTACCACCACCACATCCCATCCCCCTCCCCCTTCCCGTCCCTTCCCCTCCACCCACGCCACCACCTCTCACCCTTTCGCGGTCTCTTATATGCAGTGAGTGCATGCCACATTTGGGGTAGCATCATGATGCTGACATATGTGACGCGCGTACGTGCGCGTGCCGGTGCAATAACTTATCGCCCAAAATAATGTCAGTCCATAACAAACCCGGACCATTCTTACCAGAATATGATATGAGAGGCTGGTATGTTTTTTCTTTCATTCCTTTTCTTGCTTTTTTCATCATTGTTATTTTGTAAGGAGTATTTTCGGATATTATTACAAATCAACATTTGCAGTACATGCAATGATGTTTCATTTGTTATCAAATCAAAACCATATATCGGACTCTGCGTTCCAGTAAAAAATCACTTTTCCATGTTCCTCAAATTACAACAAAATCATATGGTGAAAGGTCATTTTCCCATGCAGCTGCAGTCTTATGGAATAAACTGCCAGAATACCTAAGAAACATTACCAAATATAACGAGTTCCGGAATGCCCTTAAAACACACCTATTCAGGTCTTTGTAAATGTAATTTCTATGAACCCAGTGCACTATTTTTATTTCTAACTATTATGTTTACTGTTTCTTTCAAGCGCATAGAGACATAGAATTTACTAATGTGTTATGCGCTATACAAAAACTTATTATTATTATTATTATTATTATATATATTTTCAAATCAATTTATTGAAGAAAAAAAAATCTGCATTTTCGGATTATCATCACTACAAATATTATGATGATTTAAAGGAGACTTGGAGTGGAATCCCCCTCCCAAAGTATAGTAGCCAGACTTTATTAGCCCATAACATTAAAAAATGATATTGTGCTCGTATACACCGGGATATACACGCTCAGCTCTCATTGCTCAATCACTATATAGGCGTGCAAGCATGAAAAAGCCGAACTTTGAAGAGAGAGAGAAACTTCTGAAATCACCCACTGAGAAAGGGGAGGGTTATGACCCAGACTCCACAGTAACAAGGAAGATATCTTAATTTTAGAGATAGACCTGATGTAGATCTAGACTATATATAGCTTCTATCATAAGTTTAATATATTGTGTCTTTTCCCTCTTTCTCCGTTTTATACTCCACTCCGGGGTCTGGAAAACTTTATGATAGAGATGACTGCACATATAACCGTCATTATTAAATTTCTGTCATGTATTTTCTGGAATATACTGTCCTGGCAAATATGAAATAGCACAATTTTTCTCTGTGATAATGTCTTATTTTATTTCCACAAAAATTATTATGTCTCATGCTTCAGTGAGCACAAGATAAAATGAAATTATGCAAATTAATAGAAAGTTTAAAGCTTATTCAATATCTGCTGAAGCTGGTATTCCAAGTTTCATGAAATAATTCACAGTCAAATAAAAAAAAAAAAAAAAAAAAAAAAAATAATTATGCCAAATAAACACGTGCTATACTATAACAAGCCCACAAATTTCTTGGAATCAGAAAACGGTTGGGCGAACCTGAGAATACGATAAACTCCAGGGCGAGTCAACATTGAGAGATCGAGACTGTATTCTCAATATATTTAGCGTGCACATTTTGGTAATTAAATACCGGACATTAAAATTGTATACAACTTCTCTCTTTAACTTGTTAAATAGGTAAGGATGTAAGGTTTTTCAACTTGATTATACTATAATG
>CALNVZ010002100.1:36161549-36198974 GCA_940671915.1 Paracentrotus lividus
AAAATATAAATACGTCATATAAGAGGCAATGCAATTGCTATATTTTGGATTTTATCTAACATAGATCTAACGTTAGATTCTACATTTTTTTTTTTTTCAATAAAATTTGATATAGCTGTGTGAAGTGACGTTGTGTGCTATGTCTGGAGTGTGAGCCGAGTAGCCCGAGTTGAAAAGCCAGGAATCATTTGGTTCCAAATTGAAACAATTAATCTGATTATAATGATAATACTAGCGCAGTGCCACAGTAGCAGCACAGTGGGTTAGGCACATAATTCTATTTTATTTTAGATGTTAGACCTATACAAATTTAATACCAACTTAAAAAAAAAAAAACGATTTCTACCCCGATCCAGCGCCCATTTTTTTTTTTTTTGAAAAATTTAAAAACGTTATATTAAAATAAAGAAGGATGTTATGTTATCATACATTACATTTAAAAATGTTCAGATACCATGCCAGCAGTCCACCATATTTCTTACCTTCCTTCTCTCTTCTTCTTTCCGCTAATACTTCCCCTATTTAGTTTATTAAAAAGAATAAACGGCGCTTACCAAGAAGTTGCATACCAATCATAGGGGATGAAGTTAAGTCCCGTCCATTGGGTTTTTATTCTTTACTCCCATTTCTATTAATTTTAAAATTTTATTTCTATTTTATTTCTATTTTTATATTTGCTTTTCGATCACTTTGCTTCCCCTTCAGTTCAGTAGCTCCGCCTCTAAGGTTAAATTGAAGCCCCTTAACACCCCCCCCCCCCACCCAAAATACGCCATGTGTCATCGTTTTACTTGTTCTTTTTCCTTTTCGCTTTCCGTTATTTGGCCCACTATAATATTTTATTATCTTATATCAGTTGAGTTGAACAACCGCATTTTCCAGAAACGTAATAATTAGATATGAATGCTTTATTAAAACCATTATCCTTGAACACGTGTCCTATCACCAATATCCTATAAAACACCCCCCCCCAAAAAAAAAAAAAAAAAAAAAAACGCAATCCAGTTAGACTAACACGGTGACGCTATTTTACAATGTGCATAAATATCTGCAGAATTAAAATGTGTAAGTGACATTCGACTATTAATCTTCCACATTACATTTTGCTCGCTTTTGTACTGGGTCCATTGGAAAGAACAATTTCCCCTTGTGCTAAGTCACACACAGAACTTCGTTGAGTTACGTCGCGGTTGCGTCCAAAATTATTTCTTTTTTGCCGTCCCCACGGATGCCTACCTCATAGTTAGCAAGTGGAAATATTGTATTTCGTTGCATCCCAGTTAAACACAGAAGAACTCATAAAAGTGATAGAATAGAAAAGAATAACACAAACGTATCTGTAACGTACGTGTCTGAGTGACATGCGAGATTAGTTTATTTGCCTTTCCCGTATAACGTATATATTATATCATATTTAGTCTATTCTATTCCCGGCTGTCGCTATATCCCTTACTATTTTACTTATTTTCTCCTCTCTCGTCTCCTCTCCCTTCTCTCTCTCGTCCCTCCTCTCCGTCCTCCTCTAATATATCTTGTCCATTTTAATTACATGTTGCATGACTATATTATTTCATGACATCTGAATGGGTCGATGGCCACTACTTTGGAGCCCTAACTGGAACTGTATAGCTTGGTAAACAAACAAAGAGGCTTATATTCTTTTTGGGGCCATTAGTCGAACAATTTCACCATTTAATTATTTGAGTTTTTCTCGTAATAACAAATAATTTCATTATTTTTGATTATTATTTGATTTTTCGATCATAATGAAAATTATGTCTATTTTGAATATCTTAATTTTGGATAAATATGGTTTCTCTTTTAATTTTCTGGCTACCTAACTGTCCTTAGCTTTATATATCTCTTAGAACATCCTCCACCATCCCATAAAAAAGATGGATTTTTAATATTATATTTGAATAGAGCCCTTTTTCCTTCACTCTCTCTTTTGGGTGTATATTTTATGACCCCTTTTAAAATTTCATTAAAAAAAAAATAAAAAAAACAAAACAAACGAAAGACAATCAGCCGACCCATTTTTTTAATTAATTTTTTTTACTCTGTTGTTTAAATATATAATTAAAAGAGGAATTATCGTTGTTTTTACATGTAAAAATGTTTTGATACCTTGACAACGTCCACCATAGAATTGTTATTCCTTTCCCCCCCATTCTCTCTTCTCTTCTTTTCTTCTCTCTATCTTTCCCTCCGAGGCAAGTTTCTTTCTTACATATTTTATATATGCGATTAGACTTCTTCTTCTGGCTAGATTTTGCTAACTTTGCATTCGATTAATATCATCATCACACACAAAAACAAAAAAAAAACAAACAACAACAACAACAAAACAAAAAATAAACAACATTATGGCTCTTGCTCATAACAGAATTATTCAAATATAGTCACCACTACTTTATCTTTTCTCTTCCATCCCCTTCTATACTTTCTATAGTTTTACTTTCTTTTCCTTTTCCTCTCCGGATTTGCCACATTTTTTTAAACTCACCTTTATATGGATTAATGAAGACATTCCCTTTCAGGAGTATCATCTCAGGTATTAATATTTATCAAAACATATTCTTGAGCGCGCAGCCCTCCTGAACGAATATTAAAAAAAAACCCCAAAAAATACTTTAAAAAGAAGGGCGGGGGCGGGGAAAGAGAAAAAGAAAAAAAATACCCGAATTAATTAGGCTGAGAGTATATGAGATAATTAGTTTATATTACACAAACCGTTACGTAATATAGGCCTATAATTTATTAAAAAAAAAAAAAAAAAAATCAAATTTTAGTGGTTGGTTTCTGTCATCCTCCTACTTTTTTTTACTTTAATTAGTAGTAAAAAAAATAAAAAAAAATATCCTCACTTCTCTATAACATGTATATTTCATTGCTTTTTTTTCCTTTTCTTTTTTTAATGACCCTTTCTGTCTGTCTGCCTCTCTTCTCTCTGTTTTTTTTTTTTTTTTTTTGTGCTGTGATACTTTGTTTTTGCTTTCTTAAACACCATAGATTACAGCGATCCGATCGATCGGCGAAATTCCGGTCCTATCTCATCGCAAATGCAAATTACATCCAAACGGTCGTATTTCATGACTTCTGAAGTGACGTTTGCACTGCTTTTTGTTAAGTGATTTGTTGAGCAAAGTGTTGAAACTAAAAAAAACACAAACGGCGAAACATTCGCACCGACCTGATCCACAAGAACATAGAGGGGAAAGCTTTACTTTCACGCGTTCTGCAGTACAAGCTACGATGAAGCCGTGTGCGGTCTCAGCTGCGCATCACCCGCAAACCCCGAGAACGGGTACTACCTTTTCGGGCAGTTGGCAGCTCTCCGTTTGATGCCTTCCGGCTTTCGCTTTAAATATATAGATTGTCAATGAATCTATGACATAAATTGCCTGTGTTCTAATGAATTTGGAACAAAAAAAAAGCCACAATATTTTTATGTATTGCCTTAATAGCCTTATTTTATCCCTGTATTGTAAGAATCTAACTTAGTTAAAGAGTATTAAATTGGCAAAACTCTTCATCTTTGTTTCCATTTTTAAATTTTGATTTGACACGTTAAGTCGATTAATGTTTTGATAATAAAGAGGTTATGATAAGAGGTACCAGTACTTAGTCCACGCAAGTACGATGGGGAGACAAGTATTGCGCAAATTAAAAAAATTAGAGAAAATGCGACATTCAACCAACAATTTTTCAATTTCATATTTTACAACAAAATCACCGAAAACTATAGACAGTCTACCAAATAAACGCAGAATTCTAAACTCTAATCGGCGACCACGAAATAGTGAACTAACTATTAGGTCAAAGGGTTTCGACGAATCGTTGATTTCAAATTCTTATGTCGATCGACGAGTGCGCGCATTCTGCTGAAAAAGTCAACAAAACTGTGACCTATTACAATTCCGCAACGGGCGTTTACAAAAATTTTTATCAAGAATTAACGATCATACTAAGCAAGGGACTTAACATAATGAGTAAAAATTCACTAGAATAGTATGATTCGTAGTCATATCATCTTACATTTTGATATATTAAAGGGAATCCAACCCAAGGAAGAAAATCCAACCTTATACTTATTAGGAAAGAGGAAATAGAGAGGAGCAAATCATAAAAAAGTTTCAATCAAATCGGTTTTAAATAAGAGAGTTATTGATTTGAAGTCTAGTGTTCCGTCTATGGGATCCTCAAATTGCATCATTCGGCTTCAAAATGGCCGAATTTCATGACACTCCCTTCATTTTGTACACAAATTTTCAGATTTTCCCCATTTCTTTTCCAAAATTTGTCTTCTTTACTTTGAGCTCAAATATGTCATGGGGAAATATATTCAATACGATATATGTTGAAGCTTAGAGGAGTAAATATATTCATAAGAAAATGGGAAAATCTGAAATTGTGTACAAATGAATGAGAGTTGTCCATGAATGCGGCCATTTTCCTCTTTCCTGTAAGGATATTCTCTCCTTGTTGATTCCCCCTTTTAAATCAGAAAATGATGAATTTCCAACCCTTTGCGGGAGACTCGGATTTTTCGGAACGACAACAAATTCCGATGTTGGTCATATTTCACAATTCAATACAAGTAACAACGTACTGTGACGGACAGATTGATTCTTAAGCAAATTTAGGTTCCCTCTTTCTGATGTGTGCTATCAGATTTTCAAAATATTAATTTATTTTTGAGATCATCGGCGACCATGAATTCATGGTCACACACCATAACATAGTCCACGCATCCTCTAATAGCGCCGATGCGACGCGGTATGTGCGCTCAATTCTTGAACCCGTTTGAGAAAACAACAACCTATCGACTCGAGATAGCACAAAAAACTTCAGAGATAAATCATTGTTTTCTTCCTATTTTTTATTTCAGTAAATTTCATCAAAAAAACTTAATTGAGACGGGAAATGAAAACTTATACCATTCATTTACTTTATGTGCTGTGACTAATGTACCGTTCAGTTTTCCAAAGCCAAATTGACACGGTCATGGAATCGACTCGGCTTGTGCATTCCGCCAAATATTTCCATCGTAGTTTCTCAATAGGCCTTAGATCTAAATGTTCTTTGGATATATAACATTTATAAGATGGAAATAATTTTGACAAACATTTAATTACTTGACTTTTTGAGTTGAAACAAAGTGCGTCATAAACTGTGACTAGCTTATGAAGTGCGAAATATGTTCTAATCTCAGTGATATCATGTTTTAACTTGAATTTGGGGAGCAAAAAGACAACAAAAATCAAGGTGTCGTAGGTTCTATTCCGTAACATAAAAGCCCTCTTTAATCTAGAGGGTAAGCATGCTGAGTAATCTTTAAACTAAAGTCAAAACAAATGGTAAAAAAGCTGTCAATTTTGAACAGAAGCTAACATTCAGCATGTAACTTATTTTTTAATTCGCAGTCAACCCACGAGATCGAAGTTGAATATGATAAATAAACTATTTCTTTGAGCTTCTACACAAAAATGACATATCAGGCCTCTTTTATTTTATGCATGTAGGCATATATTACAAACACATCTTTTGAATGATGTTCCGGATGATGATTTTAACTTAAAGAGAATTGGACCCTGAACCAGTTCTAAGAAAAAGAGTAAAAATCAAGAGAACAATTTAATAAAGTTTGAGAAAATATTGAAAAGTGATAGGTTCAGGAAATTAATTTTGGAGATCTACTCTGGCTATATAGTGATCCTCCACTGGCACGCAGCCGAATTTGTGTGATGTCACTCTTGATGAATCTCACTATATTAGACTTTTAAAAAAGACAAACCAAAATCTCTTCTTTTTTTTAACTTCATTTAGGAGAATGGTAATACAACTCTTCCTCCATGAAGTTATATTTGTGAAATCTGATTTAACTACATGTTCCCATGAAAAGAATCCATGGTCCTGAAATTACTGTAAGAGAACAACTTAATTGAAAATTTACAAAAAGTCATTAAACCACAGATTGTTCATGGTTATGTGTGACATCACACCTCATTGCCGCTGCTGCATGAGGATTCTTGATATAGTCGATCTCCACTCTTTTTAATGCGTCGGCAACCACTTAAACTGTCTTATTAAATATGTCTATTTCGAATTTTTCAAACTTCCATCATCTGTTGTTTGAATTCTTTATCCAATCATTATTATGACGAATATCAGTGGTTCCTACATGTAGGGTTTCATTTCTTGCCATGAGAACTAAATTTAACCACTCAATTATGCCTCCTGTCAAGCTGTAACCCCCAACTGCTGTACGCATACACATCTTATATGATAGCCATATATAGCCCAGCCTATCCTACAAAGTCTCAGTAAATTCATATCTGTCTCCTGGCCCACACCCCTAGCAAATATATGAACCGTATGTGCTACTTAGATAATGACCCTATTAACACTGTACACCAGGCGCATCTTTCTTATAATCAGATTCCAAGTAAATGATGGTTATATTATTTCACCTTTCATTTGTGGTTTGTTTTCTGTGAAAAAATAGAAGAAGTGGAGGAAGATGAGTCGGGTACTCGGTGACAATGAACCGACAGTCTTACCAGTAGAGAGTGACAGAGACAGAATGGAGGGTGCCAGAAGACTACCCGTCATAGTTAGCAGTGGAAATATTGATAATTTCGTTCATCCAGTAAAACAGAGAACTACATAAGAAGTGATAGAATAGAAGAAGGAATAAACACAAACGTATCTGTACGTACGTGTCTGAGTGACTGCAGCATTAGTTTATTTGCTTTTCCCGTATAACGTAATATTATATTCAATTTAGTCTTTCTATTTCCCGGCTGTCCTATACTCCCTTACTATTTTACTTTATTTCTCTCTCTCTCTCTCTCTCTCTCTCTCTCTCCGTCCCTCCTCTCCACCTCCTCTATAACATATCTTGTCATTTTAATACAGTTGTCATGACTATATTATTTCATGACATCTGAATGGGTCGATGGACTACTTGGAGCCCTAACTGAACTGTTAGCTGGTAAACAAATCAAAGAGGCTTATATGTTCTTTTGGGGCCATTGGTCGAACAATTTCCCATTTATTATTTGAGTTTTCCTCGTAATAACAAATATTATATTCATTTTGAAATATTATTTGATTTTCGATCATAATGAAAATTATGTCTATTTTGAAATATCTTAATTTTGATAATATGGTTTCTCTTTTAATTTTCTGGCTACCTATACTGTCTTAGTTTATATATCTCTTAGAACATCCTCACCACATCCTCCATAAAAAAAGATGGATTTTTAAATTATTATTTGATATGACGCACCTTTTTCCTTCACTCTCTCTTTTTGGGTGTATATTTTTTATGACGCCCTTTTTAAAATTTCATTAAAAAAAATTAAAAAAAAAAACAAACAAACGAAAGACAATTTCAGCCGACCCATTTTTTTAATTATTTTTTTTACTCTTGTTGTTTAAAATATATTAATAAAAGAGGAATATCGTGTTGTTATATTACATGTAAAAATGTTTTGATACCTTGACAACCGTCCGCCATAGATTGTTTATTCCTTTCCCCCCATTTCTCTCTCTCTCTTTCTTTTCTCTCTCTCTATCTTTCCCCTCCGAGGCAAGTTTCTTTCTTATACATATTTTATATATGCGATTAGACTTCTTTTCCTTCTGGCTAGATTTTGCTAACTTTGCATTCGGAATTAATATCAATCATCACACAAAAAAACAAAAAAAAAAACAACAACAACAACAACAAACAAAAAACACACATTATAGGCTCTGCTAATCAACGAATTATTCAAAATATTATAGTCACCACTTACTTTTATCCTTTTCTCGTTCCATCCTCTTTCTATACTTTCTTTTCCTTTCCTCGTCCGGATTTTGCCACATTTTTTTAACTCACCTTTATATGGATTAATGAAGACATCCCTTTCAGAATCATCTCAGGTATTAATATTTATCAAACACCATATTCCTTGAGCGCGCGCCCTCCTGACGAATATTAAAAAAAAACCCCAAAAAATACTTTAAAAAAGAAGGGCGGGGGCGGGGAAGAGAAAACAGAAAAAAAATACCCGAATAATTAGGCTGAGAGTATATGAAGATAGATTAGTTTATATTACACAAAACCGTTACGTAATATAGCGCCTATAATTATTAAAAAAAAAAAAAAAAAAATCAAAATTTTAGTGGTTTGGTTTCTGTCCATCCTCCCTTACTTTTTTTTTACTTTAATATAGTAGTAAAAAAAAATAAAAAAAAAAATATCTCTCTCACTTCTCTATAACATGTATATTTCATTGCTTCTTTTTTTTCCCCTTTTTTCTTTTTTTAATGACGCCCCTTTCTGTCTGTCTGTCTCTCTCTCTCTCTCTGTTTTTTTTTTTGTTTTTTTTTGTTGCTGTGATTAACTTTGTTTTTGCTTTCTTAAAGACACCATAGATTACAGCGATCGATCGATCGGCAGAAATTCCGGTCCTATCTCATCGCAAATGGCAAGATTACATCCAAACGGTCGTATTTCATGACTTCTGAATGTGACGTTGCACTGCTTTTTTTGTTAAGTGATTTGTTGAGCAAAGTGTTGAAACTAAAAAAAACAACAACGGCGACAAACATTCGCACCGAACCTCGATCCCAAAGAACATAGAGGGGAAAGCGTTACTTTCACGCGTTCATGCAGTACAGCTACGATGAAGCCGTGTGGGGTCTCACTGCGCATCACCCGCAAAACACGCGAGAACGGGTACTACCCGTTTTCGGGCAGTGGCAGCTCTCCGTTTGATTGCCTTCGGCTTCGGCTTTTAATATATAGATTGTCATGAATGCTATGAATAATATTGCCGTGTTTCTAATGAATTTGGGGAACAAAAAAAAAAAGCCCAAATATTTTTGTATTCCTGTAATAGCCTTATTTTATCCCTGGTATTGTAGATCTAACTTGTTAGAGAGGGTATTAAATTGGGAAAACTCTTCAGTCTTTGATTTTCCATTTTTAATTTTTGATTTGCACGTTAGTCGATATGTTTGATAATAAAGAGGTATGATAGAGGTACCGGTACCTTAGTCCACGCAGTACGATGGGGAGACCATAGTTTGCGCAAATTAAAAAAATTATAGAAAATGCGACATTCAATCAACAATTTTTCAATTTCATATTTTACACAAAATCACCGAAAAACTATAGACAGTCTACCAAATAAACGGCAGAATTCTAAACTCTGAATCGCCGAACGAATAAGTGAACTAACTGTTAGGTCAAAGGGTTTCGACGATATCGTGATTTCAAAATTCTATGTCGATCGAACGATCGCGCATTCTGCTGAAAAAGTCAACAAAACAGTGTGACCTATTAAATTCCCGCACGGGCGTTTGACAAAGATTTTTCAAGAAATTACATCATTCTAAGCCAAGGGACTTAACAGTAAATGTAAGTCAAAATTTCATAGAATTAGATGATCGTAATATCATCTTACAATTTTGATGATATTAAAGGGGAATCCAACCCAAGGAGAAAATCAACCTTATACTTATAGGAAAGAGGAAAATGAGAGGAGCAATCTAAAAAAAGTTTCATCAAAATCGGTTTTAAAATAAGAGAGTTATTGAAGTTTGAAAAGTCTAGTTGTTCCGTCTATGGGGATCCTCAAATTGGCATCATCGGCTTCAAAATGGCCGATCTCATGGACAACTCTCCATTCATTTTGTACACAAATTTTCAGATTTTCCCCATTTTCTTTCAAAATTTGTCTTCTTTACTTCTGAGCTCAAAATATGTCATGGGAAAATATATTTCAAACGATATATGTTGAGCTTAGAAGGAGGTAAGATATATTTCAAAAGAAAATGGGAAAAATCTGAAAATTTGTGTACAAAATGAATGGAGAGTTGTCCATGAGATCGGCCATTTTCCTCTTTCCTGTAAGGATGATTCTCTCCTTGGGTTGGATTCCCCTTTAAATCAGAAAATGATGATTTCCAGACCCTTGTCGGGAAGACTGGATTTTTCGGAACGGACACACAATTTTCCGATGTTTGGTCAATTATTTCACAATTCAATACAAGTAACAACGTACTGTGACGACAGATTGATTCTTAAGCAATTTAGGTTCCCTCTTTCTGATGGTGCTATCAGATTTTCAAAATATTAATTACTTTTTGAGATATCCGGCGACCATGAATTATGGTCACACCACCATACATTAGTCCACGCATCCTCTAATACGCGCGATGCGACGCGGTATGTGCGCTCAATTTCTTGAACAGTTGAGAAAACAACAAGCCTATCGGACTCGGAGATATCACAAAAACTTCAGAGATAAATCATTGGTTTCTTCTATTTTTATGATTTCATTAAATCATCAAAAATAAACTTAATTGAGACGGGAAATGAAAATTTACATTCATTTACTTTATGTGCGTGGACTAATGTACCGTTCAGTTTTCCCAAAGCCAAATTGACACGGTCATGGAATCGACTCGGCTTGTGCATTCGCCAAATATTTCCATCGTAGTTTTCTCAATAGGCCTAGATCTAAATGTTCTTTGGAATATTAAACATTTGATAGAGAGAATAATTTTTGACAAAAACATTTAATTACTTGACTTTTTAGGAGTTGAAAACAAAGTGCGTCATAACTGTGACTGAGCTTATGAAAGTGGAAAGTATGTTATCATTGATATCATGTTTTTAATGAATTTGGGGAGCAAAAAGACCAACAAAAAATGGGTGTCGAGGTTCTATTCCTGTAATAATAAGCCTCGTTTTATATTCTAGAGGGTAAGCATGCTGAGAATCTTTAAACTAAAGTCTAAACAAATTTGAGTAAAAAAGCTGTCAATTTTGAACAGAAGCTAACATTCAGCATGTAACTTATTTTTTTAATTCGTAGTCAACCACCAGTCGAAGTTGAATATGATTAAATAAACTATTTCTTTTGAGCTCTCTACATAAAATACATATCAGGCCTCTTTATTTTATGCATGTAGGCTATATTACAAACACATCTTTTGAAGTGATGTTCCTGGATGATTTTAACTTAAAGGAGAATTGGACCCTAGAAACCAGTTCTAGAAAAAAAGAGAAAAATCAAAGAAACAATTTAATGAAAGTTTGAGAAATATTGAAAAGTGATAGGTTCAGGATAATTGAATTTTGAGATCACTCTGCTATATAGTGATCCTCCCACTGGCAACGCAGCGAATTTGTGTGATGTCACTCTTGATGAACTCTCCTATATAGATTTTAAAAAAAGACAAACCCAAAATCTCTTCTTTTTTTAACTCATTCTAGATGTAATGGTACTACAGACTCTTCCTCCATGATTATATTTTGTGAAATCTGTATTTAGACTACATGTTCTCCCATGAAAAGAAATCCAGGTCTGAAATTACATGTAAGAGACAAATTAATGAAAAATGTACAAAAGTACATTAAACGCCACAGTTGTTCATGTGTTTGTGTGACATCACACCTCTTGGCCCTGCTGCCAGTGTGAGGATTTTGAGTATTAGTGATCTCATCTTTTTAATCGTCATTACTGTCTTTATTAATATTGTCTATTCAATTTTTTTCAAACTTCCATTCATCTGTTTGTTTGATGTTCCTATTTTATAGAATTTCAGTGGTTCCTACATGTAGGGTTTCATTCTTGCATGATAACTAAAATTTGACAATCAAATTATTGCCTCCTGTCAGCTGTCCCCAACTGAATAAGACTTATATGTACAATGTAGCAGCTTCTACCAAGTCTAACAATCTTTTTGCCCACTAGCATATTTACGATTATACTTTAAAAAATATTATGTAACAGGGCACTTTAATATCAATTCAAGATAACTGAAATATTTTTAACTTTTATTTGTGTTTCTTTTTTCTTGTGAAGGTACTGTGCCAAAATGTACACCAGCTATGAGCGTAACAGTGGAAGAGATCGAAAGAATGACCGTGGTAGGTTCCAGCAATCCTCATCCTCAGGTAGCCTTCTGGGGGATGTTCCTACCACTGGTCGCTTGGATGACTCGGGCTCTTTTCGCACTCGAGATTTCATTCAAGATTTTGGCCAACAGAGCTCAGGAAACTCCCAGAGATCCAGCTTCACGAGCAGCGATGCTTTTGGTAATGTGAGCGGCAGTGGTGACCGAGATTCCTTCCGAGGCGGTCGAGATGACCTCCGAGGTGGTCGAGATGACCTCCGAGGTGGTCAAGATGACCTCCGAGGTGGTCGAGATGACCTCCGAGGCGGTCGAGATGACCTGAGCAGGTTATCGGACAAAAGGGACGACTTCTATTCTGACAGACAATCTTATGGTGAGCCGAATCAGCTAATCATTCACTTTTTCAGGTACACTTGACTAAGTCATGGTGTATTTGCACTCGATCTAATTTCCATGAAATATACTAAAAATTGGAATGCTACAATGTTTTAATTCTATTGTCAATTTCTGTCGAAGAATATTTTGTCATATGTATGCAATACATTATTTTAGTTACTATGTGTGTGGGAGACCAATAATGTATTTGGCCATGTGTTATAAGTTCGCTGCCTTTTGCGTTACATGCCAATTTGAATACAAACAGCTCTTTTTTCTCTTCAAGTACCTGTTTCTCAAAAAGTATGTACCCCTATAGTATCAAAACTATACATTTTCTGAAAGGAAATTCCTCAAGGAATCTAAATCTGCATTGAAAAATTATACCAGGTGTAAGATAAATATAAGTTATTAAGAAAATTTCAAGAAATTTAGATATTTTTACAAATTTCATTGTTTTTATCATCCAGTCATCTATAATCACCTGCAAATATGATTGATATCATTACATTCCGGTAGAAATATTCAAACATTTCAACACAAGTTTATAATTCATTATTGGTAAATTTTAGAAAGAAAATATAATGATCTGAAATTTATTCTATGAGTGGGTGGTCCAGTCAAGTAATGTTGAACCATTTCGAACATATGGTTTATATGATATGATGTATTAAAGCAGTTTTATGAGCTTTAATTTGGGTTTGCAATTTACAAATCACTAGATTAAAATTTGGCAATTACCTCCTAATTCCTAATGCCTTTGTACAGGAGCATAACAACAAACTACTTGTTCAATGATATTCCTGGTATTAAGCTGTTATAAGCTTTAGTTGGTACACAGAAATTTATAATCCATTAAGCGCAAAATTTGGCAAGAGATATATCAAGTTTTCCCCAAATCAACCACAAATGGCAAAATTTCCCATTGATTTTGTACAGGCGTTCCGCTTACCACAGCCACCGACCTATCCCCCAAACTTAAAACGCATTGTAACTCCACACAAAATGTTACGCTAAACAATGAAACTTCACAGGGAGCTAGCACAGTAACATAGCTTTTAAAGATGGTAGCAATGCGAATTTGTTACAATAACCTTCTTCTTTTGAAAAATTGGAACATTAATTGCTGAAAAAATAGCAAAAAGTGTGTTCAGCACCACCCTATTGGTTGGCGAGTTCATACACACGACCATTTTGATATGGTAGATTTGATGGTTTCATTCACATCGCTCTATGATCCAAAATGGTATTCATTTTATTTATTTATTTCTTTTGAAGGGAAGCTCATGGAAGGGACAACCTTGGCCAAGGAAGGGTCAGTCTTCAGTGGATCTTCATCTGAACCTGTTCACCAGATGTTAGGACGCTACTCGGTCCCAATCCAGTTAGCCATATCCCTTCTGGAACAGCGCGGTAGGGACCTCTCAAGAAAATAAAGCCAAGAATATGACGATCTTATAGCCTGGACGTCATACTTGAACAGAGCCACTGACTACACGAGAATCTGCGCTGCAAAGGTGCAGCTACAGAAAGCCTTACCTCACTGAGGCATGGCCTACTCTAGAGATGTAAGACTTTCTTTTTGGATATGTTTTAGATGAATTCCGAGCAAATTCTGAGTTTAGTATTTAGAAGAAAGTTATTTCAAAGAATATTTATTTTTGAACTGAATTGTGTATCATTAATTTCATGTATACAAAACCCTTTAATGAGCATGTCACATGGATGGTGGGTTGCATTGATGAAACTATATACTGCAGATAGTCCAAGTACATGAGACATGTACTGTAGTGTTCAGCAACTTTTTGTTTATTATCGTCATATAGCAAATTAATAATCAATGTACAATGTATCAATGTATCACTCTCCTATACCCACTTTTTAGGGGAGCGTAACAAAATTGATGATTGAGTCAACAAAACATGAGACACAACCAAGGACAATTACAGAAGAAGGCCCAGGTCGTGGGCAAGAGACAAGACCAGAGGAGGATGAGTGGGGGCAGAGGACAGGGTGGCGGAGTGAGGGGAGGAGGTGAAAAACAGGCGCCTCTACTGGCGGAGGAGGAGAGGAGGAGGCGGGGGTTGGAAAGAACTTTGGAGGCAGCCCACGTGGTGCGACAACAGCAGCGTTGGATGGAGGCCGTGGTGTCAGGCGAGCGTGGACAGCGGGGTGGTTCCCGTGGAGGAATGCAGCAGGAGAGGTGCCGAGATAGAGGCCGTGACTGGCAGCAGAGGGGTGGAAAGCAGCAAGGACAGAAAGGCCAGAAGCGCAGGATGGAATCACCTGGCAGTGGTAGGCAACATTATCCCAAGAAATGTATTTCAATTCTAATAGTAGACTATAGACCGTACTTTTTCATGTTTTACGAATAGCACTGGCATATAAGAAATATTCATTACTTGGTTGAGTGGAAATGGAAGATTGGATGTTGATTTATTTAATCTTTAACCCGTTGTATACTGAGAACTTTTCATTAAGCCGAATGAGTCTCCATTGTCAAGCATGCTTGCAAGAAATTCTTTTCATTTACAGATGAAACAAAGACAGCTTTAAATAGATCAATGTCAGATAATTTGAATTATATAAGGTCTTTATATGTTTATGCAATCATGAGTGAAATAAACGGTCCACAAGAGGGATGTTCTATTTTTTCAGCCCGCATATATGCGGGCTTAGTATTCAACGGGTTAATTGCCAAATAAACATAAAATATCACTGTTATATTTGATAGTTCAATAACATGAAGTTTACATGTAGAACAAAGACATCAACCAATCCTTGGTTTGACTAAAAAATGAAGACGTAACATCAAAGCAATTTTGTTACAAAATATGAAATTGCTGCTTGACGAGCGTTGTCAGTGGTTTAAAGGTCTTTGTTACCATCTGTTATACATGTACATTCTATTTTCACCCAGGGAATCGTCAGAACAGAGGTGGAAACGATGGTGGGAACAGAAGGCAGGGAGATCAACCCCAAGCCTCTCCGCGAGGTCAGCCCCCGGTCAAACGAGTTGCCGTTGGAAAAGATGTAAGTACCAGAAAAGTAGTCCTCACTGATTTTGTAGCAGAAAACTAAACAAGGTTGTGAGGAATGATGGTTATGAAATGCCTTTTATGGGGCCTCATTTTCACAAAATGTTGCATAATCCTTCACGAAGTTACCAAAGTACATGTACCTGCTAGGTAAAGGTGTTCATGCTATACTGACAACTGTATCGGATGACCATCCTCTATGAAATGGATTCCAACTATAAGCACTTTTCTTCTCTCCAATAGACCTTTGACGTCATTGCACCATCATCTTAGAGGCTGAGGCCATTGTCTTACAGACGTTAGTGATCTGCAGTTGGCACATCTCTGACAACTCTGTTTACACATATTCCTTTGTCCTCTGAAGGAGGGCGCTGTGATATTATGACGTCATATGCATAAGGTCTATATGCAGACATTATGGGCTTCTCTGTTCTGTAGAATGATTGGTTTGAATTAACTCTCTCTTTACAGACACCAGGAGATAGAGCTCCAGAGAAGCAGCCGATGGACGCAGGCAGAAGGAACAATAGGAGAGATAGGAAGAGAGGCCCTGACCGACCGGGCCAACAGGGACTTGGAAGGGGCGGTCAGAGAGGTGGGAGGGGAGGCCAGGCAGGTGGCAGAGGCGGTCAGGCTGGTGGTAGAGGTGGCCTGGGAGGTGGAAGGGGTGGCCTGAACAGTGGTGGATTCAGGGATATGAAGCAGGAGCAGCTGTACTGCCACATCTGCCAGTGGCAATGCAGGGATATTTCTGTAAGTTTTGTGTTTGGTAATTCATCAAGTATAATAAGTACATACTTTGAAATAATTTACATTCTACTCGATTTTGCTTTGTGAAGTGGATTTTATGACAAAAGTTATTTAAAAGAATAAATATTTTGAGGGGGAAATTAGTGTATTGGCAGAATAGTAGTGCGAAGAACTCCAGAAGGTACCTTCAAATATCATTTTTATGTGGAACATACTGGATTTAACCCTAATCCTACTATGGGGAGGGGGTGGAATCCACCCCCTGAACATTTTCCACGACCATTCCTTCGCGCGAAATTTTTAGACTGCGCCGCCCCCTGACTTTTTATCTTAGTCTCGTGCATCTTTTAAAACCATTTTTGCTGTTACAACAATGCATGATTTAAAAAAAAATTTTGACCGATTTTGTGTACACAGATAATGCAAATAGAGTTCTTAACATCTTATCAATAAATTATTTTTTTCACTTTCATTGGATGAAAGTAATTTATTTTAGCTAATTATGCCTCAAAAAGGTCCTACAATAAATTTTGTCCCCTTTCAAACCAAAGAAAAACAGTTGGTCGAAAAACGAAGAAATACATAAGATATTCCATAAGACAATAAAATATATAAGAAACTGATTTTTCACTCATTTGTTAGGAATGCTTTAAAGAATATTCAAACCAAAATTTAACAATGAAGGAGCTTTATTTTGTGAGCTGGAGCAAAATGTCTGATTGACTCATAAATTAGCATAATTAGTAGATGATGCCATGGGTAAGTGTGTGCAGATTTTCAGCACTTGCATAGATGACTGCTGAGAATTCAGGGGGGTTGGAATCAGCCACCCCCCCCCCCCCCCCCCCCCAGTCTTAGCATAGCATTAAAAGCTCAGTTGGATTAGAGTTAATCTGTCAAGTCTAATGTAGTCTTAATTAATTTCAATTAAATGTGTGATTTTTTGGGGGGCATATTGGACCCTGTACTTGTGCTTATTCCAAGGCACATTAGATTGATCAATGTTGCCTGAATTTGGTTATGATCTGGTATTTGCCAGAAAATATTAAAGATAATGATTAATTTCAGCTTATCCCATAGAATGATTTCCACAAAATTTCCAGTTGTTGGGAGGAATCCAAACTATCAAAGAGGACAGAAAAGTGTCAAACATTACCCACATTGACCCAAATAACAGGACAGCATGGAGGAGAGTCATCAAGAAAATGAACTGTCCAACCCCACAAAGTGGGAGAAACGGACATTAAATGCACTAATGATGTTTATGATTCCACTGAATTAGTTCTCTAATATTGCTGCTTTAGCTTAACCACTCTGACTTTTGGGCTTCCCTTTAATTATTATGTTATGAGTCAGGAACTGAGCATTTCAACCAATATTGTTATTGATATTATTTTCATTATCATTATTACAGAACTACAAGAACCACATGTTCTGTAACAGGCATATTGAGAACATCTCAGACATAACTGTGGTTGAGCGTGAGATTGAAGTGAGACCTAAAGAAGGAGAAAAACCAAAAGAAGGAGAAGAACCAAAAGAAGGAGAAGAACCAAAAGAAGGAGAAGAACCCTCAAAAGAAGCGTAAGAAGCGTTCTACACTAGAGGTTTTAGTCAATAATATTACGGGAGCGGTAGCAATGACTGGTGTTCATGGATGTCATTTAGAGTTGTATAATTATGTTTTTTCTTAAGTCTATTCCTTTGCATTAAATCTGGGGGGGGAAGATAACCGCGTTTCTCATTTTACATTTCAATAGATTTCGATTCAGATTTCAATTGTACAGCGTATTCATCTACTGCTTACCTGTAAAATAAGATGCTTACCTTACAGCGAAAGCACAATGTTCATTTTGAGAGGAAATAGCCTGCATGTATTCTAAATTGATCGTGCTAAAGTTTTTGTTAACAATGGTTTCAGCTTTGATATGGGGGGGGGGGAGGTGGAGAGGAGGAAGTCAACAAAGCAGGGTGAAATGTTGGTGGTGATTCCAACTAGATTTTTTGTGTGCTAAGTTCAATAGCAGTGGAAGCTTTCACTGAGCTAATAAGTATCTTTCTTGACAGTGACTGTTTTCATGAAATGACCTTACTCCTCCAATCTTTAGTGAGCATTTTCTCATAGTCCTAAGGCAAATCTTGGTGAAAACATGCTCACTAAAACATATGTGCCCAATAACATAAAAAGTTACCATCGATTTCATCCTGGTAGCCTCATCATGGACATGTTGATGATCTCAATCCATGACTCTACCTGCACTCCAAATGAGGCTACCGAGATAAAATAAATCATAACTTTTTATTGATCGTTAGTCTTGATTTTAAAGGGCAATGGAGTAAGTCCTTTTTACGACCATACTCTTTGTCAAGAAAGGTAACTTATTTAGCTCAGTTAACATGATTTGAATACTCTACTATTATTGATGCTCGCAGGGAACCCCCAGTACCAAGGACTAAAATGATCCATGTCAAATTCTGCCAGCTGTGTAAGGAGGATGTCAGAGGCTCCATTGTGGTTCATTGTAAGACTGACAAACACAAGGTAGGCAACAAATTTTGATTGGCTCAAAATGCGGATGTTTTTTATTTAAAATCAGGAAGTGGAATATATCTCCTGTTGTGACAAAGCTGCACTGCTTTTTTTTACCATACTAAAGGGGAAGTCCAGTCAATTTCATTAAAAGCACACTTTGAAGAGTAGAATTCAAGCTAACAGAATATGTGAGTTTAATTTATCATGGTGATTCTTTTAATATTGAAATATCGGTTTAATGTTGGTGTTTTTACTCATGTAGTTGAATTTCCCACCAAAACCAAAATATGGTCTTAGGTTTTGTGACCAACATGATGCAGTTGCAAAAAAAAAAGAAGAAAAAAAAAAAAAAAGACATGAATAATGAGATATGCATGTTTCCCATGCAAATTTCCCAAATTCTGATATGTCAAGCTGTTGGATACACAAATCACACAAGCTCTGTTCCAAAAGGAGTGGAAAATGTGCATTATTCATGAGTGATCATAATTTAATCTAATGACTGCATTAATAACACAGTGCAAGTGTTTTGGTTATATCTGTATCTGTCCGTGACATACAGTCACCAGCATCTGGTTGTCGTGTACGTTTGGGTTTAGGGGTCAAGCACTAAACATGACCAATTTGGATAATGTGCTTTTGAGACAAGGGCGTTAATATCCAGACTTTGTAATTTGAGTTTGAATGTTCCTATATCTTTGGAGCTTCTGATGTCCTCGCTGAGACTGTTCCATTCTGGGATGGTCTTGGGATATAGGGAGTGACGGTAGCAGTCCTTGTTTGATCTTATTACATTGTATTTGAGAGTTCCCTTTTGTCTAGTTTGGTATCTAGAGCTGGTTGGGTTTTGAGATTGAAGATGGACTGATATGTTGGTGGGTATAAGTCCATGTGACTCTTTATACAAGGTTGTCAGCCTAGCCTTACTTCTGCGGACTTTTAGTGTATCCCACTTAAGTTCTTGTAGCATCTTGGTGATGCTAGATTCCCTGCTGTAATCCCTCAATGTGAATCTAGCTGCTCTACTATATATGTTGAACCCGTTCTAACTTGTCTTGATCTGATTTGTGTTGTTACTTAGAACCCCCCCCCCCTCAGTCATAAGTGACCAAAACCCAGGCCTTTTAGGGTTAAAGCGATCCTTAAATCATTAATAATAATTACTATGATGCACACAGTGTTTTCAAATGGAAACAGTTCTATAACCACTGTCTTTTAACAAATGATCATGCTTTTTCTGTCTAGGAGCTGAAGAACCAGAAGGATTCCGTATCAAGACTGATCGACAAAAAAGGTGAGGTTCTGTTTGATCTATCCCATGAATCATGATCTATATAGCTCCTGCATCAGAAATATCCATTGGTGATTCTCGTTTCTTTTTGCCATATCACAAAATAATCAGAAGTTGTTGGTAATGACAGAAAATCAATGCATTTTTTTCTAATTTGATTCCTACTTTTTAACAAAAGGTTCTTGACAACCTGAAAGCTTACAAGAAGCTTGGTAGACTCATGCACAAGTAATGTACATGTATATTTAAACTAGATTCAACTATTTTAGAAATTAATTGATAACATGATTGTTAAAGAATGTTATGTCACCATGCTAGCCACATTATTTTGGTTTTGTAATATACAAAGCGTAATATAAATATACATATACATAGCAATTTAACTAGCTGCTAACAAAAAATTAATGGAAAAAAAAAATTGGTGAAAATGTTCATTTACTGATCTTTTTCAGGAGTTGAAAGAAAAGGAGAAATGTTTGAGATGGAAACTCCTGCAGCAGTGAGTCAAATAAAAAATACAAACAAAATCATATTTGCTTTAAACTGCAGTATCGATTATATTATTATAGGATAAATTGCTTGTATATCTTGAGATATTTAGTCATAAATGCCTGGAATGAATTTGGGATGTATTGATCATAACAAGAATTACAGTCTGTGTCAAATAAAATGTACAAGTGGAAAACATTTTTTATAGTATGAAGATTAATCGCAGCCTGTTATTTTTTGTATTTTCATAAAGAAGATCAAACTTTCACCTGCAATTTTTTCATCACATTTGGTGTTGTAATTTTTAAATATGACTAGTTTTCTACGATCAACAAAATCCATTTTCGCACGCCGTCCCATGCCTTTGTGTATAGGTTCGCATAATGGTCATGAAGTGCTCAATTTGATTTTCGATTTCGATTTCATTTGTTCCTCGTCGCACAAAATTTAGCATAACTTTTGTTTTACGAAAGCAATTATACAGAAAAGCGCAACAGCAAGGAAAATGTTTTGGCTTTATTTTGGTACCACTAATACACAAATTATATGAAAATATTTTCAAACCTAAATATTTTTTTCCGACTGACCATTTTTTTTACACGACTGTATTCAAGATTTAGTTTTCATAGTATTTCTGGTAAAAAGAATATTTAAGTTTCATAAAGGTGATATATCTATGCAAGAAGTTATAGGACAATGTAGTATTATTTTGTAATATTTGATTTTCAACAACAAAAAAAAATTGTTCTCAGGTTTGATATGGCAGGAGGTACTATGAATATACAAACCTTATTCTAGAACTAGAAGTAATTTTAAATGCAAAAAAAAAATTTAAAAATGTATGATATGATTGTTATTTGAATGAAACCTTTCTAGGATCAAAGCTGCTGGGAGTCATCGACCGGCAATCTTCGACGAGAACGGTCAGTCATTGACCACTTCGTCTGATCAGGCTCATGAGAAAGCCTAGATCCAGACAGGGATCCAAGTCACCAACTCCAGAAAAAGAAGAGGAAGAGCAAGATGATTTGTCCGTTTTCAATCCAAACGTCTCCGTGGGTAGGTGTACCACAATGAGCTACGATGCTGTCGCAGTTCAGCTCGTTCCTCGTATTCCCTGTCAGGTTTAAAATGCCACCCATGGCTATTGCTCTACTAAAGAAACCTCAACTTGAAGGTTTGTAAGATTGAGATGCACGAGTGCATTTCTCTTACCTACCATGACTTATGCAGAGTATACCTTCCAAGTGAACATATCTGTCTTCTTCACAGTGATAGTTTCATGTCTTTTGGTGGGCATTATATTTATTTTACCCAGCAAACTTTCTGTATAATGTCAGAAAAGTTGCTTTGTTATCTGATATTATTGCTTTGTAATAGCTCAAAGTGCATTTGCGGTCAGAACTGCCATATATTCAAGCAAGACATGGGTGAAACGATGTATTTAGTTCTTTGTGGCAAAGGTGCAAATTTACACGTGCTTTGTACACAAGTCCGACAGGAAAGTATTTTGTCTTGCACACAAAGAGTTAACTGCATTGAAGATGAACGCTTTCTTTCTAAGCATCGTTCATATTTCGCGGTTTCAAATGGTACAAGCTTATAATGAGATTATTCTCCAGCCGTTCCTCAAAATTTGTTGTAAGTGGAACAAATTAAAGTCTTTGGAATGAGAGCAGCTGTACGCAAGAAAAGAGCGCAACGGTATCGTGCAAGAATCAAGATCAGAGAAATAAAAGAAGATTTCATCTTTATCAGATAGTAATTGGAAACCAAGGATTTTCATGCAAAGTCCTTCAAGTATGCTGTTTTTGAAATTGTTTTCAAGGCCTTTGGGCCCTGAAATGCAATATAGCCATCCCTGAGCTAATGAGAATAATTAGCCTTGTTTATATAGCGCCTAACACCGCCTCATCAGAAGTCTTTAAGCGCTCTACAATTATGCAGCATAATTACCATGGCTTTAGCAGTGCAGCTGTTACACGCGCTGCTTTTCAAGGAATAAATATTCCTACCCCATTACCTTACCTGGGTCGAGTGCAGCATAATTTGGATAAATTTCTTGCTAAAGGAAATTAACGCCGGGAGTGGGATTCGAACCCACGACCCTCTGATAGAAAGACGAGAGTCAGAAACGCTACACCATGACGCTATGGCTGCCTTTCTGCATAAATTATTACGTAGGAATCAGACTTTCTAATCTCCTTGGGCTTGCATTGCTGCGTCTTGCCTTGTTTAAGAAACATTTTCAAAGAGCAGTTAGTTATTGAATCTACAAAATGCCGCGATAGCACCCAAATGCTCAAAGATTTGATGCAGGATAGCTACATGTAGATTGTCCAGAACTTTTGCACTGTTGACGTGTGTTCAGCATTTTAGTCATGCAGCTGTGCTGACGTTGGTAGAGGACTCGCTGCAGCGCCAAGGCATATGTTTTTGTCAAGCCAAATATTTGACAAATGATATGACCAAATCAAAGCCGCTAAAGCGCTCTCTGCAATTTTTTTGGTGCTCTTGATGCTTTTTTATTTAGGTCAGTGTATGATTAATAGATGCCCTTCAAAATTGTATCTACATAACAGAAGATTATATTGATAGTGTAATCAATGCACTTGGTCTGTGTGGTCTTTGTGGTTATTGTTCTATATCCTTATGTGCAATAGAGTACTAGAACTCAATTTGATCTGGAATTAAAAGGGATCCACACTTGGCCATCATGGAAACAAACTCACTTCCTAGGGGGGCATTTCATGAAAGGACTTGTTGGACATTTTATCTGACAGGTGCCACAGTAACAATCCTTCTCAGCCAATTAAAATCAAGTAAAGATGTCAGATTTGACAACTTGTCAGACAAGAAATGTTGATGAAATGGGGCCCCCTGGTTGTTGGCAAGTGACAACTCTCTTGAATAAACATCAGAGAAATCTGACTTGGCTGCATAAAAATCAGAAGACCCCTTGGAAATGTATTGAGAACAAGAGGTAGATGGCATAGCCAGTGTGGATCTCATTTAAAAGGCATCTGCCACCCCAGATATCTTCAATGTTTTTACCAAATACTATATGGAAGTTTTACAAGAGAGTAAGTGTAACAAGGCCACAATAAAACAACTGGAATTTGACAGGAGCTTTTACAAGCCATCACTTTTCTGTTGTGCACCTCATTGAATACATCCCTTTTACAAGCAACAACAAAAGCAGGCATATAATGGGACCAATATGGAAATGCTGTTGGGTCAACATTCTTGAAATACTTTTTTTTAGTGCATAAAGACATGGTGGATGTTTTGCACTGAAAATTCAAGTCTAAAACATGCATTTGCTATTCAAGAACAAAAGAAGATTATTTGTATAATAAAAAGGAAAGACGATGAAATATTGGTCAATACGATCTGTTGTTGGGGAGCATTTGGAGACAAAGGAGAATTATGCAGTTAACAAATTGTCTATTGAGGCACATAATATCGAGGAGGGCTTGTCATGTACCTTCCATTCATACGATTGTTGAGTATAGTATATTACAACATCAGTACAAGAGAGCAAGTTTAACGAAAGTTAAACTTGGCAGTTGTGTGATGACTTTGAAAATATCACAGTGCGTAGAGGAATAGTTTGCAGCAGCAGAAGGAGGATTACGCCTTTGCCTGCATTTGACATATTCTTTGGACTATGTCGTTGCAGCAAGGGACGGCTTGAATAATTTGCCATGATTCAATCGACATGTCACACAGTTATGCAGCAGTGGTATATTATACAAGAAACTAAATGTTTTTGGCTATCAAAAATATTGTGCAGAAACAAGCAAGTGAAGATATCAATCAATGACTACGTGTGTCGTTATGTGTGACTCGCCTCACAAAACAGCAATTCAAGAGGAGCTTGATTACCATAAACCTATAATCGCCACTGTGATATGGAAAAAGCATCCTTATCAACCCTCAAAAGTTTTCTTTGTTGTCTTTTTTTATGGGGGGGGGTTTACCCTTATTTAGTCTAACAAAATACATGTATGTCACCAATTATATCAAAAAAAATCTCAGGTGCTCTGTACAAGGCTACACGGCATTTCACAACGTTGGGCAAGCGCAAGTGTAACCTGTTGAGACAGCATTGGCTATAACACATCCAAACCTTCAGCCGATATAATTCGGCATCCCCAACGGTTAATAGGGCTCATCTCCCATTACCTTTAGAACCTCAAAAGCTGGTTCACCAATTTACTCTTTGAACCTATTCTGAACTTGGCTCGTATTTCTTGATTAACAGGCAGGCAGTATGTGTCCAGTCACTGGTTCTTCTGCAAGCTTCCGCCGCTCTACACCATCCCAGCGCCTGGGTGACCCAGTAGGAATCACTCAAAGCAGTCAAGGAATTAGCCACTTTAATATCATTTTTATTTTATGGGGGGGCAGCAAAATACTGAGAGGTAAAATAGAGTAGCAGAATTTGTAGGGTTGCGTCATTCACAAGACCACGCATGTACAGATTTTAAAATACTTGCCAGTCACTCATTTCAATGACTTCTAGTATTGGCTGAGAATGGACTGATAAGTAAAGCTCAAGCAAATAATTAATGAATACTTCAGCTTATCTTGCCCAATTGAGTGGTAAAATCAAGTAAGTCACATTGGGTAATTTGATATAAGTAGCCCTTGAATAATTTTACAAATAAGAATATATCCGTAACCTGCTTTCGTATTCATCTTTTCAAATAGGCTAAAAACGAAGCATATGCTGCTGCTCTGGCAGAGAGGAAGGCCGCTGAAGAAGCGAAAGCCGCAGAAGAGGCCAAGGCGGCTGAGGAGGCAAAGGCCGCAGAAGAAGCTAAGGCCGCCGAAGAACAAGGCTGCAGAGGAGGCAAAGGGCCGCTGAGGAAGCGAAGGGGCTGAAGAGGAGAAAATGGAGGTTTCTAAGGATGTAGCAGACACTGGTAAGAAAAACTGATGAAGATGTGTGTTGTCATGGTTGTTGTAAAGTTCGAACTGCTCTACAACTGTCCATGGACTTTACCAAATTTTCATCTTTATTGATGTTCACAAAATAAGATATTCATTTATTTCATTTCTGTACCATAAAGATTGAATTTAGAACATGAAGTTGTTCAACATATTGATTCAGAAACTTTTCTTGAAAAGGTGAACAAAAATTTATCTTAGAGGTCTACCAACTTTCTTGGCTTAATAATCTGATCTATTATACCATTATGTACCAAATCTTGGTAGGTATTCATTTGTATCATTTTTTATCCTTCATGTGATTTCCTTAGATTCCACCCTTGTTAAATGAATACTTACTCTCAATTCTAACAGGTGCCACTAATGAAGGTGAGACTCCAGCAGAAGAAGACCAGCCAAGCCAAGAGCGAACCTATCAGATGACCTCGGAGGATGGGAAGGAGGATGAGGGAAGGAGGATGAGGTGGAAATAGTGGATGAAGTGGAGACAGTGGAGAAAGTAGAAGACGAGGTTACAGAAAGAAGGAGGCATGGAGGTAACCGATACAGTCGGGGGAGATGAAGAGGAAGGAGGAGAGGGCAAGAAGGAACCGATGAGGTTAGAAACCGAGCTATGGAGGTAACTGATGCGGTCGGTGGTGATGAGGAAGAAGGAGAAGCGAGGAAGTATGAGGAAGAAGGAGAAGTGAGAAGAATGAGGTCGTTCAGGTGGTGGAGGAGGAGAAGAAGAGTCAGAACTGGTGCTAGGAGGACACCACGCACACGAAGGATAAATAATGATTGTCCAAGGGGGTCAGAGGATACAATTGAAGGAGGGTTGTGTACATACGGCAAGTAAGGATTAAAAGATTCAAAACATAGAGTAGCAGAGAAAGTGACCAGTAGGGTGTGGTTCCTGGTATATTAGTGAAGAGGCTGTGTACATATGGCGCATAATTAGGGAGTAATAGGAAACCAGGAAAGCAATCCATTCGGTAGGGGTCCCAGGGATTTGGTTCAGGTCAACATTGAATTTATGTATGAATGTTAATGCTTGTGTACATTTTTACAATATTTAGCAATAGTTACTTGGATACAGTGGAAGGGTGTATGAGATTTTTGGGGAACTAAATAACTTCATGTAGCAGATTTATTCAACCTAATCACATTATGAAAACTGTCTGATTCTGGACCATCAATTTTTTCTTGTAGGTGTAAGACTCCAAGATTAAGGTACGAATGAATTGAATCTTTCAAAAAAGAAACTTGTGTCTCAGAGAAGAATCCAATGTTCTCATTAAAACGCTAAATTGAAAGTAAGATAAATTTGTAATGTATTTAGTTGTTAATTGTAAGAAGAATAAGATAATTTTCATTGAAAAAAACAAATTTGATTCCTATTTGTCAACATGCCATGGGTAAACACACTCATTCTGCATGTACAATTATGTTATACAAATTTAATTTTCATTGTGTATTTCCTCAGACATATTGTCCAAGATCTCTTTCTCATTGCATGTAAATAATCACAGAATTGGTTATACGCGTATACAGAAACGATAATGCAAACCAAACAGCTCGATTTGGCAATTTGATTACTGATCTTTTATAGGCCATGTTACTGTTGATTTAGGATTTTTACTGGATTATGCCTCCAAGATGTATGCATGGATCCTACTAAAAAACAAATGATATGGCAAATTGTGAATCAATTAGATTCATGTAATCTGTATAATGCTTCCATGCTTATTTTTTAAAACAAGTTATGTGTACTGGTATGCTGTCTCTTGCATTACTTTTTTCAGGTTTTCATTTGTTTTAAATATAATTTAAAAGAATTATTTTTAACCCTAGTTTCATTACATCACTCCTGTTGTGTTTTATTTTTAGCTACACATTTAAGATTTTAAAGAAATTTTCATTGGATGATTGAGTTACATCTCCTGGAATGTTGGTTATCCCAGGATGTTTTTAATGAATGAAGAAAGCCTGTTGATGAAGTATCTTCATTACTTTCTAAAAATGCTGTCAGATAAATTCATGTACATGTTGTTTCAAACAAGTTATTGATGTAACGTCGTGTTTTACTCCAATATCATTCGAGATATCTTTTAATGCATTAGAAGTAAGATCATGCTTTTTATCGAGACTTGAATAATTGGCCAATCACTTTTACCACAAATTATGTCACATTTTTCTCGTACATAGGATAAGTTGGGGTTATTTTGTAAAGCATGAACATATAATCAACTAGTGTTATGACATTTTTATGAATGTTAATTTCTCTAATGAAAATGATTCAGAAAAGTGTTCCATCAAACATCATTTATCAACAAAGAAAAATGCATATTGAACTTGATTTAAATCATAATTGTATCATACACATTACTGTTTGTTTAATCATGTTCAATAAGCATAGTAAAAAAAAAGTATTATTGACAGTTGAAGATGGCAATGTTAAAGGCAAAGTGCATCTAAAAAATTGTCCTATTCTGATTTAATTATTGCGAGTTCAATCGCTTAGTAAGTGGGAGTGGACTGTAGTAACTGTTGTGACATATCAAGATTTGGGGAAGGTCTTATTAAATTTGTCGCATTATTGTTAATCCTTGTTATATTTTAGTACGTTTTAAGTAAACCTGTTCTTTGTATAGTTTTATTATCCACCAGTGTAAAATTGTTTTTGAAAGAAACCCATTGTAAATGCAAATAAAACAAGTGTAATCAAAATATCAAAATCTATTTTTCAGCCCAGTTGATTCCAAGATCTATTTTTTTTCAGGGTTACGATCTCTAAAAATGACAAAAATATCTATACAGCAGAAACATGAAAAGCACAACTTGGCCATGTCAAACGCAATGTAATGACTGAAATCTCAATAAGATAAAAGATTAGGTGACTATTAATAAAAGTGCATGAAAATGCAATTCAGTGAGTGAATCTCGCATTTTAAGAGATGATTTTTAGTCGACTCCAGTTATTAGGTAAGATAAAGTCGTATGATGAGCATATCATAATGTCCAATATGTGTTTCATTGTAGCAAAATTTTGGAAAACAAAGTAATTGGCTCGACTCCTAGCACCTTTGATATATTGGAGTGGACTGTATTGTGTTTTGGTGGAAGGGATTAAGCATGTTGGCATAACATATTGCATGTCAATCTACTAATACAATCATCAAAACAATCAGTCGATTTCTAAACAGTACACGCGAGTCTGTATGAGTTGGAAGATTGTTGCAGGGATATTGTTTTGATCCGTTTGTCTGATGTATCCGATGAAAGGAGTGCACAATAGCACCATAGACTACGGTTTAGAATACGGGCCATTCAGATTGTCATACTTCACAATTACCCCTTCCATCATTCTTCAATAACAGTTCAATCCTAATATAATAGAGTGTCATGAGGCAAGCTTATTGCCTCGCTATTCTATAAATAGTGCCTGCTATATCATGCACACATTATATAAATAGTCATGCTCTACCATGCAACATACTAGATTATGTCACGACAAATACTAAATTATCCCGAGGGCACCTTTATTGACGAGGCCGTAGGCCGAGGTGAAATAAGGTGCACGAGGGATAATTTAGTATTTGGAGTTCACATAGTCAGGAATGTTGCATTAATAGACAGCCACTATTATTATAGGTAAATTGCCCCCTAAAATCAGCCGCCCCCCCCATGGCCCACCCATGTTATTTTCTTCTAATTGAAATAATAATAATAGGCCTAGAAAAAATAATAAATAAAATACATCCCCTCCCCCCAAAAAAATTGGGGCCATAAAAAATGAAGTTTCTATAGCCAAAAAAAAAAAAAAAAAAAAAAAAAAAAATCGCCCAAAATTTTTTTGGCGCCCCGTCCTATTTTTTTATTTTTTATTTTTTTTAATGTGATATTTCAAAAAAAAAAAAAAAAAAAAAATCGGCCCCCAAATTTTTTTTTGGCCCCCCCCCATTTTTTATTTTTTATTTTTTAATTTCTAAAAAAAAAAAAAAAAATTTAAATAAAAAAAAATGTCCGCCCCCACCAAAAAAAAAAAAAAAAATCCCCTCGCAAAAAGCCCCACTAAAAAAATAGCCCCATTAAAAAAGAACAGCCCCAGGCATGACCCCATCCATGCGGAAAATAAAAGCAGGTCTGACAAGTAATTATCCACCCCTTATTTCACCATTCATTTTTAACACGGGGGATTGAAACCGTTCAAGTATACAACAAAACCGTTCAATATAACAAAAACCGTTCACATATAACAAAAACGTGAATGACACGTACATCATTTCAACCAATCACAACTCTTAAATACTACCACTATTTCTATACTAGATTATGTGCAGGGACAAATACTTATTTATCCCAAATACACATTTGTTTTCAACGAGGCAGGTAGCCGAGTGAAATAAAAGTGCATGAGGGAATATTTAGTATTGGAGTTCGCATAGTCAGTACTGTTGCAAACATGCACTATTTATTATAGTAAATAGCCCCCTAAAATTAACCGCCCCCCAAAAGGCCCATATATTTTCTTCCAAATTAAATAATAATAATTGACCTCCATTTAGGGTCACAAAAGTCAATTAAAAGGTCAACATATATTTTCTGATTCGTGTGAGTCATATTATATACTGTTGCCAAACATTACCATTACTTGCAAACGAACTACATAGGTGCCCCACTATAGCGCCGTTATTTTGAAAAAGTGGCCTAACTTAAGCCTAGTTTAAATCTGTGGTTTAGGCTAACTATGGCTTGCTAAAAAGGAATCATCTTTCAAGTATTATCTCTTCTTCTTTCTCCAAGTGTATGTTCATATCACCTTCACTGAATCTGAAATTATGTTTTAAGTATGGAAACTTTGTACTTAACATTCTCAAGCAGCTTTTTATAGTTCACTTCACTACCAAAAATTATATGAATTTGAATTGGAGGGGGGGGTAGATGGGAAAGGGTGAATGGTGGGGATAGGGGGGGGCATTGCCAAGTTGTCCCTAATTTTGTTGATGGGTTGTGTAGGGTAATACTTATTATATTCTTAATATACAATATAAAACAATTTCTTCGGTAATAATATGTGATTTTATTTGTGCCCAAATCTTTGTGTCATTTCAGTGAGCACAAGATATATAAGGAAATTATTTAAAAAGAAATAGAAATATGGCATGAGCATGAGTTTATTTAGTTAATACCTGCTGAAGATGTTTGCCAAATTCATGAAATAATTCACTGTCAAATAAATTGAAAACAGTTGTAATGACGGTACAAATATATGCAATGGAATCAGAAAAAATGGGGCGAATCTGTGAAAACGAAAACTTCCAGGGCGAGTTAATTATGTAGACAGATTATATGCGCTGCGCATGCGCGCTAGCTAGCTAGGCGCTATTAAGATTATCGATATTCCGTATCTCGCCGGAATAATTATCATCACATTTATCCATCTCTTTAACCTGCTAAATAGGTAAGTTTAGAAATGTAAGGTTGTTCAACTTCATATAAAGGGAGGGTTTGTGATTGCTATGCAAATTTTGGTTTTACATAGAAGTTCTAGATTCAAATTTTTTTCATAGATTATTTTTATTTGCGTGGTGCGTGTGAAGTGAATTTCGTGTGACGTGCATGTGTGTGAGCAGCAAGCAGCCTAACTTTGTGGCGCATGCAGCATGCAGATATCCCCCAACTCTGTGGCTGCGGCAAAGCTACAGTAGGATGGGGGGTTGGGTTCCGGACACTTAAAGTGGAATAGTAAAGACTTATTATCATGTACGAAACGAATCAGTGGGTGTGGGTAGAGACAACTTGCTTTTTATTTCGTGAAAAACGACAACCGAAGTGGAGTTAAGTTAGAGGACGTTATCTGTCCCCTCCTGAAATCTTAAAGTTAACATCACACGGAGAAATGTTACCATAATTTAGTAATTTATGCATGACGCTTCGAATGATCACGAATTAGCAATTGAAAACACTACCATTGCCTTCCATGAACAATAGGCAGAATAAAATTAAGATTCGTCATTTATTTTTTTGGTAAGCCTCATTTCTTTATACGTTTGAAATGGGCGTATCCACAGTGGATTCGTGAACCTTTTTATATCTCTCTCTTATTCTAAAAAAATAAGAGTGGCTACGCCTAACCGCTTTTGAAGTCGAGTCTTGCAGTTTTCTTGCGAAATGGGTCCAATTTGGTTATATTGACAGCGCGCACGACAAAGCGTCTTTATCGGGAACAGCTGAATCGCGTTGTTCAGTTACGGTTCACGCACTTCAGTCATCGCAACCGGGAGGCGGAGCTACCGCGATAGCTACCAGTACCAGTAACAGTACTAATCAGAGCGCCTAACAATCCAAAATCATGTGTCTCTATTCGTAAAAGCGGAATAGTAGACTTTTTTCTGCATCAAGTAAAATTGTAGGGTTCTTGATGACGTCATAAGTGTAAGGGAAAGGGTTAGACTATATGAGCTCCAATCTTGTTGATTAATGCACGTGCGGCTTCCGCGCGCGCTGCATGTAGATAATATACATTAAAGATGCTATACACAATACACATCATGTGTATGACATGTGTTTAATGCATGTTCATTTGCATACAGGTAAAGTATTATTTTTGCAAGAATGGCCGAATTATATAGGCGGGCTCCTAAACTCTATATCGGGCTTCTTTCTCTATGATTATGACAGACAATGATGATCAATCATGAAATCACAAAATGAATGATTTTGATCAAATTATAGTTTTGACGATGTTTGTATTAAAAAATCACTGTATTAATTGGGGGAGGGGGGGGGTATCTGTAATTATCACATATCCAACAACATGTATCTAAACTACAGCTAAATTGCTCCAAAACTCTATATCGGGCTCCTATTCTCTATGAATTATGACAGACAATGATAATCACCATGAAATGCCACAAACATGAACGATTTCAATCAAATTAAAGTTTTGACGATGTTTGGAAATAAATAATCACTTGTATTAATTGGGGGGAGGGTATCTGTCATGATCAAAGAATCGTACGTATCGACCTCATTGCAATGAGTGTGTGACATCACACATCTTGGCCCGTTGCCAGTGTGAGGATCTCTATAATCATTAGTGATCTCATTCAAGTCGTCATTATCTTATTACATGTATTTATTCAATTTTTTTCAAATTTCCATTCTTTTGTTTCTTTAATTTTTCTCTTTTATAGAATTTAACTGGTCCTTGGATTTCATTCTTTAATATTCCTAATTTAATATTTCTCATTAAATAGTGAAAAAAAAGTTTTAATTTTCAAATTATTTTTTTAACTCAGTATGAGCAAGGAGCTCCTTGGTATGAGCTACATTAACAGTGTCCATAACACATGGCCAGTGCATTAAAACTAACTAAATATTTGAAAATCAGCTTATTGCCTCCTGTCTGCAAGACTTACAAGCTTGTAGCAAGTTTGACAATTCAACACTAACATTTATTAGGAGTTTTCGATTTTCCTCCAAAATGGTTGCCCGAATGAAAAATTTGGTTGCCCTGCCAGAAAATCAAAAAACAATGACGACATTAAATATTTCATTTTTATGTAAAAAATTTGATATAAAATGTGATTTACAGTGAACTCATAATGTAACCTACATTTGTAGTTTACAGGGTCAAAAGCCCAATACATTTAGTCCGTCATGTAAGCCCTTACATTAGTCTCCCGAAAAAATGTGGTTGCCCAGTTCGGGCAACTACTTTGATCATTTCTTCCAAATTTGGTTGCCCAACAGGGCACATGCTAATGTTGAGCATTGCTTAACATATTTTTATGATTGTGTCTTTAAAAAATTGTCACAAAGCACTAATATCAGCAGGTTAAGGTTTCACGGTGCACCAAGACTATTTCTTGAGGATATGAGTGGTCCTGAAAAGGACCTACACAATCTCATAAAAAGAACGTGCTCACTGAAACGTCGAGATTAGGTAGGTCCTTTTCAAGACCACTCATACACCATGAAACCTTCAACCTGCTAATCGTTTTACCACCATTAAAATTTTCAAAGAATATCACTGTAATATCAATTCATGATAAATGAAATATGTGACTTCTCACATCAAAATCAGACACAAGTCGCCACAAAAGAGTCAAAGACTCCAACAAAACAATCCATTATTAAAGGCTTTCCCCTAATCATTTCTACTCAATTTTTTTTCAGAGCATAAAAGAAACATTAAAAATTCAGAAAATCATGTAAATATTTCCCCCCAAATGAGACAATTTTTATGATTTTGTTGATTTCCTCGACACTATGTTGAATTTGCTCGGTGACTTGTGTCTGATTTTGATGTGATGCATCACATATTTTAAGCTTTTTTTTTGTGTTTCTTTTTTTTGTTGTTGTGAAGATACTGTGCCAAAATGTACACCAGCTATGAACGTAACAGTGGAAGAGATCGGCAGAATAAACGTGGTAGGTTCCAGCAATCCTCATCCTCAGATAGCCTGCTTGGGGATGTTCCTTCCACAGGTCGCTTGGACGACTCTGGCTCTTTTCACACTCAAGATTTTATTCAAGATTTTGGCCAACAGAGCTCAGGAAACTCGCAGAGATCCAGCTTCATGAACAGCGGTGCTTTTGGCATGGGGAATGGCAGTGGTGACCGAGATTCCTTCCAAAGCGGTCAAGATGACCTCCGTGGCGGTCGAGATAAGTTCCGAGGCAGTCGAGATGACCTGCGGGGCGGTAGAGATGAGCTCCGGGGCGTTAGAAATGACCTCCGAGGAGGTAGAGATGACCTCCGAGGCGGTCGCAATGACCTTAGTAGGTCATCTGACAAAAGGGACGACTTCTATTCTGACAGACAATCTTATGGTGAGTCGAATCAGCTAATCATTTACTTTTTCAGGTACACCTGACAAGTCATGGTGTATTTGCACTTGGTCTAATTACCACAAAATATACTAAAATTGTAAAAATAGGAATGCTGCAATGTTTAAGTTTAGTGTCAATTGCTGTTGAAGAATATTCTTTCATACATGTATACAATACATTATTTTGGTTACTACATGTACTGATGTGGGAGATGGCCGTGTGTTACAAGTTCGCCGCCTTTTGCGTTACATGCCAATTTCACTACAAATGGCACTTTTTCACTTCAAAGACCTGTATCTCGAAAAGTATACACCCTGATATATCAAAACTATACATTTTCTGACAGGAAATTCCTCAATAAATCTAAATCTGCATTGAAAAATTACACCAGGTGCAAGATAAAAAAGTTTTTAGGAAAAAATTTAGGAAATTTAGATTTTTTTAAATTTTTCATTGTTTTTATCATCAAGTCATCTATCACCCAAATATTATATTCTGTTAGAAAAAATAAGACCTTTCAAACAAGGTATAATTTATTATGGTTTACAATTTTAAAATGAAAAATATATGATCTGAAATTTAGCCCTGAAAATATAGCTTTTTTTCAAATTCATGAGGGGGTTGGGTCCTGCCAAGTACTGTTGCTCCATCAAACATATTGTTAAAGTAATATGGTAGTATGAAGCAGTTTTAAAGCTTCAATTTGGTGCTAAATTCACAATCATAGGCTAAAATTTGGCAGAGATATTGCACTTTTCCCAACCGTACTATAATATCTCTAATTCCCAATGACTTTGTACAGGAGGCATTGCCTTTTCATGTCAAATAACGATTGTTGAGTCTTCCTGGGTACTATTGTAACATCAAACCTATTGTTCAGTGATTTCAAGGTATAAAGCAGTTTATAAGCTTCTGTTTGGTACCACATTAACAGTCATAAGCCAAAATTTGACAGAGAAATTCAAGTTTTCCCCAAATCAACCACAAAATGTAAAATTTCCCATTGACTTTGTACAGGCGGCGCCGCTTCCAGCACCACCCCTACTGTCCCAAACTTAAACACTTGTTACTCCCCCAGAATGTTACCTAGAACAATGAAACTTCACAGGGAGCTAGCTAGCACAGTAACATAGCTTCAAAATGAGATCAAATTTTTTACATAAACTTTCTTACTTTGGAAAATATTGAAAAATTAATGCTGAAAAAATAGAAAAAAGCGTAACAGCAGCACCCTATTTGGGTGGCAAGTTCATAACACGCGACCATATTTGTCATATGGCCATGTGTTTTGAACTCGCCACCCAAAAAGGGTGGTTTTGTTATGCTTTCCCCCCCCCCCAAAAAAAAAATCATTTAAAAATGAGTGATATCTCAGCTCAAGGGAGGGGTATTACTGTGAAATTGGTCTCATTTGAAAGCTGAATGCAAGCTCTATCATAGCTGTGAATTTGAATGATTTAGCACTTGAACTCGCGACACTGGACGCGACCGAATATGAAAAGGCGAGGGTGATTGAGGGGGGAGAGGAAGAGGTACACACAAAGTCTATGGGATTGCGCACCCTCCTATACATTTGCCATGATAACTTTATAGATATTTACTTTTGAGCTGCAAGCTTATTGTCTCCTGCATCTTTTGATACCATATTTATCAATTTTCGGCCATTTAGTAATGCAAAACACTTCATGCTGTACGAGAAACGGATTACATACATGCAGATAACTCAAAAACTATTTGAGATAGAGGTCTGAAACTTTATAGGCTTATTCATTATAAGACACCCCAACTAGATACAAGCTTTTAGAAACTTTGGCCTCACCATGGCCGAGATCTTGGGGAGGGGCTGTCCCCTCCCCCAGCCACAAGTTGACAAAAATTAGGGTTAAGAATTTTTTTTCTTCAAATGATGAAACCCCTTGAATTGAAATTTCAAGAGCAATCTAAATGTGGTGAGTAATTCAGCCTTAGACTAAAGGGAGGGAAAAAATTGGGGGCCCAAAAAAAAAAATCAAATATTTTCTCCAATTTTTTTTTTACTACTGCACCCTACATTATAGTGGATGTCATTTCTGAAATCTACAGGAAATTTCCTTTTAGAAAATGTCTACTTTTGTAGGGATAGAGTTAAGATTTTTAAAGTTATGACACTTTGATAATGATAGCAGGCCTCTACAAAAAATTTATTTTTCATTTGCCATGTTGGGCAAGTGAAATTTTTTTTTGCTTGCCTGAAAGCAAAAAACACTTGCCCAAATTTTCTTTTCATTTTCTTTGTTTTAGTAGCAAATATCATCTCATAAATGTCTAGATACAAAGAGCCTAAAAGACGAAAATATAAACAGCACCACTAAATTTGGATTAAAATAAATAAATAATTAAATAAATACTAAACAAATATTAATTGAAAAATTAATGAAATCATTTTCATGCCAAATTATCTTTTTCTACATGTAACAAAAAGAAAAAATAGTGTTAAAATAAACATTAAAAAAGGTAAGAAAGAAAATGCATCCGAATTATAAATGAGTCTGATGTTAAGACTAGCATCATACATCGGAAACTCTGCTAGATCAGAGATGTTTTGAATAAACAAATCAGCTTATTTCACAAGTTTTATTTTAGTAGCATCATCTCATAAAAGTCCACAAACAAAGAGCCTAAAAGACAAAAATATAAGCAGCACAACTAAATTAAAATCTAAAAGAAAAAATGAATTAAAAAAAGAATTTAAATACTTAAAAAATATTAATTGAAAAATTAATGAACTCATTTTCATGCCAAATTATCTTTCTTCTACATGTAAAAAAGATAAGAAAAAGCATTGAAATAAATATAAGCAAGAAAATATATCTGCATTTATATTACTTTTTAATCTATAAAAATATTACAATGAGTCTGCATGTTAAGACTAGCAACATACATGTACATTGGAAACTCCACGATCGGCGAGATATTTTGAATAACAAATCAGCTTATTTCACAAGTTTTTAGGATTTGATTTCAATTGTAAGGTAAGGTTTTCTACAGGAGGAGAGCCCTGTGTATAAAGTATTTTGTCTAGTTCGTGTTTATAAACACGTTTTTTGTTGTGTTTTTGAGGTGAAATGTTTGTGGAAATCGTCCCGAGCTGCAACCCATGTTATTGATAAACTCCTGGGCCACTGGCGCTGGCTGCAGAGGTGGTTGCAACACACTTCTGTTGCACTTAGCTCAAACCATCGCTTGCCCGATCGGGAAAGTGACTTTGGACT
>CALNVZ010002100.1:36199004-36220257 GCA_940671915.1 Paracentrotus lividus
CCGGGCAAGCGGGTTTGTCGCGCCCTGGATAGGTGCACGATGTTTAGATTTAGGTGATGTAACACAAAAGGGGGCGAGTTCAAAACACATGGCCATATGGTAGATTTGATGGTCATCATACACTCACTCTATGATTCCAATATGTATTCATTTTATTCATTATTGTGTTTGAAGGGAACTCAGGAAGGGACAAACTTGGCCAAGGAAGGTCAGTCTTCAGTGATCTTCCATCTGACCTTTCACCAGATGTAGGACGCTACTCGACCCAATCCAGTAGCCGTTACCCTATGGACAGCAGTAGGGACCTCTTGAGAAATATGCCAAGATTTGACGATCTTAGCCCCGGACGTCATAACTTGAACAGGGCCACTGACTACACCTGAGACCGCTGCAAAGGTGGAGCTACAGAAAGCCTTACTCACTGAGCAAGCTTATACTCTAGAGATGTAAGACTTTTTTTTTTTGGGGGGGGGTTGGAAATCTTTAATGCATCTAGCAAATTCTGAGCAATTTATTTGTAAGCATTGATTAAGTACCACAATACAAAGATTACTTCATTTTTCTCAACTGAACTGGTACATTGATGTCATAAAACAACATAGAAATATTGTATATTTTCCCGCCCAATTTATTTGTCAATCAATTGCAATCGAATCAAAATGTTGCAGTCAAAAATCGTATTCAATCATCAAATACGATGTTTTGATGGATTTCGTACATTGCGCGTTCTTCTTACATAATAAGCATGTACATTCCGCAATAACTATTCAAATCTCTTTACCTGTCAACATTTCCCCATTCCGTATAACTCAATTTGCACTAATCTGAAATGCACAAATAATGAAAATTAAGCCTGTTATCTGAATTTTGACTTTGCAACCATTACTTTGTTGCCTAAAACGAATCTGACAGCATATGAACACGAAATTTGACCTAAGTCCAGTCTGTTCGCATCAAAACACACGACATTTAATACACATTAATAAAAAATGGATTGATAGCAATGTATGTAAATTGGCCGTGAAATCCTATATTGAAACTTTTATTAATGAATATCCTATACAATGTCTGTTTATATAGATGGTCGTAGCGACTTCTGTTTTGCGTTGTCATATAGAAAAACCATATAATCAATGCATTATGACAATCCAACCAACCTTTTAGGGAGCGTAACAAGTGATGAGATCAAACAAACATGAGGACAAACAAGGACAATTCCAGGAGAAGCCCAGGTCGATGCCAAGCAATACCATGAGGAGGATGAGTGGAGGCAGAGGACAGGGTGGTGGAGGAGGGGGAGGAGGTGGAAACAGGCGCCTCTCTGGCGGAGGAGGAGGCGGGGGTGGAGAGAACTTTGGAGGCAGACAACAGCAGCGTGGTGGAGGCCGTGGTGGTCAGGGAGGTGGACAGCGGGGTGGTTCCCGTGGAGGAATGCAGCAGAGAGGTGGCCGAGATAGAGGCCGTGACTGGCAGCAGAGGGGTGGAAAGCAGCAAGGACAGAAAGGCCAGAAGCGCAGGATGGAATCACCTGGCAGTGGTATGAATCATTATACCTATAAATCTAGTTTAATGCTGATAGTAGAACATAGAAATCACTGTTTCATGCATTGTAAATGACTCAGGTATATAACAAAGACATTTTTGTCCCTGCCGAACGAGTTCGAGCAGGGGACTATGAAACGGGCCCCGTACGTATGTGTGTCCGTCCGTCCGTCCGTCCGTGCATCCGTATGTGATCAAAATCTTCAATTTGCTACTCCTTCGCCATTTTTCATCCGATTTCGATTCCGTTTGCTTTATATGATAGCACTAGGTGATAGCTACAAAAACCTCTTCGCAGAATTTTGACCTTTGACCTTTGACCCTGATTTTTGACCTATAATGTTAATTGGCTACAAAATGCTACTCCTTCACCATTTTTTAACCGATTTCGATTCTGTTTGCTTTATGTGATAGCACTAGGTGAGGACTACAAAACTTGTTCACAGAATTTTGACTTTTGACCCCTTTGACCTTTGACCTTGATTTTTGACCTATATTGTTAATTGGCTAAAAAATGCTACTCCTTCACCATTTTTCTTCCGATTTCGATTCCGTTTGCATTATGTGATAGCACTAGGTGAGGACTACAAAACTTCTTCGCGGAATTTTGACTTTTGACCCCTTTGACCTTTGACCTTGACTTTTACTTGTATTGTACATTGGCTACAAAATGCTACTCCTTCCACCATTTTTCATCCGATTTCGATTCCGCTTGCTTTATGTGATAGCACTAGGTGAGGACTACAAAACTTCTTCACGGAATTTTGACTTTTGACCCCTTTGACCTTTGACCTTGATTTTTACTTATATTGTACATTCGCTACAAAATGCTACTCCTTCACCATTTTTCATCCAATTTTGATTCCGCTTGCTTTATGTGATAGCACTAGGTGATGGCTACAAAACTTCTTCACAGAATTTTGACCTTTGACCTTTGACCTGGATTTTTGACCTATATTGTTAATTGGCTACCAAATCCTATTCCTTCGCCATTTTTCATCCGATTTCGATTCCGTTTGCTTTATGTGATAGCACTAGCTGAGGACTACAAATTTTCTTCACAGAATTTTGACTTTTGACCCCTTTGACCTTTGACCTTGACTTTGACCTATAATGTACATTGGCTACAAAATGCTACTTCTTCGCCATTTTTTACCCGATTTCGATTCCGTTTGCCTTATGTGATAGCACTAATCGTGATATAATGGGAATTTTACATTATCGGCGGGGACATATATTGCGCATCGCGTAATTTACTAATCCACTTGTTATTACTTGGTTTAATGGAAGATTGGATGTTGATTTGTTTATTCTTCAATTGCCAAAGTTACATAAAATACCTCTGTAACATTTGCTATTATAAAATATATACATGGATCCTAATCAAATGATTGGTTGAGATGGGGTCATGTGACATGCATCATCATTTTGACTGTTACATCAACTGTGCATTTTTTTCCTAACAAGCTTTCATTAGCAAAGTCAATTGGCACGCTTGGGCTTCAATGTTACGGAAGCGAGCTGCCAGGCGCGCATATGCTTGCACGTATACACATATCCTTTTTGTTATACACACTGGGAGCCCCCCAGCTATGGCTGTCATAATAAAAACAACACCCAAACCAGATTGATCTATAGTCTAAAGATTCATTGATTTATCAAATTACAAGGATCCATATATCTTATTTCATAAAACAAATAACGTTTGGCTCTCATTCATGCATTTGGTCAAATAAGCGCTTTCGATAACTTCAGAATTGTCTAAAGCCACCCTGCTATGCGTCATTGCTTCAAACAATTACTAAAGTTATCTCATGTGGTCAATAATTTGACCCAATGCATTCAGAGCAGCTCGTTATAAATTGTTAACTGATTTTACAATAACATGAAGTTTACATGTAAAATAAAGACATCAATCAATGCCTGGTTTGACTTGAAAATGGAAGATGTAACATCAAAGCGATTTTGGTACACAATATGAAATTGATGATTGACGAGCACTGTCAGCGGTTGAAAGGTCTTCGTTAGCATCTGTTGTAAATGTACCTTCTATTTTCACCCAGGGAATCATCAGAACAGAAGTGGAAACGATGGTTGGAACAAAAGGCAGGGAGATCAACCCCAAGCCTCTCCTCGAGGTCAGCCCCCGATCAAACGAGTTGCCGTTGGAAAAGATGTAAGTACCAGAAAAGTAGTCCTTCACTTGCAGAATAGTAAACAAGTTGTGAGGCGTGATGGTTATTAAGTGCTTTTGCAGGGCTTCATTTTTAAAGAATATTGCATAATCCTCCACAAAGTTACCAATGTACATGTACCTCTAGAGGTGTTTGTGCTTTACTGACACCTGTATCAGACGACCATCTTGTGTGAAATTGATTCCCACTATGTAGAATGCGCTTTTCTTCTCTCCAATATGCAGACTTTATATGGGCTTCTCTATACTATTGAATGATTGCTTATAATTAAAGCTAATCTAGTGTTGTAGTCATGAGATTGAATTGTGGAAGAATTCTGAAATTGATGGGAAAGGTTGATAACAATGCACCTAAGAATTGAGTATATGAATATAAAAAAGGCCTAAGTCCATAGGAGGCCATTTCGAGATAATCGAAAAAAACTGAATATTTTTTTAATTTGGGCAATAAAAGTATATTTGGCCAAAAGACATCAGAGAACATCATAAAACAAATTTAAGTGTAAATTTTTTATGAACATAAATTTTCAAGATACTTGTGGGCGGGGCCTTTTGTCTGGTGGACTTGGGTCGTTTTTAGAATCATATGGACTTAGGTCGTTCTTACATTCATATAAATGGTAGACTTCTGTAGTACTGAATGTATAAAAATGATACACAAGAGATTTCTTTTATATATCAGACAAAAAGGGCCCCTTATCTTTTTGTATTTTAGGTTTTTTTATATTTTTTTATAACTAACGTGTTTTGGGATGAGCGAGTGGGTGTGGGTGTGGGTGTGTGGGTTTTAAATGTGAGGACATGTGTAGGTGTTCAAATACTGAAAATAAAAGTTTGCAAAATGATGTATTATTCACGTTTAACAGTTCACTGTTCTTCCATCCATGAAACCAAGAAGTCTTGAGCACACAAACAACAGTTCAAGAATTGGGGGGGGGGGGTCAGTTAAATAGAAAAAACAAGAAATACAGAGGGCGTCCCCACTTAAGCTAAGGTTGGGGGTGTAAATGGAGTGAGAACTTTTCCTTAGCAAGGACCTTTATTTCATGTTTGCCAGAGATCGTGGGGTAAAATGCTTTTGTAAATGGGCAGAATTTTTTATTTTATTGATTATCAGTGAATTTTGTGGTAAAATTCTTTAAAAAAAATTTAAAAAAACTTTAATTGTGTTGTGAGCGAATTATGTAAGAAAACATCAATCCTGAATCCACCCTGCATGCCCCACATCCACACACTCACATCAGCATAGGAATTACTTTTTTTTGGTTTTTTTGAGGAGCTATTTTTTTAATATACCGAGTGAGTAAAAAAAAACTTTACACCTAGAAAAATGTCAAGAAAAAGAAAACCAATTGATAAAACCCAAATTATTTTACATATTCTGAAAGAGTAACTCCTCCCGCATCTTCTGGTACCATTTTTGTGTGGTATGTCTTTACGCTTGGATGAACACAACGCATTTTTTGCGAACATGTCAATTTCGAATTGTGCCAGAATGGGAGTAAAATCCAAACAACAAAAAGCTAGAGAAAGGCAACTTCATCCTGATTAAAAAGCATAACTTTTTAACGAAAATGTCTTTCGCTTAATAGCTTGGCAGGGGTGTTGTTATACATATTGACTACATTTTGTATGAAAATTAGATTGACCCGTGAAGTAATGCACGAATGAGTACACATTAAAGAGCAAATTGCAACTGACAGACCTAAAAAGGCCTCCTAATACTTTTGAAAAGTGTTTATTTTGTCTTTGACGTGTGCTCACTCATGCCTGAATGTAGTCAATATGTGTACCAACATCCCTGCCAAGTTATTAAGCGGAAGACATTTTCGTTAAAAAATTATGCTATTTTAATTAGGATGAAGTTGCTTTTTTCTAGCTTTTTGTTGTTTTGATTTTACTCCCATTCTGGCACAATCCGTAATTGACATGTTCGCAAACAATGCGTCGTGTTCATCCAAGCGTAAAGACATACCACACAAAAATGGTTCCAGAAGATGTGGGAGGAGTTACTCTTTCAGAATATGTAAAATAATTTGGAGTTTATAAATTGGTTTTCTTTTTATTGACATTTTTCTAGGTGTAAAGTTTTTTTTGACTCACTCGGTATATTGACACACACCCACCTAAACACCCCTCACACACCCTCTGACACACACACACACACACACACACACACACACAGAAGCACAAACATCTGCAAGTGAACTTCACCTTCTTACTTTTTTTTCCATGTAAAGTGGAAATCTGTGGGACCTCCTCTACATCTAACTCATGAGCAGCTATTTTGAGGTACTCAAGGTTAAACAAGAAGTAATGAGAGAGGGCGCTAGATATGAATGTAAGAAAAGCCTAAGTCCTGGACTTAGGCTTTTCTTACATTCATACCAGATCCTCATCCTTTATTTAAGGCATTTCTGAGATGATTTTAGATTCATCATTTATGCACAAGATGGGTCAATGTATAAGGAACAATTTCCCATATATAACTCAATATCGCCAAAATTTGGACTTAGGCTTTTTTATATTCATATACTCCATTGTTTATTGATGGGAGGTTTTTGAACCAAGAATATTATAAGAAATTTACCAAATTCCTCTAAGAGGAACATGCACTGCACACAAAAATGCATGTATGGGACTACATGAACATGTGCTCACATGTGCGGACCCGCACATGTCAGCTTTTATGTCATATTATCACTATGAGGGCATTTGAAGAGCAATCCTTTTCAGTGGAACTCTGTACTATAAAATACTTCCTAAATACTTTGAAAATAATTTGAAAGCTCACAATTATTTTGTTGACCCATGGTTCACCTCTCCCACTACACTAGATTCTCTTTAACTCTCTATTTACAGACACCAGGAGATAGAGCCCCAGAGATGCAGCAGATAGATGCAGGCAGAAGGAACAGGAAGAGGAATAAAAAGAGAGGTCCTGACCGACCCGGTCAACAGGGACTTGGAAGGGGCGGCCAGAGAGGTGACAGGGGCCTTGACCGACCCGGCCAACAGGGATTTGGAAAGGGTGGTCAGAGAGGTGGCAGGGGTGGCCTGACAGGAGGCAGGGGCGGCAAGAAAGGTGGCAGGGGCGGCCAAAGAGGTGGCAGAGGCGGCCAGAAAGGTGGCAGGGGCGGCGAAAGAGGTGGCAGAGGCGGCCAGAGAGGTGGAAGGGGTGGCCTGAATAGTGGCTTCAAGGATATAAAAACGGTAAATTGCCATTTTGATCAACACCCACTTTGACTAATGTCCGTTTAGCCTCATCCCACATGGTCTAATTCTCATTTCGTCTACAACCAGATTGTCTAATTAACTTGAGGTCTATATGTCACTTTGCCTATTTACCATTTCGTCTAATGTCCATTTCGTCTAATGTCCAATTGGTCTATTACCATTTGGTTGGTTCCTGTAACCTACTGGAAATATACTAGATATTCATTTGGGCAATAGACGAAAAGGCAATTAGAACATTTGGCTAAAGACGAATTGGCAATTAAACCAAATGAGAATTAGACCAAGTATGTATAAGACCCAATGGAAGTTATACCAAACTGTTAGTAGAACATTTGGGTTTAACCCATGTGTTAGATGATCAGAGAATTATGCCAACTGCTGTTAGACCGAGTGGATATAAACCAGAAAAACAGCATGGAAGCAGAAGAAGTTGAAAGCTTACAAGAAGTTTACAAGGAAGTTTACAAGAAAGCTTACAAGAAGTTTGGTAGATTCATGGCAACGATTAATGTATATTCAAACTCGATTCAAAGTATTTTAGTAAATTCATTGATAACGCTGTTGTTAAAGAATGTTATGTCACCATGCGAGCCACATAGTAGAGTTGAAAATTTTCATTTATTTATCTTTTTCAGGAAGGGAAAGAAAAAGGAGATATGTTCGAGATGGAAACTCCCGCAGCTGTGAGTCAAATCAAAATACAAAAAAAAATATTTTACCTTAAAATGGCAGTATTGATTATACTATTATAGGGATAAATTGGATAATATATCTGAGATATTTAGTCATAAATGCCTGGTATGAATTTGGGTTGAACATTGATGCTATGACAAGAATTATTAATGATTTGGTTTACATAGTATTTCTAGTAAAAAGAGAACAGTCTTAATTTTCTTACAGAAGTGATATATCTATGCAAGATGTTAGAGGAAAATGTAGTATTACTTCGTGTTCATGTGATTTTTCACCAAGAAAAGAAATGTTCCTCAGGTATTGATAAGGCAAGGGCATCCATGAATGAACAAAAGCTTGTTCTAGAAGTAATTAAATGCTTAAAATATTTTTAAAAATATATGATATGATTGTCTATTTGAATGAAACCTTTCTAGGATCAAGCTGCTGGGGAGTCATCAACCGGCAATCTCTGACGAGAACGGTCAGTCATTGACCACTCCGTCTGATCAGGCTCATGAGAAGCCTAGATCCAGACAGGGGTCCAAGTCACCAACTCCAGAAAAAGAAGAGGAAGAGGAAGATGATTGTCCGTTTTCAATCCAAACGTCTCCGTGGTAGGTGTACCACAATGAGCTACGACGCTGTTGCAGTTCAGCTCGTTCCTCGTATTCCCCCCTAAGTTTAAAACGCCACTGGTTACTCATGGCGAATGCTCACAAGAAGCCTCACCTTTGATGGTTGTGAAGATTGAGATGCACATATGTATTTCTCTTACTACCTTGTCTTCTTTGCTGAGTTTACCTTCCAAGTGAACATATCTGTCTTGTTACAGTGATAGTTTTATGTCTCTTGGTGGGCATCATATTTATTCTACCCTGCAAACTTTCTGTTTAATGTCAGAAAAGCTGCTTTGTTAGCTGGTATTCTCACTTTGTAATCGCTCAAAGTGAATTTGGGATCGGAACTGGCATATATGCAAACAAGACAACAGTAATTTCTTAGTTAAAACAAACATTTAGTTCTTTGGCAAAGGTGCAAATTTTCAGGTGCTATGGACATCTGGCAAAGAGTATTTTTGTCTTGCACACAAAGAGTTAACTGGAACAGTGAGGAACGCTTACTTTCAAAGCATCGTTCGTTTTCCACAGTTCCAATGAACAATGTTCAAATGGGGAAAGAGGTACAAGCTTACAATGGGAATTATTCTCCAGAAGTTCCAAAAAATTTGCTGTGATGAAACAAATTAAATTTTGTGGAATGAGCAGCTGTACGCAAATTTTTTTCATCTGGTAATAAAAGGGATCCACACTTTGCTGTCCTGTAAACAAAATCACCTGGTTGTTGGCAAGTGACAACTATCTTAAATCAAGATTCGGCCATCAAAGATGAACAGTGAGGAATGCTTTCTTTCAAAGCATTATTCATTTTCCTCAGCCTCCAAATGAACGATGTTCAAACGGGGAAAGAGGTACAAGCTTACAATGCAGAAGTTCAAAAAAATTTGCTGTGAGTGAAACAAATTAAATTTTGTGGAATGAGCAGCTGTACGCAAGAAAAGAGAATAGTGGTACCATGCAGGAATCATATCAGAGAAGTAAAAGAAGGTATCAACTTTATCAGATAGTACTTTGAAACCCAGGATTCAAATATGCTGTTACTGAAATTGTTTTTAAGGCCTTTTGTCCTTTGAAATGCAATATAGCCATCCCTGAGCTAATGATGATAATTAGCCTTGTTATTATAGTGTATAGAAATGCTCCTGCATATCCCAAATCAACTTGAGAACATTTGCACAGTTAGGGTGTGTTATCAGCATTTAGTCACGCAACTGTGCTGACGTTGTAACACAACCTGCTGCAGCACCAAGGCAGAAGTTTTTGCCAAGCCAAATATTTGACAAATGACAGACCAAATCAAAGCTGCACAATAGTGTTTTACATTTTTTGATGTGATTAACCCTATTCAGACTGGCATTTTCAAGAGGAGATTTTGACTGGGGGGGGGGGGGTCCATATTTGAAACCCCCCCCCTCCCGAGATCTCGGCTGCGGATAGTCCGCTCCGGCGAATTTCGCGTCTGCGAACGTCGCTGCACATGTAAAGGGTGTCGCTGGTATGTTTTTTTTGAAAAAAAAATTCACGTATTTAATTTATGCTAATTTATGCATACTCATGTATGCAAATTAGATGCTTTTTATGGAAATCGTTAATATTTCATTAATAAATATAGTTATGAAGCCCAAATTTTTCTAAAAGTTGCTGAGTAGCAAAGACAACAGTATTGAATAGACAAATTCAGAAATTTCAAATTAATTCTTTGTATTCTATTGTTTTATGAATTTCTTATGTATTCTATTGTTTTATGAATTTCTTATGATTTCTATTGTTTTTATTTCTTATGTATACTTTGTTTTGTAATTTTTTATGCTTGAGAAATGTATTTTGATCATATAAAGACAAATTTAATCAATCAAAAGGCTCAGAAGGCACAATTATCAGTGTTATAAAGAAATTGAGAAAAAGCAGTATTTTGTACACAAACGCATGCAAAATGACGATTTTCGTTCAATTTAGGCCTGACATGCGATTACGTAATTGGCATAACGCGACAACGGAGTATCCGATTTTTTTTTCGAACTTGGTGTCAAAATTTGCGAGACACTTGAAAGAAAAAAGTCATAAAGCGCCGGGTTGCGATTCGCAGTGGTTGCGCGGCAGTCGCGGATTTCGTACAGGGCCCCCCCCCCCAGTCTGAATAGGGTTAAATGCAACACTGTTCTTCAGATTAAGGCGGAAGTCATCCATGATAGCTAGCAAATGATTCCCCTTTTTTAGGTGTGAAAAAGGAAGTGACTTGAACTCACCATTGTAGTCGATGTTTTCAGTGCACTGACTGTGTACTCAAAACTGACTGCGATGAATACTTGAATAATGTATTTGTCTGTGACAAGACTTACTGTACAGTATCTTTACAAAGTTTATTAACACTATGAATATGGTGCAATGGATATGGGCCTGTACATTTTTGACGCTCATGAGATTTTGTCCGTTTAACAACTGACTATGTTCACAGTGTAATCATTGGACTTAGTCTGTATGTCTTGGTGGATTATAATTCAAATTCTCATGTGCAATAGAGTAATAGAACTCATTTTTCATCTGGAATTAAAAGGGATCCACACTTGGCTGTCCTGTAAACAAAATCACCTCCTGGTTGTTATCAAGTGACAGCTATCTTAAACCAAGGTTAGACATCAGAGAAATCCGACTTGGCTGCATAAAAATCAGAAGAGCTCCTGGCAATGTATTAAGAACAAGAGGTAGATAGCATAGCCAGTGTGCCACCCAAGATATCTCTAGTGTTTTCACCAAATACGATACGGAACCAAAAGAGGTTTTACAAGAGAGCAAGTGTAAGAAGGCTTCTACAATGAAGCAACTGGCATTTCAGAGGAACTTTTACAAGTCATCTTCTTCCTCTCATGCACTTCATTCATTCTCGTTTAGAAGCAACAATAGCAGAAATGTCAACATTCTTCAAATACCTTTTTTTTAGCATAAAGACATGGTGGATGTTGTGCATTCAAAATTTACGTTTAAAACATGCATTTGATATCGAAGAACAAAAGAAGATTATTGAAACAATGGTCATTCCTTTGTGGGGGAGCATTTGGAGATAAGGAGAGTTATGCAGATATAAATGCAGGTATCATCAAGGCACTTAATATTGAAGAGGGCTTGACATGTACCTACCTTTCGTAGTATTTTTAAAAGCATATGATATATATCTGAAACCATTTTCCAATGGACTGAGTATAGTATACTATTATCATTAGTACAAGAGAGCAGGTTTAACGAAAGTTAAAGTTCGCTGTTAAGTGGTAGAGGAATAATCTGCAGCAGCAGAATAAAGATTTCAACTTCGCCTACATTTGACATGTTCTTGGGATCATGTCAGTGTAGCAAAGGATGGCATATTTAATTTGCCTTGATTCAATATGGCGTATGTCAATGTTATGCTTCAAGGATTTATCTACAGGAAGCTATATGTTTTCGGCTATCAAAAATATAGTGCAGAAAACAACCAAGTGAAGACAACCCTCTAAGTGGTGGTTGTTTGTTTATGTGCTTTCGACTCGCTTCACAAAACTGCAACACAAGGGACCTTGGTTTCCATAAACTTGTAATTGGCAGCTGTGATTGGGAGAAAAAGTATCCTCATCAACCCTCAAATGTTTTTTATGCCTCCGCCACCGAAGGTGGTGCCGGAGGCATCATGTTTTCGGGTTGTCCGATCTGATTAGATTTTGGAGTATGTAGGTCAAAGGTCAAGGTCATGGAGGTCAAAAATAGTGAAATTCTATGTTTTGAGTTCGTTATCGCGATATCTCAAGAACCATTTGAGATATCAACTTCAAACTTGGGGATAGTATGTACCACCATAAGAAGATGATCTGATTAGATTTTGGAGTATGTAGGTCAAAGGTCAAGGTCACGGAGGTAAAAAATAGTGAAATTCTATGTATTGAGTTCGTTATCGCGATATCTCAAAAACCACTTGAGATATCAACTTCAAACTTGCAGATAGTATGTACCGCTATAGGAAGATGATCTGTTTAGATTATGGATTATATAGGTCAAAGGTCAAGGGTCATAGAGGTCAAGATGTGAAAATCCATGTATTGAGTTTGTGCTCGCAATATCTTGGGAACCAATTAAGATATAAACTTCAAATTTAAGGGTAGTATCTATCACTAGAGGAATATGGTCTGATTAGGTTTGGGGTCACAAGGTCAAAGGTCAAGGTAAAAAATGTCGTTCTATAAAGCAAAATGAATAGATGAATGTGCGACATTTTTCTGATCTGGCAATGGCGGAGGCATATATTTCGACCGCGCGCGGTCGAGGATTCATCTTGTTTTTTCTTTCATATTTTTTTTTCTTTTTTTCTTGGGGAGATGGGTGCCTTAATCTTGGATAAACACTTTAGGTCACAATTGATATACAAAAAGAGAAGGCAGGTGCTCTATATAAGGCTACAGGTGCCATTTCATAAATCTTGGGTGATTCATGGGTGTTTTTATGGCTTATCTTGTCATCACCTTAGTACCTTGAAAGCTGGTTCAAGCAATTTGCTCTTTGAACCCTATTCTGAAACTGTTGGCTCTTATTTCTTGATTAACAGGCAAGAAGTATGTGGTGCCAGTCACTGGGTTCTTCTGCAAGCTGTGCCGTCGCTTCTACACCAATGAAGCCAGCGCCTGGGTGACCCACTGCAGGACAGAATCTCACTTCAATGCAGTCAAGGTATTGGAGTATGCCAACTCTCATATAATTTTTAGTGGAGAGAGGGGGGGGGGCAAAATAAGCTGAGAGCTGAATTAAATTGGCTGACCTTGTTGTTGACATTCTTCAAGACCACGTTATGTACCTATATGAAATAATACATGTCAGCACATTTCAACTGACTCTCTTTTTTTCTTTTTTTAGCATGGAATACTCCTCAGGGAGTGGAGATTGTGCACTGTAAAAGTGCGGGATGGTAAATGAATCCCATGACCGGGGTAATAATATACTGTAAGCGCTGTGATTTAGTTTACTATGAAGAGCGCACTAAATGCTAGTTATTATTATTATTATTATGAATTGGATATGTATAGCTACATAGCAAATTATTTATGAATTCATTCAACTTACCCTGCCCAACTGATATGGTCAAAAGTCAGGTAGGTCACATTATGTAATTTGCATATGTAAAGCCTTTAATATTTTACAAATGAAATATATAAGAACTGATCCATAACCTGCATTCTTATTCATCTTGTCAAATAGGCTAAAGAAGCAGCCATAGCAGCTGCTTTGGCGGAGAAGAAGGCTCTTGAAGAAGCAAAGGCTGCTGAAGAAGCAAAGGCCGCAGAAGAAGCTAGGGTCGCAGAAGAAGCTAAGGCCGCAGAAGAAGCTAAGGCCGCGGAAGAAGAAAAGGCCGCAGAAGAAGCTAAGGCTGCGGAAGAAGCGAAGGTCGCGGAAGAAGCGAAGGCGGCGGAAGCGGTGGAAGAAGCAAAGGCGGCGGAAGAAGCAAAGGCCACTGAAGAAGCTAAGGCCCCGGAAGAGGCTAATCCTGCAGAGGAAGCCAATGCTGCAGAGGAAGCGATGGCCGTGGAAGAGAAGAGCATGGAGGTTGTGAAGGATGATGCAGACACTGGTAAGGAAGATTGATAAAGAGGTGTTTGTGACCTTGATGTTCATAGTATCATTTTATAAAGGAGGCACTGTGAAGCATATGTTTGAGCAATATTGACACCTGAGATTAGTAAGTTACAGAGGATGAGCTTCTGAGTGCTGGCCATAAACTCCAGAATGACTGCTTGCTGGGCATTTTATAATAAGTATGAGCCTAGTTGTAGAGTGAATGTAGAGATATCAATTACATATTTATATTGTAATTGAGTTCAAATCTATTTTTGAGATGAAGGAACATATATATTTAAAGGTTGGCAGGGCATGTCTACCTCAACCTTTCTTTGCTTATCCTTATCTATTATAAATTATGTACCAGATATCTTGGTAGATAGTTATTTTTAGTTTTGACCATTCAGTGTATACTTCCTTCGATTCCAACAGATTTTATTTTCATATTATATATTTCTGGTCAGTTTCCTTCGTTTTTCAAATTTATATTTAAAAAAAAGCTGCATCACTTGACTGTGATCCGTCGCATTTATCCCCAAGTTAATTTCTATCCTTCTGGTGTATGCCAGGTATCAATAGCTTCTGACCACTTGAGCATTGAAGAGTTAACAGGTTTCAGGGACACTCTCAGCGTGAGTTTCCTATAGCTCAGCTGGGAGGGCGCCTGTCTAGTAATCAGGAGGTCTGAACCCCATTTTCTTTCCTCATTTTTTCATATTATGCATTTCTAGTCAGTTTTCTTTGTTCATGTTTTTTTGACACATTACCATGACTCATTAAATGAATGCAAACTCTCAATTCTAACAGGTGGTACTAATGAAGACGAGACTCTAGCAGAAGAGGATCAGCCAAGTCAAGAGACCGAAGCTGATCAGGTAACCTCAAAAGATGGAAAGGAGGATGAGGTGGAGACCGTGGATGAAGTTGAGACAGTGGATGAAGTAGAAGACGAGGTTACAGAAGAAGAGGAGGTGATGGAGGTAACTGATACTGTTGGAGGAGATGAAGAAGAAGTAGGAGGAGAGGTTAGAGAAGGAAATGATGAGATGGTTGAAAGTGGAGCTATGGAGGTAACTGATGCAGTTGGTGGTGATGAGGATGAAGGAGAAGCTGAGGTTGTTCAACCTGTGGAAGAGGAGAAGAGTCCAAGAGCTGGTGCTCGGAGGACAACACGCGCTCGTAAGCGATAGATAATGAATTAGTCTGGCAAGCATCCACAAGGGTGTGGTCCCAAGGGGTCTGGAGATAGAGATTTGGAGGAGGTTTGTGTACATATAGTGAGTAATGATTGAACGAGTCAACCTGTAGATTAGCATGGAAAGTGACTGTTAGGGTGTGGTTCAAGGGGTTTATTAAGTGAAGGAGGTTTGTGTACATATGGAGCAAATGGATTTCAAATGAATTGTAACTAAGAAGTAAAATGTAGGGTAGTCAGGAAAACGTCCACTAGGTAGGTTCCCAGGGGGTTTGTTCAGGTCACCATAAATTGATGGAAGGAGGATTATGCTTGTGTACATTTTTACAAATAATTAAGATTAGGATTTACTTTGGATACAGTGGGAAGGGTGTAAATGAGAATTGTTTTTCGAAAGTAAAAGAATTTTGTATGCATGTGCATAATTTCTCAGGAACTAATCAGTACAAGTGGTTAGCAGAGTTATTCAACCTATATCACATTTTTTGAAAACTTTCTGATTTGGAGCCAAAACGATTTTGTTTTTTTGTGTAGGTTTGTGACTCAAAGATTATACATGTAGGTCCAAATGAAATTTATTATCTGTGAAAAGGAAACTTGCGTCATAGAGAAGATTCTGATTTTTTTCATAAAAACTGTCAATTGAATGTAAGATAGGCAAGAATAAAGTGTGTAATTTGTAAATTTTAATGTTGTTTATTGTTTGTATAGAATAATGCTGAATTCTCATTGAAAGATAAAATCTTGATTCCTTATTTTATCAACATATTATACAAATTGTGATTTTCATTGTGACATTTACCGTCACTACAAATTCCTCAAGACATTAATGGCCAAGTTCCCTTTCTTTATTCATGATAACATATTCGCTAGAATTTTGGTTGTACCAAACCACAATACAGTCTAGATTATGCCAACTCAGATACCGATCTACGAATGTTACTTTTCATTTGGGTTTTTACCAAGATTATGCCTCCTAGTTGTATGCTTATTTAGCTGTGTAAGGTATATAGACGAATTCGGTTTGGGTGACGTTTTGTATTGGTGGCAGGCATTGCGGGGGGGGGGGGGGGGGCTTCCTATGTACTATGCATGCTCCTTGTGTGCGCAAGTATGCGTAACAAAGGAAAAAGTACAAACGCGCAGACATATGCGCTCATGGCGTATGCGTAGTACTCTGGGTAGCCCCCAGCTATATGGCGGGCACATAGAGGGCTCACTTCCATGAAATGCTGCCTGAATTTGTCTATAGAAAGTCATTTGGCAGATTGTGAATCATGAAGATTTTATGAAGTTTGTATAATTATTTTTTAATATTTTAAAGAATTTTTTTTTTGTTCTGTAGGCTCTTTCTTGCATCACGTTTTTCAGGTTTTAAATTGTTTTTAATATTATTTTTTACAAGCATTATTCAAACCCTAGTTTATTCATATCACTCTCGTTATGTACATGTATGGTTTTACCCACCCATTTTTAAAGAAATTCATGTTGGATGATTTAGGCGCCTTCTCCAAACAAACTGCGTCAGTTTCCCGCAGCTTCCTGATCCAACGTGAGAAACAATCGGTCTTCTGCTTTTAACGTGTTTAAGCCGTATTAAGATTTCGGGATTCAATTCAAATGCCAGTAAATCGTCTTTTGGTACAAAAGATGCAGGAAGCTGACGCACTTTGTTTGGAGAAGGCTCCTTAGTTATCTCCAGGAATGTTGGTTTACGAGGCATCATTATTTCCTTCATCAAATGCTGTCAGTAGTTGCACGCAAGTTATTGATGGTAAGTGCTCCCGTGTTATATACCTGATAGCCTTCCAGATATCTTTTAATGCATTTAGAAGTAAGATGTTTTTGCATCGAAACTTGAATAATTGAGTTGGGGGTTAATTTTTAAAGGATAGACTTGCGATTAACTAGTGTTTTGACATTTTTATGAATTGTATATCTGTTTCTAGTGAAAACAGATTTAGAAGGGTGTTCCATCAAATATCATTTAACACCAAAAAATAATGCTCGATTTAAATTGATTAACTTTGATTTAAATGAGAATTGTATTCATACCACAATTACTGTTACTGTTCAATCATGCTTCAAGAAGCAAAGTTATGTATTATTAACATTTAAAGAATGCAATCTTAAAGGCATAATGCACCTACAAATTTTTGTAGACCACATCACATTTTAGAATTTTGTATTTCTTTTTCTTCTCAATTGGAGAAAAAAGTAATTTATAAATAGTTTGTAAATATACAGTCCAATCCCACTATAATGAGCATAGATTGTAGGACATTCTCCCGATTCTGATTTCATTATAGTGATTCCATTCACTTAGTTATAATGGGAGTGGACTGTAGTAACTGTTATGACATATTCAAGATTTGGGAAGGTCAAAGGTCAAATTAAATTTGTTGCATTATTGTGAATCCTGTGTGTATTTTAGTACTTTTTAAATAAACATGTTCTTTGTATTAGTTTGTTATTGTCTACCAGTGTAAAATTGTTTTTGAAAGAAACCCATTGTAAATGCAAATGAAACCAGTGTAAAGTAAAAATATGTTTCCAGATCAATTTTGTTTCAGGCGTGATGATCTCGAACAAATGAGCAATAATTTAAAGCCTTTATACAGCGGAAACGTGAAAAGCACAACTGGACCATTTCAAATGTGACCATGTCAAACACAACCTAAAGACTGGGATATAAATAAATATATCAAATTGGGTGGCTTTATGTTGACATAAAATGTATAAAATTCAGTGCAGTGAATTTTTGTAAATGATTTTGATATCTTGTGATGCATCTTGTAACACGATATTAAATCACACTTGTGTTCTTTTGATGGATTTAGGATTTAAGAACCATAAGTCAAAAGGATGAGATTGTGGATTTTTGCTAAAGAGAATGCTGCGCCGAGTTTATTCTCTTGGCAAGTTTGAGAGAATAACTGTGTGTCACTCTCTTTCATATATATATTTTTGTGCATCATTCATGCCACTAGAACCAAAACAATTTAATGACTGTCTGTAGGGGAAGCAAATTAAAATTTAAAAGCTTTCTGTCTTAAAAATCAACAAATGTATTCCTTCATTAGAAAAAAAAAAAATTCCTTTACGTTTAATAATTAAGTCGTTTGACATTCACAATCATCCACTTTCATCTACCAATAATAATTTTCATTTAAAACACATCCCGATCATACTACACAATTAAATCTTTTATTAATTCTAATACTACAATCCACTCCTGTTATGAGGTGCTTGGGGCAGAGCTTATCGGCCCGAATTCACAAAGAGGGTTTCAAAACTGTAGACTGAAACCATGGATTATGTAAATTTTATGTAATAATTACGCTTATTTTGGTGCGTATTTTGAGAAAGGTCCAATATGAATGCGCGATTCTGTCAAATTTACGCTTGTTGCTATGGTTAAGTCTGCTGTTTATTTAAATTACTTTAAATAAACTGTTGACTCAACAGTGGACTCATTATGCTATAACCATAGCAACAAGCGTAAATTTAGAGCTCTATGACAAAATCGCATATTCATATTGGACCTTTCTCAATGTCCGCGCTAAAATTAAGCATAATTATTATACAAAATTAACATAATCCACGGTTTTGAAAGCACCTATGTGAATTTGGGCCATTGTTACTGAAGATACACATGTTTATAAGGGTTGCCTCTTGTATTCATGCTTGTTATATAATAATAATGGGAGTCAACTGTATATAAATCACAACTGTTTTCAATCAAAAGATTTAGAAGAGCATATCACTTTTATTGACTAAAAGAGGTAAAATACTGGTACACAAGAACAAGACATGATTCGCATTTGCATAATTAGTTTAATTTGAATACAGGGGGAAAAAAAATTATCAAGACAACAAAAAAATTGCAACATCGAAATCAGCATGTTTATTTCTTGCAAAAAAATATGACCTTTTACCAAAATAAATAAAAATTTATACTGTTTAATCAATGGATATTTGCATTTATTTAATATTAAGTACATAATATGTATTGAGTTAATGCCATTTTATAAAGGAACATCTTTGAAATTTAAAAATGGCACATAATTTTTCTTTCAAGATAATGTCGCTCTGCAGTTGCTGTTTGTCAAGTTGTGCATTAACATAAAAAATAATTAAATCTGTATGCATGATTAAAAACTGACAAAGCAGCAAGTAATTTCTTCCCAAATTTAAAAGCATTACATGATTGTTCCGAGAAGTACCTTTTATAACAAGTGTGAAATACAAGCTCAAATCTGAACTTTTCAATTGGATACAAATACATTTCATCAAAACCCACTTTGTCAAAACAACATTTTTGTCATGTAATTATATATACACATACAAAATGACAAAAATATTCCTTCTTTAGAGACAACAGCGTTCCATGTCACCCTAGTACAAAGATATGTGCATTTAATACAAGGCAACCTATACAATTCATTACAATATACATTACAATAATATAAATACCATATATAGCTGTCTGGGACTGTACACAAATTTAATAATTGTAAAAATAGTTGTAAAGCGCTTAGAGATGAAATTGATTCATATCAGGCACAGTACAATGTGTCACAGAAAAAGGTACACCCAACACTGATGGTCTCAACAGTGTATAAACTATTTTTATACATTTATATTTTATACATTTTTAATATGAGGCTCTCAGAGTTGGGTATATTTGTTTTCCTTTTCTTTGACGCACTGTATAAAAAGCTATTATTATCAGTATTTATACAATCAAAACTAATCGTTTCAATTTTTCCACAAATCTGAAGGCGATTGAGATTTGATTCTGATTGACCAATTCCTTGATATACTTTATAATTAACATTTGTATATATTATGTTGATAGAATGACACAGCAGAAAAACAGTGTGACACAGTGCTTATTGCTTTGGTTTTATAAATACTGCACAGCTAACTTCTGACGGGTGAACTAACAAGAATGTCAAAATTTGGTCAAACTAAATCATACGACGATTAATATAACACCTTATATTTGTCTACTGCAACAAAACTTGACACAAAATGTAGCAGTATATAGTTCAATGTTCAAAGAAAGGGATTTAACTTGTTCCTTCTCCAGTCCTTGTAATGTCAAAGTTCTGTCTTTCTATTGATGCCTCATTATTTGCATAGAGATTTCCTCTCGTCCTTTCATCTCTTCTTGGAACATTATCGTCAAACATCCTCCTCCTTGGCTATCCACAGCAATAAAGCAGTTGATATAAGAATTATCGTTGTTGTGTCCATTTCACAATTTAAGTTACTCTTATTGTCGTCAGTGACTGACACTTATAAAATAGGACAATACACCAAATGGTTACAGCTGAAATTCACAAGGGAAAAAATAGAATATATATATATATGTAATATATATATAAGGGTGCAAGAATATCACCAACGCAAACATGTCTTGAGTCGAAGTTGGTTTACAATCAAAAAGGACAACCTGCTTTCGTCGAGTTGCAGCACAAGAAAAAGAGTCACATGTGGCATGTTCGTGAATACACTCCATCCTCATACATATAAAAAGAGGTGTGTGTTGATATTCTTTAGGTTCATCTTTCACTTTCCAGTTCTGTATGGATTTGATGTGAATGAGCCGGTGACGACTCGCTGCTGTCGAAAGAAGTATTCGAGTCGGAAGTACTTGCGCCATGTAACCCAAAGTCGTCCTCCTCGTCGTCATAGTCGAGCTGGGTGTCTGGTCCGCCTCTTATTATTCTTCTGCCATGAGATGTAGACTGAGAGTGACATGATGGAGAGAGCGGCCGCATACTAGAGCTACGATAGCAGAAGTAAAGTGTTTCATTGATTCACTTGGGTTGGTACACACTGAGGAGCATCGGCTTGTAGTCTGCCCGCGTGGAGGGTTGGAATGGGTGATCGTGGTGTATCCTCTGCAGAGAGAAAGGTGAATTTAAAAAGTATTCTAACATATAAAATATATGAATGTCTCTGTTTATATGTGTGGTAGGGTCAAATACTCAGTGAAAGCTCGTCTCGCTAAGTTTATTGTCTGATAACAGACATTGACCTTTGGACCATTGATACACATTAATCTAACATGAATGAACAACATTTGCTATAAAGTTGCTGCACAAGTTATGGGTGTCAGCTGATAAATATATATCAGGCTCTGAAGTTAGGTCATTCAAACTTTAAATGTAAGGCAACTACTTAAAGGTTGCTAGGCCGCTGAGACATTGC
>CALNVZ010002100.1:36220282-36233961 GCA_940671915.1 Paracentrotus lividus
AACAATTTAGTCGTTAGACATGGTCATTTTGAAATTTGTTCTCAAGATAAAAGAAATTGTGGAATTGTCTATTTCTAACACTTTTAAACCGAACAAAATCTTGTCCAATAAAATTTTTAATATATCATCTAACTCATAACTTTGGAAGGGGAAATGTGGTAGTTAAAGGTGAGAGAATTTATGCTGTGAAATACTATACTTTCTCCGTCCCCAGATCTCCGAAATCCGCAGCGCAGGGTAGTTTTCCGTGTCATTGCCCCACCTACGCACGACTTACCCCCGCGTACGGTCTCATATATCTAACTGTTGTGCGATAAATCCATACGGCAGAGGTCTTTTGCGAGCAGTACAATGGACGGGCGGAGAGCTCTCGATAATTACAGATAAAATTAGCACTAATGCTTTTCCAATTAATTAGTGAAAAAATATATTACTGAACTTATTAGTATGCAGATCATATACATTAAAGTATATTCCCACACATATGTTTTACTTTAGGTTGGGTAAGTGTAAATAAGTACCATGTTTAATTTCATTGATCTTGGGTAACATTCTAACCAATAACTGTTCAATTTCAGTAACATGGTTGAATAAAATGCCAAAAACCTCACCTGGAAACATGTTGTTTGTGGCAGTATATGTAATATGAATTGGTAACTTATTCTGTAAAGCTGCTACATATAAGCTATCTAAATACATTTTTGTTCATTTCTTGTTTGGTTCTTTTCCCTTCCAAAGTCTTGTAGAATTTTAGGAAGTTGGCATACTTTTAAACACTGCATTTGGTTGGTGGCAGATTATTGATACTTACGATAAGTTATGATATTTGTTCTGAGATCAGTCCATTGTTCAGATCATCATTTGGTCGCAGTATGTTTTGTTACCCGATACAGACACATTTTGAAGCACAGAATAATGGACTGTGAAGATTTTTGTACAATTTAATCTTTGTAATTCTTGCTGGTAGTGGAAGCTTGAGTGACGAGTACTCCTAACTCAGAGAGCTCTCATGTTGATTTACATTTTATTTTTATTGGTCATGTATGCATCTTTATCTTCATGCAGTTGTCGTAGATAATGGTTATTTTAAAGTGTGAATACAAAATTTCTCTTTTTTCCACTGCACTGACTTTTATCAATGTCAAAATATACCCCAAAAATACTTAAATGTTTGGAAGGGGAAAGTTAATAATCCGTCACATATTATAGAGTGCTCACTGACTCACAGGTTGGCCTTTAGAGAATCCAACGCAAATCGAGATATCAACTTTACTGTTTCAGACTTCTTTTAAAATGGGAAATTAATTACAAACAAATGTCTTGAAAAACAAATTGTTCCTTAGTATACGCATGAAGCATTTATTGATTTATTATACCTCTCATTTATTATAGAACTTTATAATCTCGTCCTTCTGGATTAGGTTTGAAAGTGCATGTTCATGAATCTGACCTATGCGCCGCCATAGACATATTTTTATTCCACCTAAGGTTTTCCGGTCATGAAAAGGTTTTTACAGTACTTTTTGCCCCAGGCAGAGGGCATCAGTGCGATCCATCATGGTTTGTTAATAATCGTTTGCAAGGCTGCTGCGCCCTGCGCTTTATTTCAGAGCACATAACCATAATTTGCGGCGCGGATTGGTGATTTTAATTTTTCAACAACTTCCGCTTGCTTGGTTGTTCGATCAGGACGGCGCGTGCGCCGCAGCGTAGACAAATTCCTTTCGTCGCGCGTAAGACGGATCCCAGTTTCTAGTTGAGGCGTTAGGCGCTGATTTCGCGATGAAGTGTTCGAAATCTAACAAGCGATTTAGAGGTTTAATACTGGCAGGAGCCACTGCCTCTTCCCTCGGGCATTTTGCAGTTATGTTTGTAAGTAGAATGGACAAAGTGATGTATTTGCCTTTCTGTGTGCATGTAGGTGAGCATGGCAGATTGTGGCCTGCAGAAGCCAGAGGCGTCGGGACTGACTTTACTTTTCACTGATCTAGGGCTAGGTCTAGATTCTTTAGGCCTATTTTAGAATCTGTCGGGTAGACTTACTTAGGGACTTAGTTCTAGGGTAAAGAATTAGAACCATGTTTGTTGTTTTTTAGATTCGGCATTAATATTATTGACTGCTTTTTATTTTCGGGACATGTCGTTCTAGACTGTCTCGGGATCTCCGAATCTGCTACCGCGATGCGGTCTTGGGTTCTAGCAGATGCGGAGCTTCCCTTTTGAGAAGTCTAGAAACGACCTGTCCTCAAAGCAGTCAATATATCGTAATATATAATTTAGGCTTGATTTGGGTCAAATATTGGGAGTTTTCTTTAAGTAGAAGAAGAAGTTATTAAAAAAGAATGACAAAAGTCAAGTTCAGTTGGGAAAGGCTTTTGTTTTAGAACCTTTCAAACGCTGTCACTTAATCTTTTGAGGAGATTGCTGTTTAGGGATTAAAGAAACAATAGGGTCATTTAGATCTTCTGCTTCAAGGCTAAAAAAAAACCCTCTTTAGTTCTTTGATATTACCCTAACATATAGCAACTTGGCAAGAAGGCAGCTTACAGTGCTTTTTGCATGTGCTTCACACTTGTGTAATCCATATAACTGTTGTAAGAATTGTCATTACACTTCATGTAAGTCAAAGAACAAATCAATTTCCCCAGTCAATTCCATGCAATATTGTTTTGTTTTTCAATTGTTAAGAATGCAATAACACTGTCGCATCATGTATGAGACAGTTTTCTATATGTGGGCATTGACAGCAGGCAAAGCCTGTACATTATGTTGTTCCCTTTTTTCATACAAATTAGTAAACATGTATTTTCAAAGAGTTTGTTTTTTTTTAACTTAGATTATCATTTGGACGATTTTGAGTCAAAACCCGTCTTAAACATATTTGTCTTGGAGACTTTATTTATCTTAAATTTTATTATTTATCTTTTTTGCATGATCTTTATTAAGGTTACATCTGGTCCCAAGATGAAACATTTTGATTGGTGGGAAATAGGGTCATCTTCAGGTAGAAGGTGGGTCGTGTCGAGCTGATGGATTGGTAGTCATCAAGAAGAATATATAATACTATCATTAAAGTTGTTAAGAGAAGATCATTAACATAATCTATTGTATCTATATCTGTAAGCACTGTGGTCGTAAAGGTTTGTAATTTGAGTGACCTTGTAAAAACTGCTGACTTTCATTTTGGTATTCATTATGCCCCGCCCCCAAAAATAACAAAAGTGGCAGACCAGCCTATTTTTCGTAACAGAATCCCTTTTTCTTTTTATTTGGGGTATTTTGTTAGAATATTGATAATTAAATTTTTGACTACACAATCATGTACTTAGATGATTATGCAGGATATGTGTTAGCGATTTAATGTAAATTTGTTTAAAAAAAAAAAAAAAAAAAAAAAACACTGTGTTCGAATCCTTAATTATCTTCTTAAAAATGATTCTTTCAGATCTGTCTGTTTATCAGTTCTTATGATTTTAGTTATATACCGCAGTAAATATTAAATAGTAAATATATACATTGCTGGGTTCCTCTTTGTAATTGTTTGATCTACTGCTTTATAGTTTCTATTAATTTGTCACGTGTTGTACTTTTAGATATTGAGACTATTGTTTGTCTTTTGCTTGTATGTTGATATTATGTATTCCATCTCTGTCGTCTGAAATTTTAATATTCAGTGGTAGTTATAAGAAACAAAAATGTAGTTCCATATGTACATGTTAGCTACAGTATGCTGCTAAACACTGAGAAATATTAACTAAATATTGTGTGCTTTTAAATATGATATGGATATTTGATTGTTGTTGTTGGGTTCTTTTTTAGCAAGCCTTATTAAACTTTTCAAAGATGATATTTACACAATTGTCGTTTTCATATTCTCTCCGGCCTATATGGTACACCAAAACAAAGGAGAAGAAGGCGGGGTGGGTACGGAAGCTCGACAATGGAACGGAATGGGTCTGTTGCTTTGACTCCTTTGATAATGACAACGCGAGAACATCCATACATCCTAGTGTACAGTTATGATGGCATAAGCTGTATGAATCATCATAATGTGGATTATGCCAGCAGCTGGGAGGGTGTATGAGAACTTCAAGAAACAAACATGTCCAGTCAGAGCAAAGTGGAATATTACAAGATGATAACAGTGAGTGATTTTCTGCAGATGTCATGGTGAGAAAGTAAATTTTTAAAAAAGTATACGGCAGTTTTTTTTTAATATCATTTTATAGTATTGTTATATAATAGTGTAAATTCTTACACTGATTAAATGGTACAAGCTAAGAAAGGACTGCGTGATATTGTTGATTGTTAAATTTATTGTTTAAATTTGAAAAATTGTTGTATCATTTGAGGTATTGATTTTTGATGTATTTCTATTAACCTACAATGTCAAAGTGATTAAGATATTAAATTTTATTTTGTTTTATTGATTTGATTTTATATATAACCTGTATTGTAAATAAGAAATGATGGCTGTTTTTATGCCGTTACATGTCAATGATTGTTAATATTTGTTTCTTGATTTAGGTACTGATTAACTTAACAAGGTTTGAGGTGCTCCACCTCATGTCTGTGAGCTGTGCTTGGGAGGCAAGAAAGTGTTTTTATTTTCCCTTAAATAAAAGTCAATGATTGTTAATATTTGTTTTGATTGTTTAAGGTGCAGCTTTCATAAAGGATTGAGTGCTAAATGATCAGATTATGAACTGTGCTTGGAGAGCGAGGAATGTATATGCTTCCTGCCGAAAGGATACTTTGGTGTTTCAAGCAGCAACTGGTGGGATTGGGCAGGTAAACATAGCTCTTTAAATACTTAAAACCTTTGTTTGACCTTGGGGGATTTCATCAAAGGCTGTTTTTTTTCTATCAGTTGTCTTGCCAACTTTTCCCCAATTTCAACAATTTTAAACATTCTGTTGTATTAAAAACTTTTGCAATGATTTTGAACGCAAATTGGACAAAAATCGACATTTTGCATAGGTTTTGGTGCATGGTTTGGTGATATAGGTTTTGTGCAGTGCGCAAAAAAAAAGAAGAAAAAAACAAAAAGATAAAAAAGAGAGAAAGGAAAAGGGGGTAAGTCTTTTGCCTGATGATGTTTGTCAATGAAACTTATGAGAAGTACAATTCTTGAACCATACAACACAAATTCATTAGAATAAAGATATGGTAAAATAGTTTCAACATAATGAAATTATAATGTAAGTTTTCTCCTTCCAATATTATTGATTTGCTACTTCAGTACTGAAAAACCAAAAAATGATTGCTTCATAATATATATATATCAATGAATGATCAAATGTATATTTTACATAAATTATAATGTTCTTAAAACTCTGTGTCGCCATTATTTTATCTCTTATACATTGTTATGCTTTTTATTTCCAGATGATCATGATGGTGTGGGAAGTTCTGACATAGCCTTCAAACACCAGATCAAGGGTGAGTAGAGGAGTAGTTTTATGGCTACATTTTAAAAAAGTAGGTTGATTTAGTCACTTAACTGCATAATGAATAAATTTTATAAATGTTCATTTTCATTGTTGAGCATTGGTTTTGTCAAAAGAATTTCTTTGTTCTTTCAAACCATTTATTTTGATTTCCTTGTAAAATTCACATGTATTCATGCTTACTTATTTATTCTAATTTTTAAAGATACTACTGTATTTCGCTGTTTATTTCGGCAACGATTTATTTTTTCGCGCTTAGAGGCCGTAAACCAAGGAAACTTTGGGTTTTTTTTTAATTCGCCTGGATTTATGTACGAACGAATTAACGCCCATTCAAAGAATGCTAGAAATCAGCTTCATATATCGTGTGTTTTAAATTCGCGCGACGATTTTTGCGCGAAAATCCGCGAAAATAAATGTACCGCGAATATTGTCACGTTTTACAGTATGTATTGATATTCATTTTAGAGTGACAAAGAGGATTCATTACTGACGAAGAGGCAGAAGTTTAAAGATGAGTTTTGATGATTTCCAAGGAAAGTTACAGGCAGCAGAAAGAAGAGTAAGTATTTAATGAATTATCATATTCAGTCACATATTACATGTGGCTTTGGACAAAAACCTCTCTATGGACAATTAAAGTTGCCGTTTCTATTAAAATTTCGAATGTGTTGTATTCATGACCTTATACACATTTTAGAAACTTATGGAGGTATTGGAAGAAAGGATATAAGAAGCTCTGCATTCTGCGTGGTTAAAATTATTGTTCTTGTTTAGAGGATGTGTGGTTTATAATAAGGATTTGACTTAAGATATTTTAGAACTGTGAATCTGGTTGTCTTTACATAATTGCGTTATAGTACTTGCATTAGTTGTAACTTATGGAATATTTGAATTTTTGATTGTTGTGCCTTGATGGCCAGTTAGCATATATTATAATAATCAAATTACTGTTAATGTGGCATACGGAACTCATCTTTCAACACTAAACTAACATCTTATCAAATTCAACTCATGCAAACCTTAGTTGGAAAAGAACATGGTAGGAAATATTTCAAGGGATCTCAAATGCACCATATATTCTCCTGTTTCTCTCATGTGATTTAGCTTTCCGACGACATCCAGCATAAGATTCAAGACGACCTATGAAATGAACCGATTCTTTGTGTATTGTAATTTCAAATACATTTAAGGTATATGAGTGGAATTTATCTATTGTAGATTAGAGTACTTCTTTTTTTTACGTTGTTTCTGAAAGCTGCTGTTAATTTCTCCTTTTAATTTTTCCTCTCTCTCTCTCTCGTCATCTCCTCTCTCTTTTTTTTTGTGATGGAATAAATAGGTGGGTATTTGGTGTACTTTTAATTAAAAATCATGAGTCATGGAAGATGACACTATCACTAAACCAATCATTGATTTTTGTGTTTTTCTTATATTATGAATAAGCATGTGTATCAGGAATGGAGCTAGCTTGACTGTACGATTTTTCACATAAAAAATATTGTTATTATACTTGTGTGCACAGGTATGTGTGGATATATACTATCATATAAATTAGTTTTGAAACGCAGTTTGCTCTACAATTATGCTATCATTTCTCTTTTCCGTTTGAAGATGTTTTACTAAGAGGACTGAAGCTGCATTTTGACACGATCAGGAATTTGTTTATGCACAATAAGTTGAGTATGCATACATAACTATCTTCTTGTCAATTAAGTCGCCACATCAAAGCAAATTTGTGGGTTATTTTTTTTTTCCCACTTCAGGCATTTTACAATATATTCTTCTTGTCATGACCATGGTTTTCAATCACATTTGGACACAATTACAGTTACAGATGGAAAGATTTTTGTAAGTACTCTGTGTTTGCATGACATAGATACGGTTATTCATACACGATATTACGACACCAATACAAATTTATTGTAAAATGTCAGTTTGTCAGATATATTTAGTTGAAAAAGAATACAAGCAGTTCTGATTATGATTCATACTTCTTATAAAAAGAGAAAGGAAAGATTGTATATTTAATGAAATATTTTAAGGAAATTTAATGGATTTTTAAAGAAAATTTTCAGCACTTATTAAATTTTGAGTGGTTGTCTTGTAAATTTGTTCCGGTTAAAAATATACTGCTTCGTTTTTGATCTTTTCTGCTCATAAGATGCTAGGATAAATTAGATGAGATTGTTGGTAGCAAGAAGAAGCTATCTTCTCATGTAGCAGTTCAAGGAGCAATCAGCAGAAGCGGTGGGGTGGGGCCCTCCTGTCCAGCATACAGGTGGAATGGGGTCCCTGCAGAGACATGATAGACTCATTCTAAACTCAGAGAGAATTAACAAATTCAGTGAGATATGGTAAGATTTATATCAAGTTGCTTTCAGACATGGTTAAACAGGTCCAGGGAATATTACATTTTGAAATCAATCTCAGTTTTATGACTTTCTATCAAAGATATAACCGTAGGCTTTCATCACCAACAATACATGAAAATCAGTTCTTCATAGAATCTCAGATTAAAATAAATAGAAATGAATTTATTTTGAGGTTTCAATTGTAAGTTGTAATTTTTTAGACTTTCCATTCTGACAATGATAAATAATTTTGCAGCCCTTTGTCTAGTTCATCTGGAATGGAGTGCTGGAGAAATATGTTAGGTTCGGTATTAAGATATTGTTTTGCGATTTCTTGAAACTAAGACCGAGTAGAAAATAAAAACTTGCAGTATAGTATTTGTATGAGATAAGGCTAGATTATATTCTTAACAATAAGTCGATTAATATGTTATTATATGTCACCGCGAGACATTTTATAGGAATGATTGATTTGAAATGATTTACTCTAGCATGGGCTGATCACATATTGTAGTTATTGAAGCAATTGATCGAATATAAAGATTGCAAAGGGGATATTTGCATTATTATTTGCAAACCATATGAGGTTTTAAGAAATGTGTGCTATCTATTTCAGCAAAGTACTTTATTTGGCCAATGTACATTGCTTTAAAACATTCTTATGTGTTTTTTTTTTACTTTTTTATTGGTCTATCAGAAATGTAGTAGGCGATGTCAGAATAAAGCGGTTCTGATATTAATGCCAACCCCATCAGGGGAGCTCGATGAACAGGGAATCCCTAGTAATCATGAGATGCTTGATAAAATCAATAGTATGACAAGACATGTACTCAGCTTACACAAAAGCTCAGGTGAGTCTACAACGATGATAATATACAGACATTTACATGTATGCTGTCTTTTGACCAAAAGACAAGCATACAAAATATGATTCCTGTAAAACATCAAATTTCTGTCATTTCAGTACATTAATAAATAATATAAACAATGAGCAATGTACTAAAGCTTAACAGAGAACCCCATGTGAAGATTGCATAGTTGCTGTGTAGTAAAATAATAATGGAAATAACAGCATTTTGACTGCCCTTCTATGACAACAATGCAATTTCTGTAAAAAAAAATTAAAAAATTTCATCATTTAGCACTGTCAATGAAATATCAATGGTCCTTTAAAAGTCTAATAAAAAAAAAAAGAATTAAAAATAAACAAAGTTACTTTTAAAGTTGTTTTATGAATGAAATTTGGTCAGAAGAAGAGCACCCTCTTGTCTATATGAATTATTAATTGATCAAAGTTAGAGATATGTCACTTGCTCTCTTTTGTCATGTGTGGCAGTATATGGCATCCCTCTATTTAGAACTTACATTCTGAGGTGCATTAAGGAAATATGAAGTTGAAAACACATGAGACCAAACTCCAATTGTACCTCAATAATTATTCTCAGATCTCTTACTTTTTTATCCAACTTTTCCCATTGTCTACATGCATGTAAATTTTGGTTTTGGTCCATGTAGTACATCTGTATTTCTAATTTGCTGTTAACTTGATTTAGAAAAATAAAAAAGAATGAAACTAATAATCTTTGATTTTGGTTTCTCCCAGGCTAGCAAGCCAATATGTCCACCAATGCCCTGATATGCCTTCCTGCCTCACGCCAACATTTTCTTTGTTTTTGTGATTCATTCAATTTTTCATCATATTTCTCTACCGGTTATAGGTAAGTGTATAATTATTAGAAGTCTTTTATTAGTAACACAAAAAGGGAATTTTGGACCGTAACCTATTTGCAATAAAACAATTTATTCTGTTTGTACATATTAGGATGATTGCATTCAGCAGATAATACACATTGCAGATGAACATTTGATCTTCTGATGTTTTATGGGACTTAAAGTGATTTTGGGGCAGCATCATGAACTATTGTACTTCATATACTTTAATTAGACTTTATTGGCTCCTGGTTGTCAGCATGAGGCGGTCGACTTTCTCCGCTTCTCTATATTTTCCCATTTTTTCAGAGGCTCTACTTCATCACAGGTGCCTTTTAGATTCTGTTGAATGGTCTGTGCATATTTATTTTATATAAAGTAGTTCGTGTATATGTTTTAAAAATTGCAAGAATTTGAAAGTATATATTGGGTTTTTCCGTTTCTTTTTTCTTCTCCCTTTCCTTTAGGAGTACAGAAGCAGGGCAGCCAGAATTCTACTCAGTGCAAGAAATACAGACGCATTATTATAGATAAGCATATTATCGTTCTCCGATTTTATTTCGTTAGTATTTGTTATATGCTCAACTTTGACATTATTTTTTTATGGAACGAGGGGGAGTTCTTACTTTTGGCTTAAACACGGTTCCCCCCCCCACTACCCCCTGCCAATAATCTAATGCTAACCCTATTTTGGGGGGTAGTGGTCCTGAGGGGTAGTTTTCCTGATACATACCCCTACAAAACAATTTAGCATGAAAATATCAAGTTTAAACTTGTGAATGTTGCAGCTGAAAAAAAAAACAAACTGAACAACGTGTAGAAATGCTCACCATTTTCATAGCACCAGTCGATCTCTTTGACACATCCCATGCATTGCTTGTATTGGGGTGTGGCAGTCTCGCACTTTCTGCTCCTGTGACGACGCCCCTTGTGGCTACATGAGGACCACTTACTCCACGTCTTCCATCCCAGGTTGGTGTCTATGACCGCACCCCCTGCTACCCCTGAGGGATCACGTTGACCCGTCCTCACTGATATACCTGGCCAGTTTGGCACTGGGGTAATAACAAGAATATGTGGAATTTAAAAAGTGCCTTTTCGTCTGATATAAAGCTCATGTGTAAAATGAAATTAAATACAGTTGAAAAAGACAAAACTGAAAAAGACACATATAGAAAACTAACAGAAATAAAAAAATAAATAAATAAATAAAAAAAATTAGAAGCTTATTGTAGGATTTTAGAATTTGACAGTCTTTGTAATGCCTTGTCAAATAATCATACAATAAAGGCATCTTCTCTTTATATTCTTTTGTTTTTAACCTTTCATAAGTTGAAGCTATTTTTTATCTCTTCATAAGTTAAAGCTATCTTTTCAGTCCCAACTCTTATCCCTCAACCCTACGCCACCGAAGAATTTCATCCCTCATCAATTGGATTTTCTTATGTAGTAATGACAATGAACTTTTTGACTCATATTTACAAATTAAAAATTTTTACCAATTTTACATCATCTTAAAGGGGAAGAAGGAGGGAATATCTAAACGAGGTAGAGTATCCAACCAAGTGCACTTACATTCAATTACAGGGTCTATCTTAGCGCAGTCTACTCCATCACACGGTGCCTCTTCAACATTAGATCCTATGCACTCTTGTCCGTCATTGATTGGTAGGGGATTGGTACACTCACGATAACGTTGCTTGATACCCTTACCACAGCTCACTGAGCATTCGTTCCATTCATTCCAACATGACCATCCTCCATTCACTGTAGAATCAATAATAATAGGATTGTAATTAATATCCTGCAGCCAGTATCAAATACAGATTCTATAAGCTACAATCTACTCCCATTAGGGCCTATAATGAGCATGAATGAGATATTTTGTTACACAAGGTGATATTTTTAGACTAAATTTCAGACATATGTGCCAACATGTTCAGTATTATGAGGTATGTGGGGGTACCATGCATTAAATGTAATGGAAATGGACTGTATTTAAGTTCTGTAAGCTTTATTTTTAAAATCTGCATTTTTTATTTGGATATCATAACAAAACTTGCTGACTAAAAATAATTTTTGAATGCCACAAGCAAGCTGCTGGAAGAAATGAGTATGCAAAATTGAAATAATATTTTGAAGAAAGATAAATAGCTATTACTTTATATTATATTTAAAGTAATAATTATATATTTGAATTCTCCTAGGTACATGTATCCTCTAACAGTAACACTTTCCTGCCAAATTTAGTCTTTACAAAAAAACCCAAAAAAAGATAATGGAAAGTTTCATTAAACAATTTCCTCTGGTCAGGGGTACTTTCCTTTTTTTTTCTCTCTCTCTCTCTTTGATTAATGAACATCCCAAAAAGTGTTGGCAATGTTGCCATAGCAATATAAAATGTATTCTTGTGAGAAAAAAAAATCATTTCACTCAGTCTGACTTCTTTGTAACTTTCTTCTTTGGACTTTTCATAGTATTACTGAAGATATCAAACAATCCCTTTAATAAACGAACATCACACGCAACAAATTGGTTAGATTTTTGGCAAAGCTTTGAGTGATGAGAGAAGCTGAAGCACAAATATACATGCAAACACTTAACTTAATTGTAATTGTTAAAAAAAATATATATTAAAAAAAAATCAAAGTTACTCCAATGAATTACCTGGGCAAGGAACATAAGTCAAACAGTCTCGTTTTTCGTAGTACTGCCCGTTACAATCAGCGTTATCAGGGAAGCAGTTACGATGTCTGACCTGAACCCCCTGGCCGCAGGATGAACTGCATGGTAACCATGGAGACCACATGGTCCACCCACCAAAGCTCTCTGATGATCATGAAGGGGGAAGGAAGGATTAGAGAAAGAGATGGACAGAATGATAGAGGGATTAGTCCAAAATGAAATGCCTTCTTTTGGTTAAAGTTTGATTTCTTTTCATTTGTTATTTCATTGGTCAACCATGATTGGTCAACTTTTTCATAAGGAATCAGAGTTCTCCATCCCTTTTTTGTTCTCTTTACAGGTATGGATTAAGAGGATAAGTATTATTTTACTTGCATTCATACCTAATTTATCCTTTAGAGGCCTAGGTTTTTTTTGGGTTAATTTCACACTCTTGTTTAGCCTTTTATTTATTTATGATATTATGAAGCATTTCTTATCTTTATTTCCCCATTTTGTTAAGCGATCATAGCGGTTAGAATTTGATTTCTTTTTGCATTTCGTTCTTTAAATAAATAAATTTCATCCAATTAGTGCAGCCAATTTCCTGAAATTTCCTGTAAAATATTACATGCATTAACAAAAATAAAAGCCAATCAAAATAGAGAAGGATCAATTTCAAGATGTTCATGAGATTTTATAATTTCACTTTTGAAAACTTTGTCTTTGATTTTTTCATGGACAAAATTTCCAGGAACCTTTTCTCTTTTAATATGATCCACAATGGATAAAAACTTTTAAACAAAAAGCTCTCTGTATTATAAAAATTTGAATTAAAAAAAAAAAAAAAATTTTATTCTGATCACAGGAGCAAGTTGGAAAGTTTGCATGTTATGGGAACACCAAAACATCTTAACCCCTAAAAACACCAAATGTTACCTGCTAAGTGCCAAAAAAGCCTTACATATACCTATTTGTACAATTTTATAAGCCATTCTGACAATCAGCAAATTCAAGTTTAAGGTCCCTTTTTTCATTAAAAGCATCAAAGGAAAATTCATCAATAATCCTGGACATACAGGTCTAGAGTCTAATTATTATTTTCCAAAGGGCTCTTGAGATAATAATATATAATAACGGTAAGACAATAATGTATATAATAAAGGCAAGAGTTATAAATAACAAATTTATTGAGCGGAATTTTATCTTCTCAATGTCGACAAATCTCAATTAAAGTATATAGAAATAATTGTTATTTCATCAATTCTTTAAAGACATTGATTTCTATTCCCAGCATAATGACAATGCATTGGAAGTGCTAAAAAATTCCTTTTAACCTATTGAGTACTAATTAAACCTGAGACAAACAGTTGGAAGGACTTAATCTACATATAAAATGTGAAGATATCTGACTTGCTATTGTTTTTAATCAGGGGCAACACTTAGGAAAGGACAGGTACGCCAATAATTACAATCCTTCCAAATTGATTTTTTTTTTTTT
>CALNVZ010002100.1:36237527-36288418 GCA_940671915.1 Paracentrotus lividus
GGTTCGATTCCGCACCGTACACTTATGTCCCTTGAGCAGGCATTTTAAATCTACATGCTTGACCCCACCCGAGGTGATAAAAATGGGTACCCGGTTAAGGATTGCGAATGGCTAATGTGGTTTTTGCGTTTAGCAGTGTGTGCGCCTAAACAGGCGACCGGCCCCTGGGAAATGCTCCCAGGGTGTAAAGTGCGGGATCAAAAAATGAATCCAATGACCGGGGTAATAATATACTGTAAGCGCTTTGGTCTTAACAGGTAAAGCGCTTTATAAAAAACCGGTATTATTATTATTATTATTATTATCAAGAAGCCATTAGCAGAGGGGAGTATAATGAATGGTTTATTTGCAGGTTTGCTGCGGATTATTCAAAAACACTTTTCCTCTTGCCTAGTCCTTTTCTGAGGTTTGTAGCAATCTTGAACAGTATATATTAGTCATTTTCTCCTCCCATAGTGCCTTCATTAACTCTCAAAACAAAACAAAAAGTGCCATGAAATTTACACTGCATATACCCTCTTTCTGTATATATTATCATTCTAAATTTAAAGGGATGCAGTAACATTGAATGATATTCAAATCACAATTTCTTGATTTAGCTCATTTTGTCAACATAATTATAAACTTATAGGTCAGTCTGGTATCTCTTCAAAATTACAAGCTAATTGCTTGCTTTACTTTCGAGATATCAATGATTTCATACTCAAATTTAGTAAACCATCTCGTGGTGGAAAACAAATTGCCATGTGCTTTTCAAGACACCCCACTTCCTGTCGTGTTCCCCCCGACCCTAGCGGGCTGGAGGGTTTGCTGCAAAGGGGTTGAAAATTCACTCGCGTTTGGCTGTTACATTGTTTTGTGGTAGTAAATGACTTCCATTTGATCTGAAATTTTCAGTAGTTTGTTTTTACTATTAGAGCAATATAATTTTATTCATCTTGATCTAATTGCTCTTGTTTTTGAAAGTTACTGTTTCCCTTTAAAGTTAAAAAAAAATAAAATCAACTCCACAGAATAGCATTACCAACTGAGTAAAATAACTTCCTACATCACAAGGCAATATTGGACAACTTTATGTAAGCCTCTGGAAAAAGTCCTAATGAATTTAATGTATTAAAATATTAAAAATTAAATCAAATATATATTCACACTACTGGCATGGGTAGTCAAAGGCCAAAAGCCATATACCTCAACATGAACGCATTTAGGTGCAAATGATCCATGAGATCATATGTTGTTACTCATGTGCAGATGTTTTTGACATGCTTTATTGATTTCACAACAACCTCTATATGTCTTCATTATCGAGTTCACTTTAGAGGTAAGTCTACAAATACCAAGCAATGTAATGGAATATCAGGAGAGTAAAGTAAAACATGAAAGTCATCAACCAGAGTTCTTGCTCTCCCAAATGTTTACAAAAAAGTTTAGTTTTAATAGTGCAATATAACATTTTTAGAATATGACATATCTGTATATTAATTGCTGACCATTCACCTTCCATTAATATTGGGCACATTGACACATGTCCACGAGTTTGAAATTAGGACCTGGAAAATCACCTCGTTATAATGATATCTTGTTGTATCTGTGCTTGTTTTAACAAAAAGATTGACTTCATGTAATGTTGCAATGGAACATGATAATGAAGTAAAGAATAAAATAATAATATAATAAAGTGTATGCTTACAATATTTCAAAACATATGCTTCCATAAAAGTACTACCAGAGGTTGATCCAAAGATTTTGCCCATTTTAAATGAAAGCCACTTGGAAAGGGACTTTGTTTTGAGATTGTTTTCAAACAACATGTGAGGGCTTTATTAATACTGACATACAAAGATATCATATGGTATATAGTTTAATCCCCTGGTGTGGTATATTCTATTCTATCTGATCCTAGTGATGATATACCTGTATTTTTGATCAGTGTAGCTTGATACTAATATAAGACATAAGGACACAACAGCATCCATCATCGAATCCTACTCTCATTACAAATTCATCCAGAGTGGGCATTTTTTTTTTTTTTTTTTAACGAGGGTGAATCATTAAAAGTAGGCATCTCTATCTATTGTATCTTTTATTTTGAGAACCATTTGATTTATGTACCTAGGATATTGATTCTTACAAATATAAAAATGCATACCTCAATATACTTCCTTCACAACTCTGTAAAAAATAGTTATTTATTGATGTAAACACTTAGATAAATCTACACCTTCATGGTAATGATCTGTTTATCTCTAAAGCTTTATGTAATTGATGCTTTCACCAAGACCAAGCGAAGTAGCTTATCAAGTAAAACATGAATAAAGAAATCTGCCTTTTTTTACACTAAAGTCATCCATCAAAGTCTCCTTCATCGGAAACAGTGGAAAAACCTTTCTCGTCAAGAAATTATAACATTGATAGTAAAACTCACCTACATGATATACCAAAATTACTATGAAATCTACAAAGAAACTTATTATATTTTAAAGACAGCATATTAATACCCTTTTGGCTGTTAACAGACAATATCATTTAAGATGACTATGAGGGGATGACTTACTTCTCTGGATATGTAGTGCATTCTAGTCTGAGCTGATGCCATCCACAATATGGGTCTCTAGCATTTAGGCACTCACTGTTCAGAAAGAAAGGGGATATGAGGAGAAAGATGTTAGTTGATTAGATGAATATGGCTTAAACAAGAGGCAAATCAACCTAGAAGTATCAAAATAATACCTTTAAAAGAGGTTATAACCAAATATAAATTATCAAAAAATGGTTTCTCTACAGGATTAATAAACTTGAACCTTACACAAAATAAACTATTCACAATATGTGTACTAATAATATTTTGTAACCTGGGGGTGTTTTCACAGAGGAACCTTTGGCTTTGGCAATCTTAAATGCCTAGCTTTTCCTTTATAATGCAATTTTAATTACTACTCTTTGTAAAGCAGGCCTCTGGTCTACGGAAAAAATTCTCCATACGTAATTTACTGAGAAGAATGCCAGTTTTCGGTGCATGAAATACTCCCACTCAACCTCTTGTTTATTTAAATTTTGTAACTTTCAAAATCTTACAGAGACGCACAACTTGACCCATTTCTGTATGACTGGGACTGTAACTTATCAGGGCGGGTAAAAAAAATAATCCTAGAAAAAATAAGTCAATGAGTTGCAGAACACACAGCGAACAAAACAGAGTCAACATCTTGATGCCATCTACCCACACCCACCCCCACACACACCCTCCCTCTCAGACCAGACTTTATGAATGGAACGTAAATCGTGTCGGGGTCTAGATATATAGCACTGATGGATCTGACTTGTGAGTAGATGTGAAGAGAATGACCTGAAAAGTGGGCCAATGTATGTCTTAGAGGAGGATGATGGTTGTGACCTCTACTTAGAACTTCTGAATGAATAGAAACTGAACCCGAATAACCTACTTCAGTCAGTTCCAGGTTAAACAACCATTAAGAAGCCTACTTTCACTTCTTTCTTCCAAACAATGTTATTTCCGATATCCACAAATGCTCCATTTGGGCGATACAGGCCTGTATATTTCTTTGTTTACAACAACCTGCTATATTTTGTAGGAACATATAACTATAACCTATTTCAAGCTTTCTATATTCTTACGTTTGTGTGGGGAACTGATGACATCTTTCAACAGGTACTTTGACGATAGCCTCTGGGAGTCCCACATAGAGAGCATTCTGTGCAAAAACAAAAACAAACAGTAAGAAATAAAATTTATTATTATAATGAAATCAAGTTCTTTTATGAAGAGGAATGAATCAAATTTTGTTTGAACTCTAAGAAATATTCAACCCTTTAATGTTAATTATCTGTTTCTTCTTCAACATTCTGTTTCCGATTGGTTTGATCATGATCTATAACTTCATGAGAAGAGAGTGTTAAAATATAGTTTGCTCCTCCTATAACATCATGAGCTATTAACAATGACATGATCTCATTAAAACGGACTCAATCCATGGAGCCAACCAAAAAATGTTTTCAATTTCCTCAGAACGTGCTCATCTTCATATAGTACGACAAACAATCACCATTTCATCAGTGATGTGTCCAGTGTCGTTAGAGTTTAGTATCTACCCAGGGAATTGGCCCAAGTTGATATCATCTGCAGAGCAACAAAAGGGCATAACTGACATACCCCTTAATCAGAGTTAGCGCCCTCCTGGCTCTCAGGCAGACTATGTTTGTTTGTCGGGGTGTGAAAAGGTTGATCATGATCATGAAGATAATAATGTCTGAGATGTTTATTAATGAAAGGAGAAGGAATAACAGGATATAGGCATGCAGTCAAATTACCCTCATGCTCCTAAAATATCTGATGTACATTCATTAAAGTTCTTAACTTTTCAAGAGGCTTAAAGAGGGTTGAAGCATTCAGATGTTTAATTATGTTTTAACATTTACACCAAAATAACAATAAAGAAATCTACCCCCTCCTCCCTAAAAACACCTTATTATGTTGTCCTTTTCGTATGCTGACTTACATGATTATATGAATGAAAGCTATGCTATATCTCTGCTTGTGTACAAAATTTCCAATATCTTTTCATTTAAATTGCATTTATGTGAAAGAACGTTTCTCAATTAACTAGGGTGTAACCACCGGGTATCCAAACCAGAATGTCACTCCCTAAATCCAGGGCTAACAGGGGTGTGAAACATAACCCTTTCTCACACCTTGCTCTCGTTATATTCTTGTTATTTGGAATGAGGATGTGAGCGAGAGAGAGAACGAGATGGAGTGAGATAGAAAGTGAAAATGAGATAGAATGGCAAAATGAAATTGAGAAAAAGTAGCCCCCAAAAAATTACATGTAAAGTAAATAAAAGAAGATTTAGACAAACACAGAACATGATGGTGTAAGAAAGAAATTAAGACAATGTGAAATATGCTTTTGACATATGTTATAGAATGATAAATACAGGTAGGGACAAAAATATATGCACAAGAGATGAAACGTAAGGAGAGAATATGAATGATTCTACTGAGAACAGAGCAAACGATGGAGAAATGTGAATGCAATGACAATGAAGAGAGAAAGAAAGGGGAGAACAAAGGATATAAAGTAACATACCATATTTTAAATAATCACTTAGAATGAGACATAACATGGGTTTTAGATTTGGGAATCTGACAGTAACTGATTCGGGAATAAAAGATGTTATTAAAGTTGTGAAATATCAAAGAGAAAATATGTTATGCATATTGTAAAATACATATGAAGAAGAAAAAAATTGACCCAGAAACGTGCATCTGTGTCTAACGCAGCTACTCTGCTTCTCATTAGGAAAGGACTTAGCCTAGAATAGCCAGATGGTGAGAGAGGAAATATACATGTAAGATGTTGAGAGGGGAGTAAATGGTTACATCCAATAAACCCTAATCAGAATGAAATGGTTCCTAAATCAGTCTGGAAAAGTAAACCATTTGCACCGATGTTTTAACATTTTGGAATGTCGCTGAGGAAATCAACAAATGTAGTTTTCTCATGTACTGTACAGTATCTTTGGGAGACAAAATCAAATAGCTTCATAGGTTTTAACCAAAGATAGGATGTTTTCTGTTGTCCTCTATTCAAATTACATATGCTGTATTCATGTCAAGTATTTTTAAAAAATAATATTGTGTCAGGAGCCAATTAAATTTTATTCATATATTCTTTCAGAGGGGGCTGGGGATGGGGGAGGAAGCTTGAAACACAATTACTAAGAAGATAAGTCATAATACAATATAAGTAGAATTTGCAGGTACCTATCCTCGAATACTACAGATTGCATTGAAGTGTCGGCCAACATTCAATAATGACTGCTCCTCTAGAGACTACGTTGGCATCACAATCTCAAAATGTTTTTCATTTGGTATTTCCGCTCTTTACCCCCCATCACAGTGGAAGCTTAGGAATGAGTCAGCCTAACCCTCACCCTTCCCTCGTCCAAACCTGACATTATTTCACGGACCATTAGCCTCGCCTCAATGATCGCACCTGGGCTGCGGGATGAGAAAATGAGCATCTCCCTGCATCATCATCATCCACCAAAGATTCGGCCAGGGAGGAGATGTGCACTTTTTTTACCAGACAGGGTGGGGATGCAGTGTGTTTTTGAAAGTTGGAGGGGGGAGTAGCATGTATGCAAAAGTGAAAATTAGCTGGTAATTTTAGCATTTATGTCTTCTGAAAGAGGGTCCTCACACGGTTCCACAAACCCTGCAAGTAGGGAGGGGGTTGTGCTCAAGATCAATACAGTTCATTTAATTTAACCCGTCTACAGAAACACTGATGGTCTCTCCTCCAATCTGCCATCTCTCTTTCTCTGTTTCCCTCTATCCTTCTTCTTCCTCCATATCCTCCTTCTCCTTCTTCCCATTCTCTCCTTCTCCTCCTCCTGCTCCCCCTTAATATCCCCCTGTTCTATCCCTTCCTCATCTTCCCCACTGTCTACGTCTGAAGGTACTCTTCTACACCTCCATCAATATGGATGCTCTTACACAGGAATCATTGTAATTATATCCCTGCCTCAAGTTGGTTTCACAAGAAGGCGGAGTGGTTAGAATGTTTCCATCTATTCTTGTCTTCAGGGAGTTTATCAATTTTGCATGGAAGCATGTCCTGAAACACCTTGAACTTGAGGTCCAAGCATTTAAGGTGAGGCTGAGGCAACCTTTGTTTTAACGGTTTATTCTATTATTTAAGCAATTTGACTGCAATTGGCTTTCATAAAGATTTAGTTATTATACCAGACTTCATGTAATAAAAGACATAGAAAATAAGTATATTGAGCAGCCAAAGAATTTTAGTGTATAACCTAGGTAAAACTGTTTGATGAAGCAAATAAAATAAAGAGGAACATATTCAATTACCTACAGATATATAAAAACAAATAAAGGAAAAGACAGATAAAATTGTACAAAATGTTTATGTTCCCATCACGGTATCTCCACGATTAATAAAACAGATCTCTAGCACATGAACTCGGACCCTGCTCTAAACCTTCCTCACAAGTCAAAACCCAATAGCTATATCTGGAAAAAAACAAAACAACAACACCAACAGCAAACAAATCAAGAGTTGGATAGGAGAGCATAATGAAGATACATCATTTTAATGATATTGAAAGAGTAAAGAATGGGAATAAAAAAAAAAACAACAGAAAGAATACTGTCATCACTAGTGAAACATTACATCCTTCTGGGTTTTATCTCCCTAATGTAAAGGGCCTTGTCCTGTTTCCATCTAATACACCGCACTCTCGCTGAAGCACTTCCCTTTTATCAAACACACGTAAAGTTGGTTAGATACATCAATTTGTCGTTGACTGAACACAATTTGTTGTTCGGTCGGACACAAATACTTCTTTTCATCACTCAATACAATCAGACCAAGAATATCTCGGCAGGAAACATCTTAAACACGCTTGATATATATCCAGACCTAAAGTGATTGTCTGATTGAAACGCCAGTAATGGTCTTAACATTCATGTCACATGCATAAACCCATACACCATGTAGAAGCTTAATGTATCTCGCGCCTGGCGACAAAATGGAGTGCCACAATGCCCTGCTTTGAACACCCTGGAAATAGAATCATGGGATCTCTTTTTCTGAGGGATGTAGCAGTGGATATGAACGAGTTGTTCCAGAACATGACCACCCGACACCCTAATCCTAAACCTAGTCCATATCTTAATTAACTGTGACCCTAAATCTAATCAAAACCTGAAACCTATCCCTATAATATTAAAACCCAACACTAAACCCAAACTTAAATCTCAACCTAAGACAACACCTAATCCTAACATCTATGGTTCGAGTGTTAGGAGTGTTAGGTGTGTCAGGCTGTGGAAGGACCAGGTATAAATATGAAAAGGATAAGGCACCAGGCCCACACCTGAGCTTAAACACTTTACAGTATCCAGGATGTAAATCTACCCTGATTAGAATTCCCTGGAAAACTGGTTTGATTTCTCGGTACCTAGATGAAAGGGCATGATGGTACCTCAAGAGAGCACCGACCTTTTATTCAGTAATTTCCACAAAGATTAAGCATAACCAATAACTACAAAGTAAGAACAGAAAGAAAAAGAAAGAGCTTACCTTTTGTTTACTTATCTTCAACGTCCTGAGAGGGTCACATTTGTGCATCTGAGAAAGAAAATAAATATAAAGAATTTTAAAGTTAAAGATAAACATCTTTATACATAAATAGTCTAATGTATTTTATTTGAGTAGGCCTATACTAAGAAAATTAACGGCAAACATACAATGTAAACTAATTTAAATCATAACATTATTCTTGAAAAATAACCTTAAAGGGATTCGGTAACTTTTAAAAACAAGAGCAATTAGATCAAGATGAATAAAATTATTTTGCTTTAACAGTAAAAACAAACAACTGAGAGTTTCAGTTCAAATGGAAGTCATTTACTACCTTAAAACATGGTAACGAACGATGCTAAGCATACAGCCGAACGAGAGTTAATTTACTTCCCCTCTGTTGCAAGCTCAGCAGGCCACTAGGGACGGAGACTACACAACATGAAATGCGGGGTATGTTGTGTTGTGTTGAAAAGCACATAGTTTTCAAACCCAATTTAAAAAATTTAAAATTTGAGTATGAAATCATTGATATCTCAAAAGTAAAGCAAGCAATTAGCTTGCAATTTTGAAGAGATGCCAGACTGACCTATGTGTTTAGAATTATGTTGGCAAAATGAGCTAAATCAAATAAATTGCGATTTGAATATCATTCAATGTTACTGCATCCCTTTAACTTTTTTCATTGTATCCCTAATGTGTTGACTTCTGTCTGGATATTTGTGAAGTTTCCCAAACGTTTGAAATAGAGCATAAAATTACTCACAAAGAAAGGGGAAAAAAAAGTTAGAATGCTGCTCACGTTCGTCTCATATTAATCAATATATTTCTACACATGTTTTCAGCATCATTCCCAGCAACCCAAACCAACTAACTTCTCCTACCATGACTCATCAACAGTTGTTTTCTCCAGTTTTCAAACTTGCCTTAAAGCAAACTACAGTAAAACAATCTTAACAACAAAGTTCACACCATAATACTTCAAATACTGCTATTTTAACAAAGAAAATAGAATATTTGTCATAAGCATCATTATTGAACTTAGTTTTATTGATACTGCTTGAATTACACATTCCTATTATTATGGGGCAGCATTACATATTTTTTTTTTTTTTGCAGTCAGATAGTATCTTTCAGCAAGAGAGAGAGAGAGAGAGAGAATGTCAAAGAGAGAGAGAAGTTTTATCGTACGTATGATTCATATGTCATCGATTCTGGGCATCCATCCAAATTTCTTGAAAACACAAATTTGACTAGAATATTCGGTCATTGTCAGGGGGAAAAACAAAGTCATCAAAAACATATTGATGGCAATGATTTGAAATTAATAGTGACGCTTCATCATACCGTCTGGGAATTACAGACATGGTTTCAGGTCTCTGTGAGCAAGCATGCCAGCATATCATATAGGTATTTTTCTCATGAATATCGTGATACAAATTATTTTAACTATTTGCAATACATGAGCGAATGAAATAAAGTAATATAAATGCATAAATCACATTCTTAGTTTCTTAGTGAGTACTTCATTTCATTTCAAGGAATTTATGTTTTTTCCATGTGAACGGAAACGGAAATATCAGATTGGATCTAGGGTTCAACTTGTTCTTTCATTTCATTTTCTGATTTGAAACTATATAAAAGGACTTTACCTCATCAAATTTATCATCTTATAAGATTCGGAAGTGTGTTAATGAGTGCTAAAAAAAATCATTAGAAAGTTTCAAATCCTCCTCTTCCATGACTGTGAAGTTGTTTCAAATTTTAAAAAAGGAAAAAATGGACATCAATTTTTTAGTAAATGAACACTTTATTTGGAGAATTTATAATAGTTTGTAGATCGGTTTTACATGTGAAATGTGTTTTATTAAATAATCTCTCATTTTATCTGAAAAATTCAAATTTTCATATTCAGAATTACCATGCTTTAATCCTATTTTAAATTATTTTGGATAGCCCCCTTCTGACTCTGCTCAAATGATATTCCATGTAATTCCACTGATGAGTGGGCTTAGATGAACATGGAATGACCTCTGATGACACCCATCAACAAAGTTTGTCATCTTCTTCCATCTTTGAACATCTTTCTGAAGATTGACATGATATGATTGGATGAACTGCCTACACCAAAACTTGACAAGATCTCATCAATTCAACAACGTCGCCCCAACAAAGATCATACAAAGAAGAGGACAGTACCCTTCTGTTCCATGTTGGGATTAATTCTTCCTCCCCCTCATGAAAATATGTAAAATAACACCCCTATAAATACTTAATGGAACAGTCTCAATACATTCCAGACAGGGATAAGAGGACTATGGTATTGATAGAATGGGTAGATTTAATCTTGATACTTACAGGTGTGACGCACAGTTCTTCCACAATGCAGGCATTGTCCATCCCATCTATGTTCACCAGCTTTTTGATCTTTCCATCCTCTGAAAAATAAAATAAGAGATAAACAGATAAGAGGATGAACATGTGAATCTCAGAAAGTAAAGAAATGTAACTATTTTCCCCAACCAAAATATGTATTCAAGTTTCTGATTCAAATGTGTACTTTTGTTTTACAATAGTTTTGCAATATAAAATATCAAACCAAAAGATATTTTCCCCACAGAACCATAGTTTAGCAAATAGTTTTTGTCGTAAGAAATCAAGAAAATACAAGTTTCCTTGAATTTGAAATTTAAACATAGAAGCATATTTTAAGGATTTTTTTTTTCTATTTAAATGTTTTTGGCAGACATCTGAAAATAGGAAATTTCTAATGAAAGAAATAGATCTACTTGGACTCACAGTATTTGTGTGGGAATGAAGAATAAGAAACATTATTTTGGTAAATTTGGGATATCTTACCCGTTCCGACGAAGATAACATTATAGACTTTATCCTTCCCCTGCACTGTATCCACAACAATCCTGTCCAATCTGAAAGGAAATAAAGGAAATTTTTAGTCTTCTCACACCTCGATGGGAAGTTATTTAAATGTAATCAGGACATTGCAGTATTCAATAAAGAGAATGACTCCCACCATTGCTTCCTCCTTGGATGGGCATTTATCCTCTTTTCTACTGAGATGTGTCAGAGATCATCTTCATATTGTCTATTAAGACCCGGAAGGGAGTAAACTTTGTATGTTAGTATATGAGCTAATGACTTTCTGGCCTTGATCTGCAGTACAATACACAAGATGAGTTCATAGTATCATTACATGGGTGAGACATACTTACAGCATGTAAAGTATAAAATATTAAATTAAACTTAAAGTATACTGTATAGACTTCAAATACATATATTTTTTCTCTTTCAAATTACTAGTACATGTATCAAAAAGCATTTAGTGTTGGTAGGGCTGCCAATCCCTTTTTAAATTCTTTCCAAGTTATAAACAAAAATGCATTTGGATTTTAAAGTATTTCAGAGGTATAAATAGGGCAAATAGTTAAAAACAGTAAGAGATAGAAACATAAACAGGCTTAAGATGGAATAATAACTACACTATTTGCTGAGAGTAAATCTTTCTTCTTTGGAGTGTTAAAAAAAATAAAAAAAATTGTCAGTGGAAATAGAGTACATTGGTCATAGAATTATTTAATGTGATAAGACATAGCAGTATTTTTTAGAATCACAGAATAGAGAGGCCTCTGTCTGAAATTTCAAAACAGGATGTGGAAATGAATCCGTTCAGTGAAAGGACAAGACTTGTAGCATTATTCAGAGGGACAAGGACTGAAGGAGATTTTGAAGTGTTGATACATTCAAGCAAAAATATATACTGAAGCATTGTGATAAACAAAGAAATCAATGTGAATACAAACATTAGGATATAATTATATATGGTTATCAAATTTTGTTAGAACTTCTATTCCGAGGTGCATCAGGAAAGATGGAACAAATGATTTCAAATTATCAACTTGGCTTGAACTTTCTGCTGTAGTTCTCAAAGCAATCTAGCTCATTTCAGATGTAAATGCTACAACTGAGAAAAAGATTACCCCCCTCCCCCGGTATTCAATTAAGGAGTTTTAATTGTATCTAAAAATCTTTGAATCCAATAAAAAGAGAGAGAACATAGCAAATTCATAATGGAAATACATTGTGTGAACTTTTAACAATAACACTCTTTTTTTAATTTTTAATTTTTTTTTTTTAGCTTCTTAGAACACAGGAAAAGTTTCCCTTTAAATATCAACATACACTACTGCATTCAGCCTTTTCTTATTGAAACTAATTATGGAAACTAAATAGAATGGAAATTGAGAGTTTAGGCGTTCCATGGGTCGGTGGGTTACACAGTATAGGAAAAAAATCAATCGTTCCCTGCAACATGTAATAATGGTTAGGTCAATTTTTGTATGTCATCAAGGTTGCATTGGATCCTACAGCTTGTTTCAATTTCAGCTAATCAAAACGCTAACAACTCACATCTGAAACAGACACAATCTCAAATTGATCAAAAGAATTCAACAATACACAACTTCATTGAACCCATCCATTTGACTTGACATTTAGTATAAGACTTGATTACTTATATTATAAAATGATTGAACTATATAGATTTTTCTAACTCTTGCAAATTTTCTGACATTCTTGATCTAGATCTTTTGGAAACAGTTATCTGTCGGTCATCACAATATACTTTTCTCCCTCGCACCAACTTTTATTCACATTGTTGAAAAAAAAAGATATTGAAACAAAGTCACAAACTCCCCTATTATTGTGGGCTGAATGGTCTGTTTTACAACAAACTCTAGGAGAAGAGTGGAATAGTTTAAACAACCAGCATGAAAACAATTTGCAAGAGGGGTGGAAATGCGCAATTCCATTGTCAACAATCCACAAACTCTTTCTGGAATGAATTATGAAAGCCTCATATCATTCCTTAACTTGCGACCAGGTGCAGAAGATGCAACTCTAGGCTTATCTATTTTATTTTCAGTTTTCATTTTGTTTTTTTGTGGAGGGTTGGGGGGGGGAGGTATTTCCTCTGGTATAAACTCTCTTGGAGCTGTAAATGTGGGTTGATATTTGGTAAGGGTGGTTGGCATAGACTACTTTCAGGACAAGGAGGTTTTCACAAGGCATGACTGTAATTCTTTAAAACATCACAACTGTTGATAGGAATGGGGTGTGTGGGTTGTGTGGTATCAAGCCGCAATGGTATAGATGGAAGTGGGTAAACTGGACAGGTGGAATATGCCCTTCATGTGTATTTCATCCATAAAGTAAAGTTAAGAGTGCGTAAATCAAAGACTTTATAATGATCAACTTGAGAGTTCCAATTTAAGCAGTGTGCCCTCATTAATATACTACAATGGCAATGAGATGAGAGAGGAAGGATTCTTAATTGAAAATTATCTTTTCTTAAATCAAACACATAAGGTCAACATTCTCAAACTCATGGTAGAAAATGAATAGGCCTATTCTATGAATTGATAAAAATGTATCGATCCTGTATAATCAATTCACACTAAGCAACAAACCAATCAAAAGTGTTTACTTTCAAACAAGTTATGTACAGAGAAGGCTAACATGCCAAAGCAATGAAAATATGTCAAATTGCAGAAAAGTAATGATTCATCAAAGGTTTGTCACAATTGACTGTCATCAAAGCACTCCTACAATTACAAAACTGAAAACTCTCTTTCCCTATCAAACTATGCCAAACAAACGAAAGCATAGTAAAGAGAAGATCATTCATCATAGAGTCATGACTAATGGTTTGAATGCGTGGGGTAAGAACCCCAGTAGGTACATAAAAGAAAGGCATGGTAGAGGGTTGGTAGAGGGGCTTGGTAGTAGGGTCAGAGGTGTAGCTTTGATGGTGATTGAGGTTCAAAAGTCACACTGAGATGGTTAATAAGGTTAATAGCAAAAAGGTATTAAAATATGAATTCTGTGAATTGAAATAAACACACTTATTTTTCGTAGGCTGAATATAGTACTATTTCATTTCCAATGAACAGATTTCCAAATAAAAGTAATTTAGAGTGTATGCTGCATTTTAATGAAGAATTAAACATTATTTCTTCTAGGTAATTGCCTCTGATCCAAATGAAATATATTTTAGAATCTTAAGATCTATGTGCCTTTTTTCGAAATAACTAAAATAAAATGAAATTTTTGAAAGGGTTTATTGCGATCCGAGCATTAATATTTAGGACAATGATTTAATTATTTACAATATTTCTAAGTTGCCTTTGGATATTTAGCAGGAAATATTTGCTGTTTTTCCTTTGCATGCATCATCTGTTTAACCTACAACTAAAGAGTTGTAAAGAACCTGTCAATCACAGAGGATTAAATATACTTAAAATGAAAAGAAATCTTGACTTGACAGGTTTTTCCTTTGTAGGGTAATTTCTCCGTTTCCTCTCTTTCACATCTCATTTCATCAAGGCGAGACTGAGCCATACTGCTTAGGTCATTCAATAAAAGAAGCCTTGTTGAAAGAAACAACATGCAAAGTGAGTGGATAAATATGCTTCTTTATTTCTTCACAGTATGATTTCACCCCGTCTGTGCACCGGTAGTGGAAATGTTTTAAGAACAAACATCTCAAACAGGGCTCCTCATTAGAGAAAAACCAGTGAAGTCTAAGAATCATGCTACGAATATCGGAATCTGATTTCATGCTTTTCTATAGGATAAAATCTAAAAGAATCGTTCTTCTGCTGTGTTGGTTGGAGGGGAGCTTGTAAAGGTCTGCCCTGTGTGGGGTGATACTAATTGGAACATGGCTCGTTTGTGTTGGCCATGTGTCATTGCATAATAGAATCTTCACCTGAAATTGAAAAGATGCCAGATTATATCATGAGATTCTCAGCATGGGAATATGGAAGAAATATGTTTTTAAAAGTCTGTGTTGAAATATGACAAATAAGACATTCCACGAAGGAAATACAAGCCTTTTCTTTCACTACATTTCAAGATAGGCACCAAGCAAAAGTTTTTTTTGTAGAGGCAACAGCTCTGTATCACTGCTTTAACCATCTGTGTTGAAAATGAATGGATATTCATGTTGAGACACACAAACGCAATGAATGAAATGAAAGTTCTCATATCTTAATTCCTTATGACGCCACCAATTCTAGGGAGTGTTTAAAGGTTTTTAAGATGAAACCTACCAACCCGGTATAAAAGTGATTATCTTCTTGACTTTGTAACGAGCTCAAACAGCTAACTGTCGACTGGAAATATTGTTGCAAACGATCAAAGCTTCTCCCGTATTACATTGACACTTTCCTATAATATCCCTGAGCAATGTCAAATATGAATACATTGTCTATTAAGGGCTAGAACGGCATTAGCTATGTATGAAAGTATACGATTTAACTGCATTCTGGCTCTGAGCTGATGGCATGTAAAATGTGGCCATCTTGGAACCAAGATCCAAGAGGCGGATGTTTGGCTAGGGACCGAAGGGGTGTTATTGGGGGTGGTTTACATTTCATTAAAGCTCTTGAAACAGCCTGCAGGACCACTGCATAGGAAGGGGAGAAGACCAACAAGACTTTGGCAAAATGGAAAAGAGAGATTGAGATGGAGAGAGAGAGAGAGAGAGAGAGAGAGAGAGAAAGTCCAGAACTATATGCATACCAACAGTCAAATTGAGATCAAGAAAGGGTGAGAGAAGGGGCTATTACAAGTTTTAAAAAATGTGTGTTACAGGATAGATGCTGGCAACACATCAAACTTTTGAATACATTTAAATGCTTTTTCAGCACCTTCTGGCTAAAAATTTCAGGGGGATACACAAACTCATTCCCAATTCCTTCCCTAAAATTGTACTCTATTAGAGACGAGACTTTTATGAAAAAATACCTACATGTATAAATTGCCACCTTGTCAACATTGATCAGCACAAATTCACCCCCAGAACATTGAGAAACACAGATCCCATGCAGAAGAAATATGATGCCTAATAGCTTCTAGTGTTTTTGAGATGGTATTATTATTGGGTTAATTGGGAGAAAATCCAAACATTTCTTTAAGGAGTTGAGAGCCCCTTTTGAAACCGATAGAAATTCATGTGTGGCTTGTCATATTCAATTTCAAACTTTATTTGGAGCTGTTTTCTTTGGAGTTGAAAACATCTGATGGGGCAGCCAATGAGTTCAAGTGGGGTACAATGAGAAAAAGTTTAGATTGAACATGGAGGGAACAGATTCAAGAGAACAGGGGACCTAAAAGGCTATTAAGTTTCAAACTCAACAAAGTTCTTTCAACTGAACTAAAGCAGACAGTATATGACAAACCAGACGGCTGCCTGTCCTATGTACATGAAGACGAAGGAGATGACATAAACTTACATACTTACAAACTTACAACATACTTTTTGGACATGAAGAAAACTCAGAAGAAAACTCAGAACATATCTTACCTTATATCAGTTCAGAAAGTAGTATTGCAAGTTACATATCAAATATCTGTGAAATATACATATTTAGGTTACAGCCAAATTGTCTAGCTTCCCCAGCTACATCTGGGGTATTCACAAATTCATGGTGATTTTTCAACCTACCATGAGATTCCACTCATTTTCCCCATGTGTGATATTTACAATAAATATGTAAATTACCAATCAATACATAACATGAAACAGGCATGAGAATCATTGTAATCAATACATTCCACTCTCCCGGTGATCAACCATTTATGGGCATGTTGGTTTTATTCAAACTGCCTGATCAGGACTGTAATTGGGACTGAGCTATGAATGCCCTCGAGATAGTGATAATCCTACAAAAGAAATGAAAGATGGATATGTGAGAGCCGCCCAACCGGTGAAATCAATCTTGTACAAACACCTGAAGAAAAATACTATCATATTAAAGCTTGTCAACTCTAATAACTAGCATTCTAGACAAAAATGAGATAATCTTGGCCTTAAAACGAGAATTTACTTTTTGCTTAAATTTTTGTGTTTTTGCCCCAAAAACATCTATGGGTTTCATCTTATTTCTTCAATTATATGAAACAAGTCCAAAGGGCAACAAGGGTCCATCTAGAAATACAAATTAATATTCAATATGTCCAAAGAGCAATTCAGCACACATTTTGATTGATCTACATTAGATATCAAATCACTCCCAACCTCTATATTATAGAATTTCTTTACTTCTGGCACTTGACCACTGTATAGTTTTGAAAGATTAGGGAATTGTCTCCCTGTCTCATTTATTTGTCTGATTGCTCCATCACGTATTATTCCCCTTTCCTTTCCTGCAAAACTAAAACAAAATTTAATTATTGATGGCTCTTCCACCCAAATGAGGTTACTAGCTGCTAATAATAGTCCTGAGGGCCAATGATTGTAAAGTTTATAGACCGTTAATTTGGTCAATCTTGTCTTTTATTTTGCTTCACTAATCCATCATAGATCTGTATTTAATACCACTTCCTCTGATTCTAAATAAAGAAGTCTATTCCATCCACAAACATGATATACCACCAACCTAAGTTTTGAGGTGAATCTATGGTCACACTTTTTTCCTTTTAAATACTAAATAATATCTTCGATGGTCAAAGACCTTCAAAGTGATCTTGAACTCCCATACAAGTTTCTGACCTGAGCTAGTTTCAGGTTGAAATTGAGAGGCGACTAAAATTGCAAATATTTACTCTGATGTATTACCTATGGAAAAACAGAGATCTAGGTAATCTATCATAGTCATATTCAATCATACTGAATGTCTTAAAGGTGAATTATACACAGTATTGTAGTGTATTATTTGAAGGTTACTTAAATGAATAACTTGAGCCAAAAATAAAAGTGCTCTTTAGATGCTTGTTGGAGAGATAAGAGAAGAGGAGAAAATAGAAGATTAGCTGGTGACACAAGTGGTTGTTTCATAAGGAAATACATACTGCTTAAAGGTGCACTTCATTTCCTAGAGTGTGTGGTATGCTACGAATCACATCATTGATCAGATTGTATCAGGACAACTACTTCCTGGACAATTACCACCAGAAATAAGGTTAGGGTTTAAGTGTAGAGTTAGGGAGTAGATTTCTGGTTGGGGGGGGGGGGGGTAGCTGTCTGGTGTTAATTGTCCAGGTGGTTGTTGTCCTACAAGAGATCAGGTTATACCAGTCATCATGTTATAGCGAAGTCTATCGTTGAGAATAAGCATTAAATACTGGATGCTATTACTGTATAAACCAATATTTTCGGGTTCATATGTTCTCATCATTTTTGTGAAGCTGGGAAGATTCACAAGGCAAAGTTTTATGTTTTGGGTAATGTTTTCGTGACTGTAAATGGCCTCTTCGTGCAGTGGAAATTTTTGCGATAACTGACTTGCAAAATTCAAGAAAATAAACCCCCAGAACATATGACCAATGTGCATTTTGTGAAAAAGAAAAAGAGAGAAAATGAAAAACGTCAGATGAGGAGGGAGGGATGGATAGAAAGATGGATTGGTTGAAAAAGGAGTGAAAGAAGTCTTTACAGGGTTCTTTATGACCTTGGTTAAGAAAGCAGCTGAACTTGAAAGTGGCAGCTGTTTAGTCAGAAAACAAAATAGTTTTTGGAAAGGGGGACAACGCAACCTTGAGGAATGACAACCACACTCACTCCAGAAAGAGCAAAGTGTTGTCCCATTTCAAAAAAATCTTCCTTCCTTTCATCCTCTCCTCCCATTCCTTCATCATCCTATCACATCACCATGACAACAGCTGGCTAAACAATAGCCGTCCAAGCCAAGCCAAGCCAGCAAGTGAGGGAGCAAGCAAGCCTGAAGTCTTGGATCTGTCGCTAAAGGTCTGGATGCGGAGGAAGTCCAAGATTTGTAGCCCTAAGCCTCTCTGCCAGGGTCCAGCACCCTACCCGATGATGGAACATCTTGGGGATCTGTGGCAAATGTTTGTTGGACAGCCTTGATATCGGCACTGCTTCTGCAGATTAACTGTGATTAGAGGTGTGGGGGAACCAGGGTCATTTTGATCAACAGGATCTGACGTGTCTGCATTCAAACACCACTTATCGTTAAAAAAATTAGTGCAAAGTGCACCTTGAATACGAGACCCCCGTAACATACACTCTTTTTTTAAACAGAAAAGTAAGGAATAATGTATGAAAACTAAAGTGATTGAGTTTCATTTGTTTTAAATCAGCATTTAGCATTCATAGGTTCATTATTACTACCTAGGTTTTCTCAAGTTTAAAGTACAACGTAAGATTGATTTATTTGTGTTGGCTTTTTGTAATTTTCTGGCTCAAAACAATAATTTTGCCTACACTTATCAATGCATTATTACCATACAACCTTGGCACAGATTTTGAAAAAGGTGCTAACATGATATTGAAGAAACACAGTTATGTGATTTGTCAGATGCCTGTCTGCATTAAACATCTAGGTTATTGATTGGAACTGTAATATGCCCAAATTGCTCAAATTCTAACAAGTGTTAAATCGCTGTTTTGACTTGTTAGGGTATGATATATCAAGGAAAATATGGTATAAACTGAGCACCTGGTTGTTCTTTAGTTGTCAATCTTGCCAGGACCTTGATGATATACCTGACTTTCAACTGTTTACCCCATGCAGCTCTAAAAATAAGCATTTACTTTAGTTTATATGACATAACAGTAATTTACATTTTAAACATATTATTAAACCGTATTCGTAAAATTTTGGGACTATTACGTGAGGTATGTGAGGAAGGAGTAATAGTTATCACATTTGCTTCATAAATCAATTGAAATATTAAACATGGATCCTTCCTCCCTACAGGCATGTGAAAGTATTACCGCACATGAAGAAAAGTGTGTGAGCTTAAGGAAATCTAAGATTTGTCCTCAAATCTCTTTCCGAATGAACAGCCTCACAACGATGATGGGATTTTTTTGTTTGTAAATGAATTTTTCATGACAATGACAGTATGCAAAAAATTTCCTTCTTTGAAAATGGTTTTCTCACATGTTCTTACTCCTCCATACAAAGTGCTTTCCACCACTATAAATAAATCCTTTAAAACTAATGAAATATTAATTTCCTTTCAGAATGCTTTTATCATGGATTTGCTCTTTATACCAGACTTAATCAATGGCGGTTCCGGAGATGCAAGTAGCTCACAAAACTGGTGTATTTTGTTGAGGCAACACATAAATTACAGGCCTGTATAAGTGGAAATTTCCCATGAAATTAGCATCTGCATCCCATACATGTCATTTTTGGATCAGCTGTTGAACAATTTTGCCAAGGTTTTTGAAGAAGTTCTAATTAAATTTGAAAAAATACACAACTCCATTTCATAGATTTCATGTCTTTAAAAAGCAAATAATTCATATGTAGAGAAACAGTTATATTTTGTTAATGAAATAATGCACCCAGAGAATGTAATCCTTGTTTGAGTATACATTGCACTTGATCATGAGTTAGTGAGCAGGCATTTCATTTTAGTGTCTTCACCTTATCTTGGATTAAGAAAGCTTCTTTAATTACGCACTGATCCCATCACGTACCAATGCCTAGCAATGCCTGGCAATACTATGAATCACAAGCATCAGTCATGCAATTTCTTAGTCAAAGCTTCCCAGGTACGTCATTATACACAAACTTTTAATGACTTGCCTAAGTTTCTGAATAAGCAAGGTACAAATAACATATTCTGAACATTACCATTGTAAGTATTAATTAATTATTACAATTGTTGAGAAATATTTTTCAGATTCTATTTCAAAATTCAATCATTGAATACGAAATTTTCTTTTCTATCAGTCCTTGTCCATCTGCCACACAGTTTTTAAACTTGTGGATACATGACTAAATTTTGTACAAACTAAAAATTGTATGAAGCTAGAGTGTCTTAACCATCCATTTTACTCCACTAAATTCCCTTCATTTCATAATGTGATATCATCTCTAGAGACAATTCACGTTGTTAAACAACTTTAGTATGTATTGGCACCAGACTTTTCCAGATTCATCAGGCACTAGTTTTGCCAAGATCTTTGCAGAACAAGTGAAATAAGGAGATGCCAGAAAGATAAATAGATAAAGGTGTGAGGGGAAGGGTACAAGACAGGTGCGTCCCGCCAAAGAAGCCACCTACCAGGGGTAATGACTCACACCCCTCTATGAGGACAGAGGCCAAGAGATGACAGTGAATCTGCACAAAGGAGGCGTAAGGACTCCCCCAAGGGAGGTGCAGGGATCCAAGCAAAGACATTGAATGTGATTAATTAAATCAATTGCAATGAAAATTGGGAGAGGCAGTTACAGAGACAAGTGCAGAGATTAAAAACAAGATTAAGTTTGTTGGAAGAAGAATTCTGGCAGGAGAGGGCTATATACCCAGAAGGGATTAAGCCTACAGATGTTTGTACAAAACCAAATCAAACAGAATGATAGTTATCTTTATGGTGCTTTCATATAAGTAGAGCAGGTTCATTTTGAAAAATATCTTAGAATTGCCAAATTTTCCTAACAATATTTATCAAATAATGTCAAAATGATGATAATCTCATGATTACCTTATTGTGAAGAGCTCAAAAAGGACAAAATGTGAAGAAAAAAAATGCCAAAGAATATTACAAATTGCTCAGAGATACATCCACATTCTTTATTGTATTGAAGATTAGTAATAACTCAAGGAGGGGGTGAGTAAGATGTGCCATGTCACAAGTTTATCCATGATCTGCTACTGTCTTGAGTGACAATGTAATCAATGACATTGAACCTTCAAGGAGGAGTGGATGAGTGGAAGAGGGCCAAGAAAGAAACGGGCCAACAGGTGGCGGTACACTCAGGGGTGCCACTAGGGCTACTGAATCACACCTAATCATTAGACTTCATATGAGGAGGGGTGATTGTAAGGACTTGTTGGTGGATGAGAGGAGAAGGTATGGGGGTAGAGCAGGGTAGATAAAATAGAGTTGTGTATGTTCAAGGTTACAAGTTGCTCCATTGTAACAGGGGTAATAGAGTTGGACAGCACTGGGGATGATCATGCAAAACTGGGGTGGCATAGCATTTGAAGTAAAGTTCAAGTTGGACTACGCATCATCAACTTCAACACTTTGAACCATAATACGTACTGACCAAAGTGCAAACAAGTTTTCATTCGCAACATCATTGTCTGAACTTGTGAAATCTGAAGAGACTACTTTTCACATACATATAGGTCTACTTATGCATATAGGGAATTTATTATTTTATCCTGTTCTTAACCTGTTTGAGATGAGCTGATTAGGCTATAACACACATTTCCCATAGATCTCAGCCTGAATATATTCGGGCTCAGTCCTCAATGGGTTAATAAATTTATTTTAAAAAAGATAAAAATGTAAAGAATATTTTCCTACCTTGTTATTTGTCCCTGTACAAAGAGTGGTCTTCCAGTGACAGGTTTGACTGAGTTGTACATGAGCTGATACCTCTGAGCATCCACTAGATATCTATCAATCTGTCCAGGTCTGATCAGGCTGCTCTGAACATCACTGCAACCCTGTACAATAAACAAGAAACAATGAAATAATGTTAACATGAATTCTATAATAATAACACTTTAAAGGTTGTTTTTACCCTTTCAATTCCAGGTATGATCAGGTGAGCTGCACTACACATCACAGTATCCCTGTTAAAAAAAGTATTTAATTCATAAAGAATTTAAAGGGAACAACTAAGGTTTGAATGAATTTCATATTTGGACATTCATTGCTATTTTTCATGAAGTGCTTGGCATTAAATATATGGGCCTATTTACTTCATTTTTAACACAGGTATAATAAGGCATGATTGCAATCAAGGAATATTGATTGAATTTCAATAATGTCAGATTGTAATTATCAAATTTGTTCAAATCATAGTGCCCGAATAACCTTAGACAATCATTCCCATACCGCAAAACCTGTGCTGACTTGCAAAAATATATTTGCCCCATTTGGTCATCAGTGTCATATGAAATGAGGCATGGCTGCTTGATCAAAGTTGACATTATGGTGACAAATGAAATCACAAAATACCTCAATTATCTAATGAAACAACTGTTTGAAAAACCCTTATAAGGCGCTGCTGCACTAGCTCGAGCTATTTCAAATAGCGCGCTATTTGTGATCTGATGAATTAGCTCAATCAGAGCAGATCCGACTTTGTGGTCAAATAGCTCGCTAATTTGGAGGAAATTCAAACCTGGGTCATCTTAGGTTTTTTTGAAAAAACTCGAGCTGGTTTGCGGTTTTAGTACGAAATAGCGCGCTATTTTGCGCGATGCTGCACTAGCTCGAGCTAATTTCGAAATCGTGCACCTGTGCGTGTAGATGCTAGCGGTAGTTACCAGTTGCGCAATACACATCGGGCTTGTTTGTTCAAGGTCGGGTCTGGTCGTTATAGCGAAATTTTAAAATAGCTTGAGCTAATGCAGGACTGGCTTCTTTTTTCAGGCTTTTTTCCCGATCCACCAATTAGTGCGCTATTTTTTAGCTCAAGCTAGTGCAGCAGCGCCTATAGACACTTTCTTTCTATGTCATTCTATCTGAAAGCATAAATGTGTTACCCTACTGTGCCAAAAAGCAGGGGTATTAAGCTTCATGAAATCTGGAGGTCAACTAAAGAAATGAATGTATGCAAGATGATATTACAAGGTTAATTTCTTCCCTCATATCAAATAATTTGCCATGACATTTTCACAGTTAATATCTATTAAAAGGTACCCTACAATGCACAGTAAACATATTAATTCAATTTATTTGTTTTGATATTTCTATGTCTATTTATCTCCAGGAATATTATTACCTCCTCCAACCATAAAGTCTTTTAGGATTACATTGATGAGTGATCATACTTCTGGTTTATAAATTTGATGAATTCAGAAATTCATAAAGTGGGTTAGCAATGCCAGAGTCATAAATATATCAATAAATAAGCCAATTGATAGGATAAAACCATAAACTTTTCATCGCGATTATTACTTTGAGTCTTACAACTGATATCTTCTGCCAAAGAATGATTTGAATTATCAGGCAGCATACACACTGATGCAAGGTATGTTTCAAGGATTTTTTATTGGAGCTTTAACTTTACTCAACAGCATGAAATGATCATAAATCAAATCAAATAAGCACAAATTGTTTCCTTGAGTATAATCTAATTACAATGAAATCATCAAATAATGATAATAACTTTTACTAACTTATAAAATACATTGGCACATTCAGGAATAAACCTGAGTGAAAACATATGAGCACAAGTATTAAAACGTTTATGACCAGGCAGTCAAAGTTTGCTATTGGTGTTGATGCTAAAAGCACCATACATTTTTGGCAAGAGTCCCAAAAGAGAGGGAAAGGTATACCGCCCCCTCCAAATATTGGGTGGCCTGATGGTGAAAAATATGAAGAGCATCGGAGAGGAATTTCACACCATCAGTACATTACAGGAAAAGAGATCAGGGTGTGATATGATCGTTGAAAATGATCATAACCCTAAAAAAATATGTGACAATGTTGGATATTTACAAGAAAAGATCATCAGAATTATTTGTGGAAAGTAAAATTCGAGTCTTAATTTGGTGCCCAGTGTCCTATGAAGGAAATTAGCTTATTTAAATACAACGCAACTGTCTAAATTTAATAGCTCCAAGGGACATTGTATAGGGACATTAATTCATTTTTTGTGATATGCACTATGCAAGAATGGTCCATTATCATTATTGGTCTCAAAGGAAAAGTACATATTGAAATGCCTATGACAGCATGAATGTGCTTTACAATATTATTCTTATTTTATCTATCTATACAGGTACAGCTTGTGCTAACCTTCTTTCTACGGTCACCTAAGATCACCCGATGTGTCAAAGGCATACCTATTGTTTTAGTCTTCATGGTGGCCGATCGTCTACAAGAACATCAGTAAAGACACCTAGATAATACCGTGACAGATGGGCTGAGACACATAGAAGGTGAACATGAGGGCAGCTTTAAGTGAATTGCTTGCCCTACTTGACTACCATTGAGTGAGAGACCACTTCAAAAGGCAGCCATGTATAGGGAAATAAAGGAAATAATACCATCTATAATAACATATCTGCCTAAATGCTAATGTTAAGTTTCATAGGATAATCCTGAGACTATGTTTCACAATTTCTCTAAATGTACTTATTTAGAGATCAAATACTGTCAGATAATTATCTTTCATTAACTAAGTGGGATTAATACCAATATCGATAATTCTTATGCACTATTTTATAATGATTACAAGAAAGTTTGTGGAGAAACCTGAACTTTAAAACATCCATGTATGTCATCAACTTAATATCATCACGTAACAAGGCATGAATTCATGTTATAGCAAGCATTAAGCGTCACCTTCCGATCAAACCGAATGTTCTAAAGCCCACATCACATCAGACCTTAAAACCAAATTTGCAAGCTAATTGGGCCGTTGATTGATGGCACAGCTCTGATCGAATCCCAACACCCTAGCTATCAAGGGACACGGAGAGGGAGATGCGTTGGTATGGCCCCCAGCTCCCTCGGTTGATTGTCACCGAGCCTTGGCAGCACGAAATACATGGCCACATGTGTGCTGCACATTAGCATCCCTGTTTGCATGCTCTTTCTGCGCAAATGTGATAGAATCCATTAGATAATCATTTTCTCTAGCCTCGTTTCCTCCGTACACCTTCCCCAAAGTCAGGCGTTTTTACAAGAAGGCTTACTCCGGAGCAACATTTGTGTTGTCATACGTTAGTTTCGCTTCAGTCACAAGGAACGTGGGAGGATGGTTAAAGTGTGTTAGCCAATGCTCCACTTCTAAGACCCCAATTTTCAACACTTCATCCAACTATCAAAAGCCCCCCCCCCCCCCTCCTTGTTTCCCTCTCCCCTGTTTCAAAAATGGCAGTATCTGGGTCATGATGAGAGGTGCCGTTTCAGGGGCAAGACATCGGCCTTACAAGGGTCACTTTAAGATCCTTCCATATCCTAACATCTCCTTCTTTTAGAATGAAAAAGATGATCAAGCAAAAAAGGAATAAGTCTACAAAATTCAAAACAGCCATCATCCCCCTTCAGGAGTGCATTTAATTTACACAGAATATTTAAGAACAGTTTGTTGTTGCATAGAAGCAGATTTTCCTCACCTCAAAACTCAAAACAAAATCTACAACTGTTAGGTATATTAATTTAACTACTTGGACGCAGTTTGAATTTCTTTTAAGATATAATATCTCCAAACTTATTCATTCTAAGTTATCCTGGGCTTTAATGAGTTAATACATCCTTATATGGAAGAGTGTGACGAAAAGTTTTTGTGCTTCTTAAAATTCAATTATCATTTCTTCCAAAGGGAAGATATTTATCAAATTAATCATTCTGAAGGGAAGGTGCTGACATATCACTAGGAATTCATCAATATCGTTAACTTCACCATTTGCGAAACATGAGTCGTACATCGATCTATCGCAATGTAAAGGAAGGAGATACTCGGAAAGACATTACACGCCGACAGTTTTATAAGGAGAGACATAAATGGGGCAGAGCTATGACAAAATGTAACCTAAACTCACAGCACCAAAATCCTTGCTATTCATCTCCCGTCTATTTGCTATATTTTGTTGTGAAACTGGGATAAGTTAATACAATGTATTAACAAGGCAATGATTGAAATGCTTAGAGGTATCATGATAGAATTGGATCAAGGTAATGATAGGATAGAACTTAATATCTATATTTTATTTCACAATTCCCATTGCAATAAATACCACATTCATAAAATTGTTTGAGGTTTGAATTTTAAAAAAATAGTTAGAAAATGGAATGCCTGAATACTTGAGTTTATTATGTAGTCAAAAAGTAGATAATACGTGCCTTTCCTACAATTATGAACATTTTAAAATCTATTATCTAAAGATCACAAAAATAAGGTTTCCAACTCCATTATATCAATATGGTGGTATATCAAATCAACAGTACCAAAACACAATTTATAATTTATAATCTCCTATCTCCATAAGAATATTTCACCTGTTTACACAAATTACAACAAAACCAAGAAAACACAGTAGAAAATGAAGAAAAATCATTGAGAATATATATTTCAATGGCACCACTGCCACCATGGCCTTGTGTAATTATATAATAAGATGTGATGGACGTAAACCGTGGCAATGACAAGGTGTAACCTAACCCGGCCAGATTTCAATTCCAATTTTCTCCCTTTCTGACCAGCAAATATTCTTAGCAAACTGCAGTGAATACGCCATGAAATCAGAGGACCTGGATGAGTGATAGGCGGTTGCTACTTGATATCACTTGAAGTAAAGATGTCATCCAAAAATGAGATCATGGTATTTACACTTTACAAGGGTGTTTAGGTATTGCTGGAGCTTAGCTTGTTGGAGAAACTGTGTCATTTGTCTCTGATGGGATTTTCCATAAAGGTTTTAATCTCTAAAGTGAACTTGAGCTATATTGATTGGGGAATAGTTTTAAGTTGTAAAATTTCTTAGAATAATGAAGTATGAATAACATTAAATTTTAGTAGGCTCTATATTTTTTAGTGATGAGTGGTTGGAAATTAATTTTTTGGAGTAAAGATGACATTGAAAAATGTGACCATCTTATTAACAGTTTACAGAGGTGTTAGACATTGAAAGGATCATCTTTAGCTATTTGGAAAAACTTTTATTTTCAATTGATATGCATTTTCCACATAAGTATGCAATAGGATACAGAATTGAGGTTGTAAAATATGATTTTGTCTTATGGAATCGAAGGAAAACTTTTAACTATTTTCCAAATATTTAAGACTTGAGATTCTCTGAATTCTCTGATTACATGGAAATCAGGGAAATTCTCTCTTCTTTTTTTTTCAGACTACCAAGGACTGATTTTTTTTTAAACAAAAACTAGTCATGTACTTGTATTGTGTTTGCCATTCTGTAAAACTTACTCTGAAGATCACATTGACAATATAGAAAATTAGAATAGCTCAAGACATAAAATCTATTTAGGCCTACAGTCTGCTTATTCCCAGCTGATCTACTTCTTTGACTTCAGGAAGTGTAAACTTTGCTTTATTCACAAAAATGAAACAAAATCTACAAGAAAACAAACATCCATACTATATATATCTGCACAACCAAAGACACTTCCCCCATATGTTCTTTCACCTACTATTGACTGGGGATATGTAGGGGCATAGGATAGGATCAGGGGAGCGATTATATCACGGCTTTTGCCACTTTCGGGAACAGGAGATAGTAAATCAGAAGAGGGTTGGAAAGAGCTATCAAAGCAGGTCATGCATCATTACAAGGTTAAACTAATGTAGTTTCCTGGAAGGGACTAAAACTCTGTACAATAATTACTAACAAAGATCAGCAAGAGACTTTAGATGTTTACATGTGTCTCCTGTGAAGGACATGTCCAATGAGAATACGAGCGAAGATTTGATAAACAAAGGATGATGATTATAAGAAAAAGAATTGGATGGTAAGGAGATGAAGTAAAGGATAATAAGAAAGGGAGACAAACAAATCAAAACATGAAAATACACATTAAGGTTATTCCAGATAGAAATTATGGTAGTCGTATTCAGATTTGTGCACATTTGTTTCCATGTTTCCAGCAGCCACTTGATCTTCAGCTAAAACACATCCAACTACTAGGAGGATCATTTCGGGTCCAGACTCTAAAGTGAAATCAAATTTCATATCGCTAACCCATGTCTAGGCCAGACTTAAACCACTCTATCTGTAGCATAAGAATGGCAAGTTAGTCAAAATCTACCCAGATATAACTTATTCTTAACCCATTTCGGTGGTGGCAAGTACGAACAGGGCATCTAGGAGGTCAAGCAGTCAGCGACCATACAGTGAATGTCCATCACAAACCATAGATAGAGCCCTTGGACCACCTCTTTGAAACTGCATCCATCTAGGTAGGTCAGTCACAACGGCAAGAGAGACTCAAAACAAACTTAAAGGGTGAATACATCAATACATTACTACAAATAACATGTTAATGGTCAGTCGTGAGCAGGTCAGTGAGTGTGACTGAACATTAAAGGCATTGCCAATAAACATGATCAAGGATTTATCTTGGACAGATGCACAAACGCATGCTATTTAGAATCTAATGGCATTCCTTTAACTCAAGAGGGAGCTGCCCCTGAATGAATGAACATGCCGACAAGGGATTGTATGCATATATAAACAATAATATTAGCTCAGTCATATTCTTTCCATGATCTGTTTGGGTTATGGAGCTATCACAGCAATATAGAGAGGGGATAGAAAACATGGACAGGGGTTATTAAAAAAAATGAAATTAAAAAGATATCTAATATCTCCACTGGTATGAAGGTGTACACAAGCGAAAATAATGGCCATGAGAACAAAGTACCAAATGCATAAAAACTTTGAATATTATACTTAGAAGGGGGAGAGTATAACCAGACAGAAAGACAAATAATTATAGGCCTGTAGACAAATTAATGATAAAACAGGCCTGTAGTATTCAAGTAAGGGCGGAGGGTTTCATGAGGTAGAAAAGGTCTATACTTAGAAGATCTAGATCAAGTTTAAGCCTGACACCTGCAGATGTATAGATCAAGAGCTATACTGTTCCACTTCTTCAGTGGGACTAAGAATTGTGACCTTAAACTGTAGAAAATATTAACCCATAGACTACTCAAGCTTTCTAAACAATTCCAACCTAATATTCTGACCTTAAAAAGAGATACCTCATGACAGCATTGAATTCCATAACAACTTGTGCCTTGTCTAAACATTCTGGGGCCTGTTTCTCGAAACCGTCAAAAGTCTTAAGTTCTTGGACGAATCATAGAGACATGTGTTGTAGAATTAATATGCTAAGCAATGGGATGTCCACAAACTTAGACTTGTGACAGTTTCGAGAAACGGGCCCCTGATTCCCTGCTTGGACAGAAGTGTAAGTGTCAAAAGAGTCAAAGATCCTTTTCTATATACCTTTATGAAGCTGTCACTAAAGCCAAGTACATGCTTGAACTATTCCTATGTAGCTCTAACATATCCCCTCTGTGTTTTTTTGCAACTATGGATAAAGTCTTACAAGGTTAAGCTCCTGCCAACTTGAGATACAAAAAAACAATAATAAAGCTAAAATTGACACTATCACTGTTTTCTCTCCAATTCATTATATTTTGAAAAGGATTTGAATATCATAACATTATCTCAATATATTTTTTGATGAATAGACTAGAGAGTTAAATGTAGTACTTTTTTCCCCCTCAAATAAACTTAATATTTTATAGCTTGAGGGAAGTCATTTCTAGGGGAGTCAACTTCAAAATCACCAAGAAAAAAAAAGCTTGATCTTTTACTTTTTAAGAAATAGGGTAAAAACTTTATAAGTCTTGAGAGAGTTGGAAATTTCAGAAAGCAATTGTCAAATCAAATGTTTGATTGGCAGATGAATCAAAATAAAAACTAAAAATCCTTTTAAAATATTCCACAAAGGAGACACGATTGACAGTCAGAAATACAATGGGGCTTTTGTGGAAGGGCGACTAATGTCACAGTTTTGTCAAACTTTGAAATTTTTCATTCACGAACAGAAAAAGTTTCTCTATATTGATCCCAAATGGAACAGCATTCTGTAGGAAATAAATAATGCCCATTCATACTATAAAGCTTTCACCCTAATCTCGGAAATAAGCTTTACATAAATGAGATTGCACAATCAATCCGTCTATCAATTTTATAATATGTAGACCATCATGTGGAAAAGTGGATAACAGGACAATAGAAAATGGGTTTCAATAAAAGAATATTCAAGGATTTTGGGGGCAATACAAAGAAGACACTCAAATTCAGCACATTTGGTAATCCCTTGATAATATAATTTTCCTTAGGATAGGACATTTTTCAGCTTCCACCAGTTTGCTGAAGAGAGACGGTTTTTGGAAAAATCCCTGGCTTTTCACATAATCCCATAAAAGGAAAAATCCTTGAAGTGTTATCATAATCTTTGCACATCTTTTCACATTGATGAGAGATGGGACAGTTTATGTTTGAATCTTGTGTCCTCATCTTTTCATATTTTCTGCCCTGCATTTCCTCACATCCCCCATTAAATTTTTCAGTCCTTCAATTTATTTTTGGTCGTAACTGTAAAATCTTCTTTCTTCATATGAAAGTTTTATAGGTATCCCCTAACACCCTCTGACCAATACATTTAATCTGCTGATAAAGTGAAAGATCGACATTGAAAAATATATCTTTACAAAAGTTAGGATCCTTCCGGTTTTCAACAGACTAATCGTACTCTTGTAAGGGTTAAGAGAAACCCCATACGAAGGGATAAGATAGACACTAGATCAGCAAGAGACCAAACAAATACTTTTATTAATCCCAAATGGCCATGAGATGATCAATTATCAATGGTTTGAAGTTGGGCTTTATTACTTCTTCTTCTTCTTCTCAAGTCCTTTCAGACTGAAAAAGACTGAGCACCCATCTCAAGTGGGGTTTCTAGATGTTCTTTTGGAAACCAAGGATAGGAGTTTTTTATATTTTAAAAATAAAAGAAGAGGAAAGGTTTGCTATCGATGCTGGGTGGCAGTGAAAGGACAACATTTTGACGAAATGATCCGTGAGATCTCCCGGGATACAATAATGTCACGTTGCACTGGTATTTCATATTCAAATACGAGTCCAAAAAGAGAAATTAAGCCAACATTAAATGATCTTATATAAATCAACTTTCCACATAATCTTTTATTTGCCCTCAAATTTTTTTCTTTGATTGTGTATCAAACATAAATGATATTTATATAAAAAAAAGTATATCTCCTTTATGTCTCTCTTTCTCCCTTTCTTTCCGTCAACAGTAAAAATAATAAATGATCTCCATTATGCATCAATTACAGATATATAATTTTTAATATAAAGGATAACAGTAGAGATTTACAGCTCAATTGAAAAGGCAAAGTACCTAATTTTTTTCCCTCCAACATCTTTATGATTTTCAAAAACATATATGACAAACTATACAGGATTTACAATGACAAATTTGTCCAACTATTTTGGATCACTCAAGAGAATTCCAGGGAGGCTTTTTATTGTATCTATATATCAAGCAAAGAAAATAGGTAGAAAATAATATTGGCAGAACTAACTTCGATCAAACTGTTGAGGTACAAAGAAGGTAAGGGAAAAAGAGAGAGTTGGTCTCGATGGAGAATTAGGGCAATGACCGCTCGGATAACTGCATTCATCGAGGCTGTTTCTTTCTATGTCTGTAATGCAAGTTCCGCTCCAAGCAGGGATTTTAGATAAAACTTTAAATAAAAGAACTTTCACCAAGAAGAGAAAATAATGGTAGACCATTAAAGATGCAACAAAAATATTTTCAGGTATGTACTGCACCACAAATTATAATTTTGTAATGATGGAATAAATCTTCCCATAACAATGAGGTGACAGTCGTTAATGCCTGTTTACTTCAAACTATAAACGTTAATTTTTTTCTTTTTAATTCCAACATGTTTCCAATTAACTAATGATTTTTTTTAAATGATATACTACCAAATTTGGCTATGAATTTTGATTACTTTCCAAGAGTGTAAAAATCAAGTTATTAGCCTTACATTTTATTTTGCTCTAACCACTCTAAATCAATATGTGCTTTTATAAAGCAATGATTTATTTTAAAATTTCATATCAATTTTATGTTTAAACCATTTTGTGATGAAGAATGGCTACAACGATTTCCCGTGAACAAACAACCATCAGTCCTTTAAAGACGTCTCTAACGCCCAAAGCATTCACAATACTTATTGTTCAGCAATACGTGAAAAAGTGAAAATAAAATCCAACAAAGAGCATTGTAACACAATGAAAGAATTAAATAATTTCCAGCTGGTTTCAGATCTGAAATATCACTTTCGTCATAATTGGGGCAGTTCTTTCATAAAAGTCACTTCATTTTAAAATATATTAATACGGGTGGTCTAAAAAAATACTCCCACTTGCCCACTAATATGTAACAAAATATGATTTGCCCTTTGGAGATATTAACCAGCTTGCAAGTAAAAAGATCCTATGAATATATTTATTTTGATTGCAATATTAGATGCATGTTCTTTGCATTTCTACTTAAGGTTCACTTTCTAGTTTTTAATTACTTTAAAAGCTTTCCAATAATGATATACTTCTCGTTATTTAATCCTTCTCAATCTATCTTATCATATCTATAATCTATCTTATAAAACATGTTTACTCATTATTTAAATTTTTCAAATATCTCACTTAACCGCACGCTGACAAAATACAAATTAAGTTTAATCAATCTACATTTAAAAGACTGAAAATTACAAAATTCCACAAATAGACTATCTATACTTAAAATAAATTATTATAATAAAATTTCTCCAAGTTGCCTATTTATAGATTTTTATGAAAATTTAATTCAAATTGTTAAAATTCATTTACTGCTCTACGCTCTGCAATATGAAATCCTACGAGATTAAGAGATAGTGCAAAACCTGTCTCTAAAAGCAGACATTCACTTCTATGGGTTTAGTATGCAAGAGATAAGCCATCCTTTTTACCAATTCTGAATGTGATGAAAATAATCTTCTATTTATAATAACTTGTGGAAAAAATTCAAACCACGGAGTGAAATTGATGGGGAAAAATGGAGAATGAAGGAGGTAGTAATGGAAAGACTTTCTCCTGGGACTGGTGGGATGCATGCAACATCCAGATGTGTTATTGATGATGAACATTGTAAAATCATTATCGGCATCAGCAGAGTAAAGAGAAATGACAGAGATAAAAGAGGTGGGATTAACCACCCACACACTTCCTTCTGATTGTATTTTGATAGCAAAAAGGACATTAAATCAGTGTTAACGTCCCTCTGCCTCCCAGGAGACACATTTCCCTTTTGTAGATTAATACCAATGATTTGTATTGAGTAAACAAGTTTTGTAAGATGGAAATTGTTTAAATAACGAGAGTTGAATGTGCCAGTGGGTTTTCATCCTTATCAGCAGATTTTTATGTCACGTTTTGAGATGTTTTAAAGAGGGTTTTAAGGAAAATTCATCTTCTCATTTTTCACAGGGATATTCGAATACAAAACAAATGTTCCTCAATACCCATTAACGGTCCAATGAAGTATGTGACATAATTTGCATGGATCTAAAATGCTTCTCATCAGCATTCATGTGAATTAAGGCACCTCGGGCAGATTCACTTTCCGAACATGACGCTTCTATGTGCAAACAAATAAATAAATAAACAAAAGATTGAATTCTCTTGAGCTCACCTCAGGGCTTGAGTTCGGTTTGGTGATCCAAGCTGATGCTGCGTTGGGCTGGAAGAGGAATGGACCAGCGAAAGCTTCATCTATAGCCTCCAAGGTGAATGCACATACAGCTGAGCCATGGATGCTGTTGCTATAGTTACACATAGGAAGAGTGGGAGGGATTATCTCTAATGTACATGTATTTTTTGACAAGGCAACATTGTAAAAAAAAAAAATTGCAAGAATGCACAAATGGTGTTGTTTGTAGAAGTTGCAAGGAGTTCTCCCCCTTTTCATTTCCATTCCACTTTCTTTATATAAGAGTGTGTTCAATGTCTAGTTTCAAATTTTTTACGCCAACATGAATCATGATACAAAACGCAATTACAAAATGCTGATATAAAGAGAAACAAAGTGTGTGTTCATTATCCCCCATCCTTGGTTGTAAAAGTAAACGTGTTTCAAATCTCGATTCGGAGGGGAGGAAAATTTAAATGCCGAAAAAGATTCATTTTGAAACACAAACAATTTCAATTTTACGACCTTGAGCATCGCTATTGCAACAAAATGCGACACGGAATGCGATTGACCTTTCAAACGTGTTTAAATGTGCTCTTGCAATAAAAGCTTCCGGTGCAAGTGAAAAAAGGAGAAGATGTTTGTTTTTTAAGAGCGGGGAATTTAAAGACGATGGAAATAAAATCAGCTTTAAATTTTAGACACTGAACGGTGCACCACTGATAGTGTTTGCGTTTGTGTTTTGTAATTGCACTTTGTATCATGATTCATGTTGGCGAATGAATTTGAAACTGGACATTGAACACATCCTAACATGACTATAATAGTAATAGAGCAATGGGATTGTTTATCACTTTGTATCCTCTGGAGAAAAAAAAATATGCTTTATAAATCTGAGTACTATTATTATTAATATCATTATTCAATATTAGCCAAGGTAGCCATTTGTTCAATGCAAATATAAATGTAATTATGTCAATGTACAACAAAAATCGGTTATTTTTCACCATTTTGATGCACTTTTACAATCCAAAGCTGTTTAAACACTTACCTCGGGGTGGAGAAAACTGTGTAGATGATTCCAGTTTCATTGTCATAGTATGTGCTTTCTGTGAAGGAGAACATTGAAATAAACAGTGTAAAATGAAATATTTGATGAGTATTATAGCACTTGTAACAAGATTTGATGAGAAATTTAGAATTTCACCTTTCTAATGACAGTCATATTTCTAATCTGTCAATTTAACTGCACTTACATGTCATGAGGAATTGCTAAGTGCCAGTGCAGACCTTTACATGTAACAGTAGGTAATTCTTTTGGGACAACAACCCCTGCAAGTGGATGAAAATCAATAGCCGATTTGGTTATTCGACCATAATCGAGTCGATTGGGCTATGGAGGGATCGGATTGTGCACTTAAAAAGGACGGTGGGAGAGTAAAAGATTGCCAGACTGATTCCAAGTCTGCATAAACAACGTCAGCATAAAAACTGGCTAAATTTAGCCCAAATAAGACATCTTGGGACATTGTGCTGCACGGATGATGCAGAAAGGTTTCTAAGATGTAGGAAGGAGGAGGGGAGCTATAAATATGGAGGGATATCCTTTTGGTCTGTCTTTTCATCACTTCAGCGCTATGGTCAGGTTTTAAGGAAGATTGATGGATGGACAGAGATAGCTAACCCATAAAGTATAGGTAGCTATATTAAAGCTCAAACAGTGTTCAAACATTTGAAGGGGTATTTCAAATGAGTGAAGAAGAGAAAAGGCTAATATCGAAACATCTCAAAATCTATTGAGTCTTATCTCAAGGATAGGCTCATAGAGATGGTGGATATATAGGCCTTTAGTGTTATTTTTCAACAATCTCCATGCATTCTTACCTTCCACTACTGTGTGCTATATGCAAATGGTTGGTTCAGAGATAATACACAGACTTTACATTTTCATTAAATTTCTTTTTGTCTCTGACAAAGTTTCTGCTAGGATTGAAAGCTCAGGCCTTTTTTGACTCGATTTCATTAAATTTGATGAATCAACACAAAAACTGATATTTACCAATTTCATTGAATGCGAATGGAATCTGGCCGGGGATAGAGCAGTTTAGACGAGCCTTGCGGAAAGTTGTCCAATTCTCCTCCAGTAAGAAATTACCACCATTATCACTCTGAAAAAGAGATGTATAAAATAAAATAAAATATGATAATTAACATGTTATCTTATAAAAGAGAAGATGCATCAAATGTTTTTATAGGATATCAGTCAAGATTTGGATAATAATTTAGGGATGTAAATGATTCTAAATGGATAAGGCTTTTAATTGTAAAAATAAAAATTATAGGAAAATGCCTAAATTTCATGTATAGCTAGCTTTTAGCCAAATTTCAGTGCTTTATCAAACATGAGCACATTTTACTATCGAACGCAAATGTGGTACTATGGCTTTAATATAAGATAGAAGGTCAATCAGATCTATGCACATGTAGTGAATCTCTAGAAAGTCAATAGATATAATTATAAAGTGATCAAGACTGGGTTTTATATTCATCAGAATCTTATCAGATCCAAAGAAGATTTGGTGAATTCTTGAGAGTACAATGGTTATAAAGTGAACAAATCTTGATGCTGATCCTGCGCCAATCAGCACATGGAAAGCCTACTAGCTGAGCAAGAGGAAAGCCTACAAACTTTCATTCTGTTTATTTTCATGTGATCTCATCACTTTAATTCACAAGTAAAGAATGATTCCCACTACAATCAAACAAACCCTATTCACCAAGGTCCCTCTCTGCTAGGCTTTGCCAACATTTCACCACCAAACCCAATCCAAACATGTCTTTATATTAATTGCATTTTGAAGCCTTTCGTCTGTCACTCATAGACATATCTAATGCTCAGTATTTGGCCTTGTATAAACAGATGTCACTGGATTTGTTATTGTTACAACATGAATGTGTATGCTATCTTACATGTATGTGTGATGCTTGCCAAAGAAACAGCAAACATGGCGAAAATACAGGAATATACAACAGAGGAAAACTTATGACATGAAAATGGGAAGAAAGGCATGACAGCTAGAAATTATGAAACAAAAGTTGAGAGAGAGACACAAGTGGCACAAAACCAGAGAAAGAGAAGAGAGACTTTTTTGAAATTTTTTAACAAATATATAACCAAATCAAATATTTTCATTCTTGATAAATGAGATTTTTTGAGTGCGATAGATATGAATTTCTTAATTATTTTCAAGGTGAAGAACGAAATACAAAGAAAAAGTGCATTGGCATATATTGAATTAGATGTACCCCATAAATACAGCAAACTCTCCTTTTGATATTACATAACATGAAATTCTTTTAGAATTACAAAGAAATTAATTTTTATTATGCCCTTTGATGAGATTCATTGACAAGGTAAATTGCTTTGAAACTGACACAACACTTATTAACCTTGATAATTCACTTGATCCCAGTGAAACAGGGCCCTGGGGTGCTGTAATAAGTCAGGAATGAATGTTAATCAGGGTGTGTTCAATGTCCACTTTCAAATATTAAACGCCAACATGAATCATGATACAAAACGCGATTACAAAACGCTGATACAAAGAGAAACAAAGTGGGCGTTCATTGTCCCCATTCCTGGTCGTAAAATTAAACGTCTTTCAAATCTCCATTCGGAGGAAAATTTAAATGCAACAGAAGATGCTTTTGAATCACGATCAGCTTTGATTTTACGACCTTGAGAATCACGAATGCAACTAAATGCGACACTGAACACAATTGAGTTTTCAAACGTCTTGAAATGTGCTCTCGCAGTATAAGCTTCCGGTGCAAGTGAAAAAAAGCGCAGATGTTTGTTTTTGAGAGTGGGGAATTTAAAGACGGTGGACGTATAATCAGCTTTAAATTTTCGACACTGAACGGTGCCTCTGATTGCATTTGTGTTTTGTGTTTTGTAATTGCATTTTGTATCATGATTCATGTTGGCGTTTAAATTTGAAAATGGACACTGAACACACCCTCAATCTATTTGGTAAAGCACATGAAAGGTTTCCTTCTAAGCGGCACTTTGTAGTTGACATTGGCTGTGAGGTTTAGTGGTTTCTTAACCTTCTCCTATCCCAATTGGGATGAAGTAATTCTGGAATTGACATTGACAATTTTCTCACAATGAATATGACTGTTGATTATTTCAAAACAGTGTTTACTGTAGCATCGAGTAAATAATAAAATCGTTTGAGCATTTGAGAATTTGTTTCAGCACCTGTGTTGATACCTACATGTATATGGTTTCCATGCCAAGTTAGAAATATTTATGACATTGACTTAAGGGTAGGATAACTTTATACTGAACTTTTTCTCCCAATTTGAAGTGTTTTCTTATGTCAGTGACATGACGATTATAGGCCTACATACAAACAACTTTATTCAAATAATTGATGCTGATTCGTTTTGTGACAATAATGAATCGTAATAACTAGAGTGTACTCTCACAGAGGCACACTAGTGTACTGCGAATTTGACATTTCAAAAGCATGCCTGATTTAAAGATTTAATAGTATGGAAAAAAGTCAACATCTTTAGTTAATTGTCTGGTACAATATTCAGTTCAGATTGTAGTTTGGATCGACTGAATGCTTAACAAAAATAGTTCATATGATTTCCTTTTTTTTTACAGACCTCCTAAAATCAAGAATAGGAATTCAAAATGTAAAATGAACTGCAGTGATTTTTAAACCAAAAGGCCCGAATTCACAAACGTGGTTTAGTTAGTCCATGGTCTAAATCAATTGTTTAAACCACGGATTTAGACCATGGTCTAAATTTTGGTATTCACAAACCACCTGATTTAGACCATGGACTAACTAAACTACGTTTGTGAATTCGGGCCATTGAGTTCAAATTAAAAAATATACAACTCGGAAACTCCCCTTCCTTTTTAAAAAGTCTGCATCACCCCAAGAACGGGTCCTCAAATAGTACTGTATTCATTTGATTATATACATTTCCGTTATATCCCTTAGGCAATTTTCCTCATTCAATTATTATTCTTTACTCTTCTAAAAACATGTTTGCTTTTCTATTAAAGCAGTTATGGAGCCTCTCTATAAACATATATGTCTGCTATTACCCTACAAATGTAGCCAACAAAGCCTAAAGTAACAAACAGGAGATATCAGAATAACAGTAGGCAGAATGCAACTTTTTAGAGTAATAATTTCCCTCTTTTCTTAAAATGCTTTTTGCATGTCTTAGGACACGACATGATAAGGGATCATTGAGAGAAACTAATGTAGCAAAAAATGCAGCAAATGTGTCGTGTGATGGAAAGCTATAGTGTCCTTAATGGAAAACTAAGTATGGATTAAGTCTGTTAATCTATCACCAGGAAAGCCTAGAATGATACATTATCCTCAGCTCAGAAGATGATGTCTTTTAATCTGAGATTAAAGCTTTCTGATGGGTTTAATGAAGGGGAAGTTGTACAAGTTTGTATCAATTGATTATACCAGCTAATGGGGATTAAAACCAGTAAGTAATCTTTACAACGTCCTTCAAGTGACAGTGGATTCAGTGCTTATGAGTGAAACATTAACAAATCAGTGCTGAATTTTGCATGAAAGTACTTAGTATAATACATTACAGGAAGGGGGAATTATCGAGGCTTGCGTAACACTCTGTCTCTCACGGATAAGTACATTTTTAATTTTAAGTTCAGAAAGTGACTTAAGTCCTGAATATATTTTTTAACAATTCACAATAACTTTTAACAATAAGGTACTTCATATTTCCTGGATTGATCGTTTGTTGATTATAGAATTTAATACATTTCAGAACATTCGATATGTTATTTCCAAAGTTAAAATTTGCTTTTAATCATTTCTTTCTGTACACAAGTGGAAGCTGTTACTAGTTTGTGTGACATTGAAAATTTGTCTGAATCTTTCAGCATCCATTTACTTTCTGATTAAATCTTCACATAGGTCGACCCCCAGGAATCAACGTAACATGTTACTCCAAATTCACTTGTGTTCAAATCTGGATTCTGAATCACTCTCCTTTTTCCTGGACTTGACCCTCAAATATTCAGACAAATTTGGTCTATTTGCATTGAACTTGGAGAGTGACAGTTGCAGATATGAAAGGGAGAAACACCACAGTATGCTAGCCCAACTGCTCTATGCTTATCCTCTGCCACATCTGGTAAAGAAATCGTTCCTCAAATTTACCCCCTTGTTTGCGTTCCCACCACTTATACCAACATAAATCACTATAAGTGGGACCCCCGGTAATGAGCGATGAAAGAATGACAGTTTTTACCCACCCCAATCAAGTGATGAAAAGCAAGTAGTGTTCATATTGTGATTGCATCTCTCCTCTCTGTAACACTGCGGGAGGTAATGTTTGCTCCCAAAATCGAATACACCATATGAGTTTTAGGAAGGGTGCAGTAGTTGCACCCCACTCCTCATCATCTTCCACTTAATCGGGATAACGAGGAAACTGTTTGGAAGTTTTCTATTAATTCTGTCAAGGCCTATTAAGAAACTTTGTCAATTGTCAGATTTTTAAAATGTTGGGAGAAAAGTGGAAATTTGAATGAGCATGCATGTAATTGTTCAACGTCCAACTTGTTTATGTATAGAGACAGACTGAGAAAAACAGAAAGATTGGAGAGAGAGAGAGAGAGATAGAAGGGAATGCTAGTGACATTATATTAGTGGTCAAAATCATTTGGCAAAAACTCACATATTTTCTTCTTTCAAGTCAGATAAATGATTTAAGTTAAAATAGGAGGAATATATCAACACTAGCGAATCTGAAGTTGATAGGGGGAGCAGATTATGTGAAGTACTCAAACATAGTGCATGCATTATGTTCTTAATAAATCTGGAAATGGAATATTATTTTTAGCAGCAATAGACAGCACAAAAATGATGAAAATTGTCAAGATACTTAAGTGGATCTACATTTATATTACTTTCATAATTTAAATACTATTGCTGAATCATAATGTTTAAAAACTTCATCAATGCTAGATTACCCAACTGACGTAGAACCATGCATCTATTCAATAAGGTTGCCATGGAAACAGATTTGAAACTATCATATTTTTTTTTTTTAGTCTTTTAACAAACCATCGAATAGTAACATTCTCAGCTTACCTTGCATACTCTGGCCACTCTTGAATAGATTATCTGCAGAAGAAATAAACAGAGAGAAAAATAGGAATGTAAATATAATTTGCATCATATATATTATTTTCAAGGTATGAAATCATGATATAATGTACTTTTGGCAAGGTTCAATAAACATCAATCAGATTTTTTAAAAGTATAAACAAAAGGCATTTACAACAAAAATTGTCAATTCATCATAACATAAAATAAAACATGTTCACTATTTACTCATGTTTTTTTTTTATTGTCATCAAACTTGTTAAAAGTGCAATAATGTATCATGCTACACCACAAAATTTTTCAGCTCGTCATCCAAACCGATATAACCTCAATGTGCGTAAAGCCCATCTTCCCATAATCCTTAGAGTTAAACTCGTGTGGTTAATAACGAGGAAACAATGCATCATCACCTAACGTGCAGACTTGGCAAGTCACTCTATTCTAATCACCAATCATTCATAGAAATTTTGTAATGGTAATTTACTATTTTAATACTTGTTTTTATATCGTGCTTTATTATATGACATCATTTGATTAAATATCTGAGGTCATTAAGTAAATCAGTTAAGATCTTTTTCTTCTCAAGCTAAAACCACTGGTTCGTGATGAACATTAGTTGTCTATAGTTTAAAAAGCAGAGGAGAATGAACTCAAAATAGAGGATCGACTTCTACACATATCAGATGCTTGGGAGCCGACCCTATACAGAGCAGTGTTGCCACATTCAGGGGGTTCTTTAAGTTTTCATCATTTTCTTTAAAAAAATTAACCTTTTCTCTATTCAAAATTTCATTCCAGTACTTGATGTTTGAAAAAGATCCACACATATGAAAGCACTGAAAGGGTTAATGAGACAAGGGGCAATATCTAATATGTCTACATGTACATGTGACAAGGGATTGATTCTTCATCTCCTTTTCTGATCCTCTGGCAAACGTCTCTCTTCCTCTCATCCTTCCGCCCTTCTTTCCTTCTCTTCCTTCCTCTCATATCACATTCCACCCTTTAATATCATCCACTAAGTGTAAGAAGGGCATTAGTCTTATAGTAAATGATGCGAGTTAACCCCCATTCTGGCACTCAATATACAATGCTAATGCTAATTCTGCCACACCTCTATATCAGAGGAGAAACAGGTTCTCTTTTTTCTCTTACAATATATTACATTTCTTAACCTTTTGCATGCTATATTACTTGGTCACACACATATATATATATATATATAAAAAAAAAAAAATATTTTATTATTTTTCTTAAACTCTCAAGTAGTTTGAATACAGGATACCAATCTGCAGACAAAGAACTTGAAGCAGAATTGGTGCTTTTTGTTAATCACTAGCATTAAAGAGAAAAAGATTTACTATTATATAGTTGATAAGTACCACTCTACAAATGGGCAAAGAATGGAACGTTTAGAAAAGAAAGTGATAAGCATACTCGCACCACATAATCCTTAATTAAAACTTTTCTACAATGCTATATAAGATGTTAAGAACAAATATAACACTTCTATGTTTCTTCCTAATGTACCAAATGCATGTACAATTCTTTATAAGATGTTGAGAACAAAATGCTAAAAACACCTCTTTGTTTCTTGCTAATGTACCAAATGCACGTAATCAAAGGAGCTTAAAAAGAGGAATCAAATTTCAGACACACTTGAGTATTTCTCAAATGTGTAAACAGGTACGAAGCAATTCACAAAATCTTCAACAACATTTAAATTGAACACTTGTTGGACTTCATTCAATAACCTTCTCTACCTACTATCACTGGTCGAATATGCTCAAACCATGAAATGTTGATTTCTTTTTGGAGGAAGAGACCCAGCCCTAAAATGTTTGAAAATTTTGTGGCATACATCAAAATGAAGTCCTCAGAGGGATAGATAGGATAAAGGAAGCGGTATGGCAAGGTGCCTTTGCAGAGTAACCACTGATATACATAGGCCTATATAACTTAAGTGGTATCATTAAGTATTTGTATTTCTTTTTCTTCATGACTTATTTTGGGAGAATCTGAATGATGGCTGACAGCAATGGAATAACAAACCCAGTCTATTTGAATAGTAGCACATTCATGAATGCAATTCAATTTCTATTTATGAAGTCTGAAATCAGCATAATAATAGCCAGGCATACCCTATTTATTCCTCTCCTAAATGCCCCCTTTTAATTTAAAAGCTTGTACATTCCAAATGTCATTCACTTGTAGGGTAATTACTCCACATCCAACATAAGATTCAATTCATCTGATATCCCAAATGGTGTTATTCATTTATTGAAGGAATGGGCGTATATAAAGCATTTATCTTATTTCATTTTATTTTCACTGGTAGACCTTCAGTATCCAGTCTATAGCACCAAATAATTTCAGTAAAATAATTGAAATATGTGTGATAATACCACAAAAAGACGATTTCAAAGTGACATGTAATGATTTTGCATTATTTTTTTTCCAATTAAATTCATTGACGGATTTCAGAACTCATCCTTGAAGAGACATGATCATTTTCACTCTCTACTTTATCAATCTGTATTGATGCTATACAACAAGCAACTTATTTATCTGATAAAATATGTGTGTTGTGCTCTATGTACGAACTGACCTATGTCTTTATTAGTTCCCTCAGCAATTCTTAATCTTCAAATTAGATCACCCACAAAGTCTGCGAGGAGTTCTAGAAACCTGGTCCTAATTTGAAACCAGACTCCCTAAGGTGGATCCAATCAAGCACCATATAATAATTGATCCGTCTCTCTACACCACTGCTGACCATCCAACTCACTCATATTCATAACACAGGTCAAATGTCATCATAGGTCATGGGTCAATTACAGGACAATTTAACAGGGGCACTGCAAAACAAAGTCTGACCCTCTACATCTCCCCCTCTCCATACAGCCATAACTTCAATTATTTTCCAAATTTTCTATTAATCCCCTTTCTCTCTTTCCTTCTATTCTATCCATTCTTCTCTCCTTAACTTTGTTTCTCTTCCCCTCTCCATCTCTCTCTCTCCTTCTTATTCTCTCCTTGTTTGCCTCTGTAGAGCTGGACAATAAATTGGGGCAACCCTACTCCTTGAGGGCAATACCCATAATACGAAAGGTACACAATTTATGCCAATTTCACAGTTGCTGTAAATGGACAAAAGTTGACCATCAGATAACAAGTCTCATTGAGAGAGTGATATTTCATCAAGAAAGCACGAAAACACAGGCTGCAAACTCCCTGAAGTAATGCTGTGGTCAAGGTGGTATTGGTTTGGGGTTCGCTGGGGGCACTTCCTTTCTTGGGCACGATGAAAGAAAGCCCAGCTTTTCAGACAAGTTCACCATGTGTACTTAACTTTAAGACACTCTTTTAATCTCTTAGAGAGATTTTTGACCCATCAAATCTGATCAGCAGGTATTTTTGTCCTCTTTCAACTAACATCACACATATGACTCTAATGGAGATGTAGCTTCAAACTGTACTTTGTTTGTTTACTTGGTTGACTCTGACAAGTTCTTTGGGCTGCTAAACTTTAACCTCTTCATTGCCCAAAGCTTAAAGACGGGAGTAAACCATTGCCAAGTTTGATTTCGGACCACGGGCTTGAACAAACACACAGAGTGGAGCAGTCGGCATATTTGGCTTGATCTCAGAGCGAGCGGTTGATTTTTATCAGTCTTCAACAGAAATATTTGTTCACTGCTTCTGACCGGAACTATGATGACCTATGAACTAAGCAATTTCTTGCCCAACGTGTTATTAGCTAATGCTGGTACGGACAACACAAACAAACTCAAATTGCAGCTACCTTCACGACACAAATTTTTTTTAAAGTTCATGTTTCATACCTTATCTGCCAAATTTTAGATTTTTATGTGAAATCAGGTGTAGATGTGGAACTACCAGGTAAACAAATAAAATAAAATAAAATGAAAAATTTATTTTTAAAAATGCAAAAATAAAATTTGATGACCAATTCAGTTAAAATATTCCATGATTTTTTCTTGTCTGATTGGGAAAATTTGTAAATTCTGAATGTTGGGATGATTCGCCATTACTGTGAAATCTTTTAAAAATGGTGGTTTGAATGTTGGCCAAAATTTTTGATCCGTCTTCCTGATCCGAACTTTAATCAAAGGTCGTCTAGCACATTAAACCCTTGCTTTTAGATAAAGCAATGTTGGACAAATGAAAAGTGTTATTTTAAGGCAGGGAGGAAAATATTAATTAAAACCGAGACAATATGTACATAAAAATGCCATTTGGAATGGGATCTAAGAGTGAGAAAATCTGCTGGTGACTACGCAACATGCATATTTTAAAATGTGATTTTTTTTTTTTCTAGATAAGATAGAATTATAGACATCATGGAATATATAAATATAAGAAAGTATGGAATATATAAATATAAGAAAGTTTGATGAATGATGCAACCTGAAAAGACTCAAACCGGGTCCAAAATAACAAAGAAAAAGAAAAAAATAAACAAACAAAACAATTAGAACTAGCCAAAACAGTTGAACAAACTTTTTGTCTGGTGTTGGTCTGGCATTGGTATTTGACCCTACAGAGGTGATGATGACTGAACTATCCCTAATAAAACTTTGAATCAAACTGAATCAATGATGATGATTCTTGAGGGGGGATAACAGGTGCCTCATGGTGCTTTGTTTGGTCAATGTCATACCCCCCTTTGACTCTCTGGGAGGGGGTCGAATAGTATTGAACAATCACCAAGGGAAGTCATAACTACACTGATCAAGGGGATATGCAACCGATCACCAAATTCAATTTGTACTTTAAACAAAATGCCATTGAGTAAATTCAAAGTGTCCATTTTGTAATGACATCAATTTTGATGACGATTATCATCAAGTGGTAGGGAAGGTCTGGACTTGAAGAGTAAGTACATAAAGCTTGTGTTACAATAGCATTAAAATTAGGATAGTATCGGACTTGTTTGATATTGTGGTAACACTACGGAACTCCTGACACACCATAAAGTCTACAACAGATGTCCACTGGAATGGCCGGTGCTTAAGGCTATGTTTAGAGTTTTTTCTTAAAGAAATGGAAACTGTCTACAGACTGGATACAATAAGGGTGGAATCGGTGAGCATTATGCTGACATATATGAAGGATGCACGTTTTTTTCTACAAACCAGTTTGAATACCTAGCCATGGGTCAAAGGTCCTTTGACTCCATCCATCTTTATTAGGTTGCATTAATGTTTAACATTTCTACCAATGACTGATCCCATCCAAATAATCATATATTAATACATCCATATTTAGGTAAGAATTAAACATTCCTTCAGTATGTTACCACACGTTTATTAGGACAAAATATAAGGTATTGCAGAGATTGATCAGAAAATTGCCTGATGTAACATAATCACACTGGATTTATAACTGTGGATAATGCTTCCCATCCTAATGACAAAGTCCTAACAGTACATCAAGATCTCAATGTTTCTGTAAGGACTCCCTAACAAGATAAACCCTTCCTTTAAGTTAGTGGTCAGTTGCAATCGGATGGAACGCCTGCCAAGAGGATGAAATCATATCTTGTACAAATATCTGATGGTTCTAATAATAATCCTATTTTAGTCATAACAAGCACCTCTCCAGGGTGTCCCATACCTGAAACTGTTACTGGTTTTATTGTTCCGACACTATGGGCAAAACCAAAGTGTTTCATCCAGTCTTACTTCCAGGCTTGCATTAGAGGATTAAACATTAAGAGAAAATAAAATAGCAGTTTAAGAGATTTTGGAATATGAATACAAGGATATTGATGCTTTTTTCATCTCAGTTTCACTGTATAATAGGCCTAAAGTTTTTACATAAAATTTATAGCATTATATTTTGGAGCGAGGTCTACAGGCTATATTTCATTAATAGAAATTGTACAAAAATCCTTGAAATTGGTCATGAAAGGATTAATTAATAAAGTACAATATTTAAGAGGATAAGTACATGTATGTTGAATACTAAAACAAGTAAATTATTGGTAATTCAATACAAGCGCCCAAGGTGTTAGTTACTTGCAAACAAGGAAAAATACTTTTAAGAATTTAACGCTTATGAAAAGACTAGCAAAGCAACTCAAAAACGATGAACCTTTCCAAGGTATCAACAGCTTCTATGGAGACAGGGACTAGGGTGGTCCCATAAGAAACAAAAATCTTGTCCATGTTTTTAATCAACCAATTATGGGGCAAAGTGATTAATCATGAAGTAAACGGATTACCGAGCCACGGGACTACTGAAGTTGAAACAGTTGCAAGATACAAGGACCAAAAAGAGCTGCACGTTGCGATATCAGAGAGATCATAATTAATCATAATTACTTCATGCAATGGACACAGCAGGGAAGGTGATATACAGACAAATTCTTCATGCCCTGTTTTTGAAACTGTTGCAAAAATGCTGAGGACGGTCCAGTATTTCAAGAAGAATGATAAGATAGAGCTGTATTGATTGTGATTACACCGAGCATGGTGAGCAGCATGGTGGGTGATATCTGACACGGAAATCAATGTTCTACGCTGAAACTGTTGCAAATTGTTTCGAGGAAAAGCGAGGTACCGTCAAGTATCGCGCTGAGACTGCGAATCGATCATGGGCTCTGCCTCTACTTAACGCATGCTACTGAAAATGTGGATGTATCAGAGTATAAATGATTCAGAGAAAAAGATGCACTGCACATTGCAAAGAGGTATCAATTAAATGGCATATTGAGCATCATGGGTATGAGCAATTACGCCAGGTAAAATGCCACCGCCAGTGGAATGAAATCTTGAGGAAATAGCTAAGGTTTCTGCCAGATGATTGTAACGAGCACATTAGCGTTTAAATGTCTGCAATTTAACTCCGTTAAAAAGAGGTATTGAAGAGACTCTTTTCAGAAAGAACAGTAAAAAATCAATAAACCATTTGTAGAGAGTACAATAATGGCTAGTGTTCAAGAAAACACACCACATAATTATTGAATCTTTCGTGTAAAAAATAATATTTCTTAAAAGTTTTCTTTACAAGTTTTCTCTCGTTAAAATCAGACTACTGAAAAAGATATTCCCAAACAAAAAGTAATTTTGATAAACGATACAAGCTCATGTTTCTATTGCATAATCAAATCAGTAGTTTCTTTAGGCATGTGCAGTCAAACTAATTTGACATTAAACAAATGTTCAGCATATAGTGTTCCTTCTTGATATTAAAAATTGTACATCAATATTTCTTTAAGATAATGTAAAGGCCTACCTACACAGAAGATAATCAGAAAACAAGTATAGTATAACATGGAGAGGACTTTTTGTTTTGTTTTATCTAATAAATCAAATCAAATCAAATCAAGAATAAAGATAAGGCCTTTTGCTTAAAAGAAGAGAAAGAAGAGAATGAATAGAATACCACTAGGACATATTGAAACTCAAAAAATAAACAAACTTTGTTACTTTTTAGAAATAAAGGAACACATGTTTAAATCACAAAGGAATGCCAGCAAAAAGCACTGTAAAACCTCTGACCTAAGAAAATAAAGAGGAAAAAGGAAAAAAACATGTTGCGTCTTCCCTATAGTCCTAGCTTGTGAATCCAATCATATTTGCCGGTAACGACAACAATGTGCTGCAAAACAGCTCCAGGAAATTGGATGGGACTGGAAAGAAAATTGGCCAATACGTGGACAGTTTGCTAGTTGCTATTCTCTAGTTACTGATTCTGTCATCTTTAAGAATGCCGCTAAAGTTTGTATCTGAGGAGAGGCTCTAAGGTGTCTCCATCTTTCCAGGCAGATGTGAGCGTGGGTGGGAGATGGAGAGGAGGAAAACGGAATGATGTTGTGGGAACATTCGTGTGAAACCTGGCAGATCTTTAGTAGATGGGAGATGCTGGGTATGTTCTGGCAATGTCAGAGGCAATTGTGTGCTAATTTCTTTAACGATACTGCGGGGGAAAAGCAGATGGGCAAGGGAGGAATAGAACATGACGTTTTGGGTTTACCAGAAGCTAAACAGGAAATATCTCTTAATCTAATCACAGGATAATCCATTGTCAACTCATCGACATGTCGCCAACATTTCCCATGCAACGGAGAATTCCCACAAGAATGATAAAAATATTGATAATTTGCCAGCCAGTGTAACAAACATTAACGATAATCATACATGTAACAACATTCTGTTCCTCTCATTAATCCTAATTATGTTAGAACATGTTTATTTAAAATCATAATTGCTGAATCAAAACAAACCAGCAGTTTGTACGAAGCCCAATCTGAAATAACCATGGCAACATAAATAATTGGCATTTTATTGCCAGCTGTTAGAGAACATTGAACTTAGCGTGTCCTTAGTTTGGAGAAGAAAATCTCTATAATCCTCATAAGTGAATACTGGTAAGCCACAGGGACAATGAAATAGTACGAAAACAAGGGAGAGAAGTAATAAAAAAGCTTTGATATTTTTTGGCTAGACAACACATAGAAGAGCAATGACCCACAGGCTTGGGCACTACAGTGAGTTGGCAAAGTAGATGGACAGCGTAGGTATTTTCCCCTTTCCTTTCCCCCCATGTCCCCAGACCCCTGTCTTTGTATGGGGTTTCTGGTAGCACTTTTAGAACATTCAGTAATGATATACAGTATGTAATTTTTTGCTAATCTTTTTCACAACAAACTCAGAGAGAGAAAGCGTTTGACAAATCAATTTACAAACAAGTTTTTTGGAAAAAATTACATATTGCCCCAAGAGAAAAGTGAAACATTCATTGACCTCTACTCAATTCAAATGAAACAATCTTTCAGATCCCAGTTCAAAAGTACATTCCCATAAAAACTGAAAATTTGTGAAATTGCATTTAAAAAACTTAATGTAAAAGAAGGCAAGATCTTCATTTGCTTGTCAATATTTCAGCTCATTTAAATGATCCTTGGCAACATATCAATTACAAAGATAATTTCTCAAGATCCCGCAAGTAATTCCCTTTGACCCTGCTAGAGTACCAAGTGATCAGTTTCTATGGTAACGATAAAGCTCAGTAAACAGGCGAGCCAGATTAAGAAAGCCTGAAAGACAAATTGCTGGAGACACTGCAAATCCAGGTATGACCTCTAAAGAAAGATTCCTGAAGATGAGAAGAACAAACCTCTCGTTTATGATCGGCCTGAGCTGGAACTCTGGCCAGATAAATCGCTTCTAGAATTCAGAGAATTTATCATCTATCCCGGGTTTACCTGAGAGCGATGTCTTGATCACGAGATGAAGGAGAAAGTTTTGGGGATGAGCTAGGGAGATTTACACTGTCATAAGGTCCTGA
>CALNVZ010002100.1:36297671-36348573 GCA_940671915.1 Paracentrotus lividus
CCAATGTTTAAATGGTAGTTCCATTCTACCAAGGATCAGGAGAGGGTGAAACGGTAGACTAGCACCAATGGAATGAGCACAAGGAGACAAATGCTCATTGACTGATGCATGATACTGTACATGAACTTTGTATTACATTACAATATGACATCATCATATTCTATCTTCCTAACATGTCTGAACTTTGTATTACATTACAATATGACATCATAAGGTCCATGAGCTCTTCCTAAAATGTAGACCCACCTCAAAGCCTGTGTCAACACGAACCCTGGGTAACCCGTATTGGATCTAATGTGATAACCCGGACACCGCCATTTTGTTTGTGACATGGGAGGAGCAGAATAGACCCTACAGACAGTTCTCATTTTAGCTCTAAAGATCTAGATGATTTGCATGTAAGACCAAAAGCACAAGAGTTATTAAAGAAAGAAACTTTTCATAATTCAAGAGTAATTAATATGAAAAAAAAAACATCCAATCAAAATTATTAATATTGACCTATATCTCTATTTAAATATGTTATAAAAAGAAGGGAAGAACACACACCCAATTTAAATGTCAGATAGGAGGATCTTTTACTTGGGCAGTTATAATTACGCGTCTGTAGTAATAACCAAACAATGTGGTTCTAATCATCAATGCAGTTACCCAAATTTCCCATCACAAAAATCATCAAGTATCCTCATCTTCAGTGTATCCACCAGAGCTTAACTAAAAACAATCCATTCCTCCCTCTTTAACACAATGTCCAATCTCTGCTTTAAAGATATTCACATTTTGTTCAACCTTTCAAAAGATTATCCCTACTTGTAAATGCCACCATATATCTTTCATTCCACGCAGCAATTCCCCGAAAAATATCTCCATTTCGTTATGTCAGTGATGAGACGACTGTTTCATAATCTTGCTGATTGCTATGAAGTGAGGATGATTTAGTTGAGGAGATCAAACAGGAGATATTTGATGAGGCTCCGAACTTAGTGAGCTTGATTAAATATCTCAGAAATTCCAGGGTCCCAGCAAAATAATTCAGCCGACATGTGATATAAGGAAAAATATACTTGATGAAGGTAATTTATTCTCAAAATGCATATGTGCACATACTGTATGATCTCATTGAGTACAATTTATGATAATCAAATTTAGAGATAAAAGTTTTGAATGCATCCTTTGGCAATCAGGCTAATGAAATCATCCATTCAATTGAACATCAAAGGGCATTATTTACTCTCAATGCATGCCTGATGAATGAAAAGTAGAGCCAGAGCCTTTTGCCTACACTGGAGAATTATTTAATAATTTAAAATGCCACATCAATTCCACCTTCCCTATTAAACAGAAATGGTGTGATCCAAAATAGAGATATTAATAAACATTAATAACAGAGCCCATCTATGACTGCACGAGACCTTTCAATGTAGATATTGGTTAAGTTGCACCACTACTCTGTGTCTTGCCGCCACTGCCTCAGGTGTTAATCCCTCCTATTTAATATCAAGTACATTAAACCAGAGAGAGAGAGATGATATTACCTTTTATTAATCTTCTGTAGTAACCCTTCCGATCAACAACATAAAGTTTCATTTTAAGCCCCGGTACACTCTGGCATATAAAGAGTCTAGACAAATAATCTTCTAAAAGAATATTCTTTTGGTTTAAAGAATTTTGCGATGTATAAATTTATTTCAGAACCAGAACATGCTATTTTGGCCAAGAACACTTCAAATTCACAACTTTTGTTTTCAGGAATATCATTTAAAAGCCTTAACATTAATATAAACATTTAAGTTAAGATTACAGGGATAGCTGGGATGCTTAAAGGACTACAGACATTGGTGTATGATCATGCACAGAGTTTGGTGAATTAATGAGCCCAAGAAACTTGACAGGCATCAACATCCCAAGTGGCACCAGAGTATCATCCACTAACAGAACACGCATTCTAATAAAAACAAATCAAGGATAACTCTTCAGTGATTACTTAGATATTCCTTCAAGTGTAGATGGACAGATCGTCCAGTCTGACGTAAGCACGTTTTCTCAGATACACCAGACTCTATCTCTTCTGGTCCACGGTGCAATGTGTCAGAAATCTCTGCGTCGCCGTCCCGTGCACCAGAAAAATAATCAATACGGAGCAAGCGTCCCAAAATAGGTCACTTGTGTTTACGCATCTTTGGACAGATACCGCCTGCTACCCACGGCCTGCCCCCGAGATCGGATGAGGAAGGGGAAGTTGTTTCTCTGTTTCCAAATTGTAAAATTCTCTCTTGCTGGATTGAACACTTCAACTTTCATGTAACCTCTGCTGAAAGCCAGCATGATATATTTGTTTTCAAACTATAGTAAACCCTGATTGATCTGCATCAGGATTCTTGTGGTATTGCTGTATATAATCTGGGCTATTGACTGAGGCAATTGTTCTGCTACGAGTGTTCATGAAGTCTGGGAGGGGATAAGACTTACCAGTCCGCAGTTGCCGAATTCAACCGCAGTCTCCCGGAAGAAGAAGTAGACGTACGGTCCAATTTCGTAGGATGAGACAAAGTTGGGACCTGTAAATATTGATTTAAAAAGATAATGAGTTAGACTCATATTTAAAAAGATACTTCATTTCAATGTAAGAACTATAAACATTTACATTGTACTTATACATGTATGATCATATTTTCAGGAGTCTGCATATAGACCTAAATTATACTTGTACTTGCATAATGAGCATACGAACTCCTCAAAACATCCGAACACTAAAAAAAAAAAAATGTACCTGGCTTGTAAAAGGCTACCAATTTTTGTGCCACTCTTCCAATGAATGTCTTCCTACCAATACCCAGTCACCTCACCTGGATGGAGTGTGACAAATGTACATTAATGTCTTGTCAAAGGACATACACTTGTGATTCTAGATGCTTATAAATGTCAGAACTTGAACTCACTGTTGAGCCACTTTGAGTTGAGTTGGGCAGTCCTGAGAGGGGGCGAGGGCCCAAGGGTTCTGTAGACTACAGCATCCCGGGCCATGAAGTCCATGACTGTTCCCGTATACAGATCCCCATCTTCGGTGAAGAGAGCAGTGGTGTTGTGATGCGGGTTGTATGGACATCTTGCAATACCAGACACCTCATCCATGATCTTTGTTAGGTTGTTTTTCTGTTTTAAAAAAAAGGAGAGAGAAAGAGAAAGAGAATTGATTACATAGACTTTTCATTCATATTGTAATGATCCAGTTCAATTTGACAGAAATTAGTTGAATACTTAATTTTTGATAAACAAGTTTTCAGCCTTGGCAAACTATACATTAAAAGTTACTTTGAAACAAGTATGGACATGCATAAATTTTGTCCTGCATCATTTTAATAATGAATCTAATCATTGTTACTGCATATTTAGAGCATTATTCAAGGAGCTATATATATGATATAAAACATTCCCTTTGTAACTATGTATTCATTGATATTTTCCCTACCAACCGTATTTTTGTACGATCCAGTATGAATGTCATGGTGTTTGTGTTGTAATACACCTCAAGCTTGGCTGTAAGATCGGAAGTTCGTTTTTATCATAACCCAATATAGCATTCCACACCCATGTTTCACAATATAGTGAAAGCAAGCCCTTGACAGGAATCAAGATTTAAAATCAACACCAGTAAGATGCATGAAAGAAGGAGTCGATTTATAATCCATGATTTTCTAGTTTACATTCACAGCCAAGAGCCATTATTTGAATGAAAATGTGTTTTGTTGAGCATGCGACCAGGGAAAATATTGGGGGGGGGGGGGGAAGCAGCACCCTTGCAAAATAATTTGGGTGAAGTGACCGAAGCAAGAACGGTGGTGGATGAGTGGAATGCTATTTACCCCCTGGTTGTTTCAGGGGGGACACTGAAGCGCCTTGTTGCTGATTAGTGATATGGTTCTCCTTTTCCTCTATACGGGTGACGGCAAGAATAACCACCAATAGGAAGTGGATTTATGCTTCTCTATGAAATATGAATTCTAACATGAGCGCCTACTCCCGTGACTCAGTCACATAAAGGCTTTATTCTTTACGCCTTTTAAATAGTTTGTTCACCTTCTCTTTTTGCACCATTTTTTTTTTTTTTTTTTTAAACTTGATTTTGATTACTCCATATCCATCTTGAACACCACCAAACTTTCCACTTTTTCATTCTTTTCTTTCTCCACTAGCTTTCCCTTCCATCCTACATTGCCACCTTTCTACTATCCCTCCCTCTCTCTCTTTCTCTCTCTCTCTTGTTCACCTCCTCAATATTCCCCTGGCTATCTAAAGAGAGTGACGAGAGGTTAGAGTGAAATTTCAAAGATCACCTTTTTTTTTTTCCTTTTAGAAGCAGTAACTGAAAGAGTGGAAGGGTTGACAACAGGTTAAAAAAAGTTTTTCTTTTTCTGATCCATAATTTTCATATCTTGATGCTCGGAGGAAAAGTAGGTCATGTCTCGGATAGTTTAAGGAACTCTGAAATTTTGGAGAGGGTCCGAGTGTTGGGTGTTACACATATCAATAGAATAGAGGATAAGAATTAGAATTTGCAATGGCTTCATTGAGAATTAAGTTATGAAGGACATAATAAAAGGACAATCCTCTGTAAGAGCCAAAAGGGATCTTACTCATATACTCTTACATATCATTAACAGCCTTCTGACTCTCAACAAACAAAATATTGAATAAATCAAAGGGGATTTGAAATGTCAAATTAACCCTTTTCTGAAGCTCATAATACTGGGATGGAGACACAAGGTAACATTTCATTCATCCCTTAAAAGCAATTTTTTGAAGTGATTTCTTTTAAATCCACACAAAATGGAAGTCAAACACCTTTGAGTTGAAAGAACTCCTTAATAACTGTCAGTGGATATGCTGAAGTCAAGGACTTTGTTGGGATGTAGATGGGCATTGGAGATTGGTTGAATGGCATTTACAGTGTTGTCCTAGCTGAAGTAGGTGGGGGTCATTGATCATTCTCTAAAACAATATTGCAGTGAAATTCATTGGGTCTTCCCCCACTGCCTTGCTCGCTTTCATTCTAGCCATTTATTCATGTTTTATTGTCAGAGTTTTGAACGAAAATTTCCCCATCACTTCCACCAGAGAATGGATCAACCATAGTTCTCTCTCTCTCTCCTACTCTTCTCTCTCTCTCCTCTCTCCTCTCCTCTCCTCTCCTCTCCCCATCTTCAGCTATCTACCTTTGATGTGAAATGAACACACTCTCTCACATAGCCTGAATACCTCAGGCATGTCGCAATAAAATAAAGACATGCATTCTTAGATCTGTATCATCCAGTGTACACATATCATTAAAGTAATACACAAACCAATCAATGACTTACCCACCCCACCCCCTCCCCTCTCTCACCTATTTCCTATTTTCAGCATCATCTTTTAAGAATCATCTTTTAATATTGCCTCTTAATATTGCCTCATAAATATCCCTGATCTTTCCGCCCTGGGGAGGAAATCATTTCCAAAGAACAAAAATTCAGAAACAAGAGTAACAGAAAAGGTCGCTGAATAATAACATTCAAAGCAAGAGAAATTTGCAACAGTAAGAATAAAACGAGCATTGCACCTGTCGCCCTATCAGCAAAGGCCACCTTTAATAGCTCGATGGGACTACAAAAATTTACTTTCCATTTAAAAAATATGGAGGGGTGTAAGTTAATGCTCTAATCCACAGCAACTTAATTTTCATGGTACTTTTTTTTAACCAATCTTTATGAAAATGTTTTCAGTGCCAGTTATGGTGATTTCGAATTCCATTTTTTCTATTTAAGAAAAAAGATTTTAACAATGTGAGGCCCTATGTTTTATCTTTCATTTCTATACTTATGAGTTTATATTTCTATAAATATCAATATTCTTATTTATTCTTAACAAATTTCTCAAAGTGTTCTTTGTTTCAGACCAGTCTACATGAACCTACCACCCATCACCTTTCCTTTCTCTCTTCCTTTGTCCCTATTTCTATCTTCTCTGATCTCCTACACTATCATGACTATAACCTAAACACTAGATTGTCCACTAAAGTATGCACTTTTGTAGCAGACAAAGTGTCTTCTCACAAGCCTTGGGTTACCAGAAACTATTCAGGCTATGCACAGCTAACAGTGTATTTGCAGGCTAAGAAAATTTTCACAAGTTCAATTTTGGAATAGTTACAGATATGAAGGGTATATATTCACATACATGTAAGCTACAAGCACTGGATTTTCCTCAACCCCCCCCCCCCCAATTCCACCCCTTTCATTTTTTTTCTCGCAAGAAACACCATATTATTTTTAATATTTTAACTAAAAGAAGAAAGGATTCCTTTCTTTTCGACTTCTGCAACATAGACTTAACAACACTAAATGTTATAGTCTGTCTTTACAATCATGTCATTGGATAAAACTATGTAGAGTTTTTTTTTAAATAGCTTACAATATTTCTGATATTCCAAAAAGAAGATAGAATATGATCCTTACAATATATGATTACTGATGCTATATTCAGCATGAGATCATATATATATATCTTTTCTTGTGATAGTGATATCTCTGAAATTCCTAGATTCCCCCTAGAATTTATGAATGTTAGGTCAAAGGTTAACACTTTATCTATTCAAATAGCAACATAGCAGAAAGCAGATGTGTCTGTTATATATATTAAGATTGTCTTCTCACTTTACATGAAATAAGATTGGGAGATAGCCGCCTGATCTTCAAAGAGAATCTCAGTTATATTTGTCCAGTAAGCTCAAAATAGAATTAAAATATTCTACAAAGAAATCAGCTGTCAACCCCCCCCCCCTTGTCAGCTGTATTCCAGTACTGCCAACCTAAAATCGTATTTTTGTCTTTTTCATTTGGATAAGGGTACCAAACTCATTAAATGTCAATAATTATTCAGATCATAAAAATGTCAATCCCCATCCACCTGTCGAGCCTGAAAACCTTTTATTATTCAATTATTTTCAATAGAAAACAAGGTAATATGCCAAACATTTTGACAAGTGTGTCATCCCTGCACACAAAGGCATTCGTTCTGGTAAATGAGGACATAGACAATTCATTGAACAATTAAATGTTTTCTATGAAGACAGGTGCGATGTAGTATGGCATGATGGTGATGTGCATTCATAGACATCTATAGATTCTTAGTACCCCCTTAAGAAGCGAAAGAGGATAGAAAAAGTACGGAATACGATTTTTTTGTTGGCAGTCTGGTATTCCCATTGCATTTTTTTTAAATAGGTCTTGTCAATTTTCTAATCCTCCTTTTTTAATATCTTCTTTTATTCTTTGTGCTCTTTATCTAGTGCCCTTTAGTAAGGCATTAATTCCCACTACCAAGTCACTAGGAAAGGACTGAAGGCTGTAGCATCAATATTCAGCCTGTCCTATTAACATCTTTTCCAACTTATTAGACTGTAAGATATGAAATGTAAATTGAACATGAGGAAGGGGTAAAGAAAGTCACCTTTCTCAAAGAAAACTTTTATTTTATTTTGCATTCGATTCGATATTTCCCAAATATCTGCATTCAGTCAATCATGGAATTGAGAAAAGGCAAGGTCAAGAACCAGACAACATGAAAGAAAAAGAGAGAAAGAGAAGAGAGAGAGAGAGAGAGCGAGAGAGAGTAGAAAGTAAGATATATGATTGACAACAATGGTCCAACACTTCAAACCTAATTGCTGATGACATGAGGCAATATTACACAACCCTTGGCTGGAACAAGAGAGAAAGAGGATACGAAAAGTAAAAGTCCGGAAAAGACCTTCTACAGCAGCATCTGCCTTGGGGTATGAGAAAAGTTTTCAAATTACCCTGAGCACAGGTGTGGGACACGTGTGCCGAAACTCTATCTCAAGATGCGGTGTCTTTCTAGTCACTGACTGCATCCCCGGGTACAGTAGATGAGGTTTATAGTGAACAAGGGGAGGACATATTATACGACCCCCTGAAAGTTAGCCAGAGGGTGCCTTTCCATCAGTGACACAACATTTGCTTCAGGCTTTACTTCGTTTAGGGTTAGGGTTGTGATAGGATTTTAAGTTAGGTTAAAGATGGTATTGGTCATTTAAGATTGAGGGTGGAGCAATTGGAATCCATATGTTCTAATTCTATCCATTAGTGATAAAACCCCTAAAGATGGACTACCTCGTTTCTTTTTTTTTTTAACTGCACCATGCATTAACCATTTAAAGCAGGGCATAATACAGACCACAGAACACAGGTGTGTTTCCAGCAATGTTACAATTCTATCCAATAGTTATTAAACCCCACAAAATAAACTTCTGGTGGATGGAGGTTCCTTGAATCTCTTGAATACATGCCCCATTTCTTTCTTTTTTTCTCTCTCTCTCTCCAGCACCATCATTGAACATGTAAAGAATTGAATTTGTAGAGGTACAATAAACACAGCCTCAGGTAGACTTTAAATGATCTCTTACCACTCGTTTAGCGCACCCATTAGTGCGTTTGAACGCTGGAAATAACTCCTTAAGAGAATTTGGACAAGGGATAGGTGAAGATAAAATGCTCTCATTGAATTAATGATCTGTAACTAATATCTGTCTCAATTGCTTTTTATCAGGCAGTCTCATTAGTACTAATAATAAGGTATTTATCTCTCTCAATCCTTTTTAAATAAAGATCTCCATGCCATCTTCAGCTAATTGTCTAACTGGGACATCAAACTGGGACATCAAACTGACATAATATGGGTGCGTGTCTTAAGCTTCAGAACTTTGTTCCTACACTGATCTCAGATTAAATAAAACTTTAAATATTTTGTTGTGCTATTTGTCTCATGAATTAATATATCCATGTTTATTTACATTGAATTATGTTGATTTACATTGGCAAACTAGCAAATTTTAAGCCAGATCTGTTGATGCACCCCAACCCAATTTAAACCCTGTCCCCCTTTGATTCACATTTGGTCCCCCCAAACCACCCGTTTGCTACCGGTGTCTGACCAGCATGACGCCTACTTCCACATCCCGCTGCTTTTCATCTCTTACCGACAACTATCCTTTCCTATTTCTCTTTCCAACCTCATGTGGTTACAGCTATAATGAATTGAATCCACTTTCATCCAACCTAGTTTCTCCTAGCATTAATAATTTCTTTTTTCTTGCCCATGCCTTTCGTTATTTTCTGACCATACTATCCAATGACTTGCAATCTTTTCTACTGGTTGTGCATACCTGCCAAAACCAATTTTCACATTTAATTCCATAGTGCTTGCCGTTATTCTTGTTATTGTCTAAATATATTTTAACATACTCAATGCTATTGTTATGTTAGTTTTCAAATGGGAAATTATATAATGATTTTCAAGTCATTCAAAAGCTGTCATGTACAATATTCATTCTGTCTTTGTATCAACAATCGATACAGCATTTTATTCCTTTGCCCGTTATGAAATCAAACCCCCAAAAAACAAACTTGATTTCTGAATTAATCTATAAAGAAAATATTTTAGTCACGTACGACAACCCAAACAATTTATAGGGTGCGGTCCAATAGCGACGGTTTGCAAGAAACACTATATGCACCACCGTGTTGTTGATGATGTGATATTCATGGAGAGATTCCTGCTCGGGTAGAAAGGTTGCGTTCATGAATAGATGCATTGGCACCTTTCCCTAGACCCTTCAGTCGTCGTCGTAGGTGGACAAGGGCAACATTTTTTAACCGCTTGGCCATATTCAGGGCAAACTCCAGACGCGTACTGACATTAAAACAGCGCTCCTCTAGGAAGCGACCAATATCATCCACTTACCCAATCAATAACCTTCCCACATCGTCCAAATTCGGTTTGCTTAACTAATCGTGTCACATTTCCCACAGCATGTATGGAATTTACTGGCAGAGGAACTTACGTTGGTAAATGTCCGGTCTAATAAAGGATTCTTTATTCTTCTCCATCTCTAATTTTATTTAGCTTCCTTCCTTTTCCACTTTCTTCATTTCTGGTCAAGATTATTGCTTAAGCTACTGTCATGTACAATGTATATTAATTTACTTTTTGTCTAGTCTTTGTCCTATTTAATTCCACTTTTCTTTTGACAACTATGTCTTTCCATACATGGTTTCCTCGATTGTAAAAAGTGAATGTGCCTTAAAGCTTTATATGTCTCAAGAGATAGCTCTGGTGCCTCTATTCACGGGACGATTAGGAATCAAAACTAAAAAAAAAAAAAATACCTACATTCCTTTCCTAAAAGTGCTACAAAGTCTGCCGGCCTTGCCCTAATTACGGGCACTTACAAGCCATCAACATCAATACAGAAAATTGCATTTACTCTATCCTTCCCTCTCGCCATTATCCCCAATGATGCGTCAACTACCAAATGACTAAAAATATACCCAAGCTTCAGTATAGTATACACTATGCTCATCGGCTTTCTTCTCCTCCTCATACCAAATATTGGATGTCGCTGACGTGAGATGTCAGCCTCTCCTCTTAGCCAAGACCTTACGGCTTGATTGACTTTAGCGATGACCAGTTAGTCGAACGTCCATCGTTAACAAATTGATCATGACTTAATAGGGAGGGGTAGGACATAGAGTTTTGTTGTAAAACTCATAACCCATAAAGTAACCACGTTCTCCTTGCAATATAATACGGAATGACCAAATCTAGTAACAGACAAGGGTTAAGGTTTGAGAACTGGGGATAAATTGCATTGGACTTGACATGGTAATTGGTCAAAACTGCGCCCTGAAAAGAGTATCGTATCAGATGGCCAGAGCAGAAAATCTTAGGATTGACCTTTAGGATAAGATATTGGAGTGCCATGGAGGAGACGTTAATATACCTATTGCATCATTATGTTTGAGAATGCACACAAATCATTTCAGTATAATACCATAACTTTATTCCTGAAGTTGAAAAGTATTTAAAGTAGCTTGTTTCAAACCATGAAATATTAGAGAGCTTAGCACATATAATACACAATGATGTTATCTTCATAAGATAGTAAGTTATTGTCATACTTTATGATAGTAAGAAATCTAGATCCCAATTGGTTCCTTTATACTGTTGCTCACATACCAGTTCAATTGCTTCTATTGATCTCCTTCTCATTTGTCACTCTTCATCAATCCTTTGAGTAAAAGTGAATTTGACATTCATATGTAATCAAGTTATCAGGACAGTCTCCCTTACTCTAGTTCAAGCATATCATATGAAACATCTTTTTATCAAAACTATAGTAAAAAAATTGGAACTATTCCACTCAGTCCGAACTGTGTCATATACTCTGTAATCCACTAAATGGCTGATTGTAGAGTAATGATATGTCGTTTAAAGGCTTTCATTATACAAAAGTTTTTTTTTTAAAACAAATTCATGGAGCGAGTGTGTCAGTCGAAGCACCATACTTTTAAAATAAGTTATGAACTGCTTGTTTTTCTTCCATGATGATTTTTTGAATTTCATTACTTCTATCATATTTTTAAATTTGAAAATGACCAATTAATAGTTATCTGTATTTTTATTTTTGTTCATAATAAAATAATGACTTGGAAGTTTGCCTGTCATTGGAAAATTTGGGCTTTGGCAAAAAATCCAATTAATAGAGATTTTTATCTTTCATTGTATTTTTTCAAGATATCAGCAGGTGCCCACTCATCTTAAAACTCTATATCTAGAGCTTCAATCTGCCAACTTCCAAAGAAAAAAACCTCATCAGGTTTAAAAGGTATCATTAAACTTTTTGAAGAAATCACTGAGACTAAAGGTAGACTATAGGTTTAAAAAAGGAGGAAAAAAGAACAATTGACATTTGAGTAGATTAAAGTAATCAAAGTTGTGGGAATTTGTCTAAAGCCAAGCCTCCATTATTTTGGCATGGATTTACCTACAGACAAACCTGGTAAAAAGTTACTACCTTATTTTATGCATTTGGGGCAACAATAGCTGTCTAACCTTTAGATTGCAAGATACAATTCTGATCCTATGATTACCAAGTCGCAAACAACTGCATTACTTAAAATGTCATTCCTTAATCGAAAAACTTCTCCACCCCCAGAATTTGTTTCATATAATCCTGTTTTTCCATTACAGTTTACAAAAGCCATCGCCTTAATAACTCAATAAATTTGGGAAAAAAATATTCAAGCCCTCTTGAAATAAAGAATGGTGTGCTTTATGGTAAAAACCCCTTTTAAGAGCAGTAATCAACGTTCGTTTCATAAGGAAGTGTCTTACTTGTTAGGTACGCTTTTTCCAGAACAAAACATTTAACATCTTCCTTTATGTCCGATGTGGACATCTATATGAGAGCTAAGATTATGTTACATGGGAAAAGGAGGAAACAGTGGTGATAGAAGTCGCAATCCTTAATTCTCTTTGATTACATCCCCCATCTATTGAGAAGTTTCATTGATGATTCCTAAAAGCTAACTCAAATCCGTGTCTATGAATCAACTTCCTGTATTACAACTCAAAACTTCACTTGGACTCTTTCTGTCTTTTTTCCAGCGCTCCATCAACGTGCGAGAGGGCTCGTATTTCAGCTTCAAGAGCAGTCTAGCATGGAGGGGGAGGCAATTGAAGAACGTTTGTCTTCTGTGGTATTGAATCAAGAATTTGAATTGAATACCCTGTCACGCGCTCTGTGTCTGCCTTCGAATTATGGAGATTAGATATATATATTCAATTTCTGTTACCACAATGATATCTGTTAAGTGTGATGAAGAAAGTCCAAGACTATGCTGGAAATTTGATTCCAAATATCAATATCTCCATTGTTACAGAGGACCTGCATTTCTTAAAATGGGTGACATTTGGTATATGTCAGGGATTTTAAGTATCATTGTCACTTAAGGAATATTGGATTAAAATCAGGAGTGAGTTTCAAGAATATGATAACATTGTATTATTAAAAAGAGCAATGTGAAAAAGAAAATATTAATTTTCTGCCCTTCCCATTTATGTGGATTTGATATGTTCAAGTCTATGTTCAAAGATGCTTTCCCCCTGTATGTTGTTTGCCCCTCAAAATTTAGATTTTTAAAGAGGCACAAAGGGATGATTGCAAAGAAGTAAAATACCTTCTGTCATCAATCATTCGTTGCTGACATAGATCACTAACGGGCACATGAGTTTGGGCTGACAAATTATCTTTGTTCTTTGATGTAAATTCCTGTTTCCTCAACATCCGTCAACAAATCATTATCGAGTCCTCTCTCTTAGGATGCACAGAGGTGGGTGAATATTAATGTTGCATAAACTTCATCAGACAAGCGATTGCAAGTGCACAAAGAACGAATTGTCAGCAAACCTCATGATAAACCGTGTGCAGTGCAAAAACGAGCACCCCAAGCGTTTCAATGTACCCCAAGAGAGTATTTGAGTGGGTGTGTTATTTTTTTCTCTCTGGGATACTCCAAACTTATTTCAGGAGGAAACAAATGTTTCAAGATGTTAAAAAACACCCACACTTTCAGTGTCATGTTCTCTATAGGTTATGAAGTAGGTGGGAGGACCAAATAGTTTTTTCTTGGGGATTAACTTTCTTTCTTCAGGCTCTTACGGATAATATTGCTCTTAAAACTTTATGCATTAAGGCATGTATTTTGTTTTCGTTTTGCTGAATTGCTCCTTGTGCAAAGTTAATGGAACGGAGGCGTGCTCTAAAATATCTTTTATGCTGTAAATGTTTTCAAAACAGTCAATGAAATTGATATCCCAAGGTGGCAGTATACAGACAGACCTGACAATTATAAAGGATATCAGAAACTGACAAGTTGGTTTAACATTTGTGTGTGGTTGTACTGTTTTGGGGATTGACCATTAGCATAAACTGTAACCTCCGGTGTTCTTTCAATTCACACCTCCATTTCCTTCCCACACCTACCCATATATGACAATCCTATTCTATTCAGGATAGTCTCTCGGTCATATTTATTAACATCTTCCTGAGGCATTTGTCCACAATTCCATACTGTCTTTCTCATTATATCTTCTACTGCAACCTTTTCTAAAGTTATGCTATTATGCCTAGATATAATCGATTGTCCTTTTTTTAATGCTGTCTTTAAGTGCAGGTGTTTTTCCATTCTTCAACTATTGTGAGATGCATGAGAATCTATTAATAGACATGAATCTTGCCAGGGACTGGTATCGGGGAGATCAGGAAAACGTGGGCATCATCACCATCCTTTGGGGTTATGTCTCACTTCTTCATCAAATATATCTAAACACTCTTAATGCTTCCCTAAATCCTCAAAAACAAAGAACCTTCAGCTCGAGATTTCACTCTCACTCCCCCCCTAACACAAAACTCTGATGCAAGTGTGTAAGCAAACATTCTGGAATGCAGCTGATTGCTAGGAATGTTGACAAAACATCACCATGGTTACCGACCATTTAGGGTTCAATCACCGGTGCCCCTTTGAAAGGTGGTATACAAGAAGAAAACATTTCTTCCTCCCACTAGCTCTGCATTCAATGTCATGGCCCTACAAATGTTCATAGTATTACAGATGAAGATTTAGACCAACCCCTGAGGCTGGGGGTGAGGACATTTGCACTCTAAATGTTCAAGGAAAGTGATTTCCTTGAGTAAATATAGCACAAACATAAACAGGCCGATGAAATGGGTAGGACATTTAAACCTCTACTCAGATGTTTCCATTGTGTTGAGTTCTGAGAAAGGGTAGGCCTATATTTCTGGTAACACAATTATGATTTTTGCTTTTCCCATTGTACCATTTGTAGACAACAGATCCCATCTTGCTACAAACTGATAAGTGTTTATGCATTTTGCGCTCATCAGTACAGGGGCAAAAATAAAAACACAGAAACGGTTTCAAGGACCAATGCTGTCACAAAATTTCAAACGTGTGAATATTTTTTTTTTTCTTCAAATTTTACTGGTGCCTGGTTTCTTGAGGGTTGCTCTTGGATTTAATTTTTCAATTTGAAAAAGACCCAGATACTTAACTATATCATGACTGTCACTCACAAAAAAAAAAAAAATCAAACTTCTACTAATAAATGTTTTTTTCTTGAATATGCAATGCCAGACAGATGTATCTCAATTTCCTTGGTTGATTTCTTGGACGCTTTATGATAAAATATATGCATTAACTAATGCATAATAAATAAATATGCATGAAATAATTGCAAGCTGTTTACACTCATCTTAAAATCAATGCACATGTGATAACCAAGATCAAAAGCTTGTGTGAAAGAGCACATCGGTTATAACAGGTAGTTATTCACACTTACCTCTCTGAATGTACATAGGGGGTTGAAAGCATTTGTTCCGCAAGCAAACACCCGATTCTTTCGCACAAGCAGAACTCGGATGTAGTTGCAGCAGTCTTCCTGTTTGGTGAGAGAGAAGAAAAGGTGGGGAATGAAAACGGTTAGGATATGTCATATTTCAATTTCACAGTCTGTTGCTTTACAGGCAAAGTGGAAAAACCTAGGCTTAGACAGGGATGAAAGATGGACATAAAGTAGGGGTAGAGGCACCATATTGGTAGCTGACCCCTTAAATGCTTTATGCTTTCTAGGCACAAACCCACATATCATTTTGTCCTGTTTTAATACATAAATATTTCAAAATATACCATGCAATCACTATATTTCCTTCAAAGCTGTTGAACAAACAATTACCTATTCATTTATATATTTTTGAAAATTCAGGAAATAATTGCTGTTATGTAAAGGTGCTCCAAAGGGACTATGCTATCTTAGTGAGATTGTAAAGAAGTCTTATTTATTTTCCAACCCAAAGGCTATTTATTATCTTAAGTACTATCTGTTTAGTATCAAAAGGGTGTTAATTCATATGTAACATAGACTTAATGCCATTTTGCTTTCCATAAGCAGTATGTATCAGAGTATAAAATCTTTAGCACACATCATGTTTCATGCATGGATTATTCAATATTGAGTGAGGAACAATCATAACAGGTGATCACAATGTTTTCCATCAATTTCACCTCAATAAAACCCCTGACAACATTCAGCTATTAGAGTAAATGTTAAACGGAACATGGTTTTTAAAAATGAAGGACCTGTCAACGGCTGAATTCCCCTTTCATTCAGATTTTCACCATTGATTTCTAATGTTTCCATCCATTGTTAGGAATTATCACAAAGGAACCCTTCACCTTTGGTCATGAGTGATGTCAAATAAAGCTATTATCCCGTTCCCATGTCCCGATCTCCATCAGTGATATTCACAGAAAACGGCAACAGGGTGAAAATTAGTAGAGCAGGAAAGATCCTTTCTGATGCATGGAACCTAAAGTACTGGATGAAGTTAAATTAAATAGGGTTCTGAACCATAGTAGTGTTGTGGGTGAATGAGTATTGGCCAACGCAGGCATGGGCTCCTGGGAAATGTATCGAGAGCTGGCGAATAAATTGCTTATTGATACATCAGTCACAACGGGAAACTGATACAAAATTGACTTCAAAATGTGCATTACCGTAATGATCAAGGTGTTGCAAGTTTTCAGTTGGTTTTGTCTGTGTGACTGGATGATCATGCTTTTCTCTACCATGAATGGTAGCTAAAGATAGGTTTTGTTTTCAACATGTTGATACTGACGATGAATCTCTAATGTCTCAGACACAGATAGTGAACGTGTTTAAGATGTCCAGTGTCTATCCAAGAAGGTGAATGGACACAAAATTTGTTGAAATAACAGTGAAATGCCATTCATTTGGAACAATTACTTCTGCAGAAGTCATACACCATTTTATAGAAATGATAGAAACTTTTCACTTCAAATTTTAATTCCATCTAGTAAAACTGTAAGTGTGTAAATAATTGCCTGTGATATGAAATTTAGTAAACCTATTAGGCCTACAGACTGATTCAAGTTCATATGAAACCCAAATAGGTTTGATTCTGAGCACATAGCAGTAGGCCTATGCCAAGAGTTAATTTGTATGAATTGATGTACATGTCAAATGATAGAATTTTCTCTTTATTTCTTGTACTACTTTTTTTTAGAAGAAATTTTCAGCTTGTTTGCACGTCTGAATGTTCTTAGGGATGTTGTATTTATAATTCTGATTCATGCTTGACTGACATAAACTAAGCTTTGCTCTTGTCTATTTTGGGTTTAAATTCATCAATATTGGCTGGTGGCCCACTTGCCATCCTTCCAGAAACGAAAGAGAGGTAGATATAAGTAGAAAGGGCTGAAGAGAAAGAGAAGGAGAGGGAAAAGGAGAAGAGAGCTGTAGAGATATGAGAGAAAAAGAGAGATAAAGATAAGACCAGAGAAAGAAAGTGGAAGATAGTAAGAATTAGGAGAAGAGACAGGAAAAGTAGGAGTAATAGGATGGTAAGATGAGAGAAAGAGACGAGATGGGGAAAGAAAGATGTAGGGGAAGCAGATATGACACGAACCACTCAACTACACATGTAATCCAGCCAGCATTTTCAAACATTTTTTGACACCATGTCATCCTTCTCGCCATTGCACGCTCTCTCCTCCAGCTATTATTCTTTCATCTGAAGATTCGGTTCAGTTTCACCCTCGGTTTAGTTCGGGGCATCCGAATGTACAACAGCTCATTTGATTAAAACCTGTCAGGTTCTTCATCATCTTTTCCTTTATAGGACAGCAAGCAGAGACGGATTTGAAAATATAGGTAAACCCCTCTGCATTTGGCTCTCTACAGTATACTCCATACCCAGATAGGAGAATTCTCTGACTTATTTTTGTATTCTATGTTTTCACTACATGAAACTTTGCAAATGAATGTATCTTTCAATCTCGACATTTGCATTTCAATTGTACCCCTTGGCTTTTGATAGCATGGAGCACTGATTACACTATCAAAGTTGCGGGATATATGCCTCCTAATTTGTTATTTGAGAAGCTGTAGGTATGGTATCACTACGCTAGGGCATACATTCATACGTACATGAATGATGGGTTGCTAGGGAAACAAGGATAATGTGGCAGGGGAGGAAGGGAGGAATGAAATGAGATGCACGATTACACGTGGGAAGTTGAGCGTAACACATTAATGTTCGATTGAAAATGTGTGCATGAGGTGAGAATTTATAGAATAAACGAACAGAGATAAATGTGTGAATCATGATAATGGTAGAATAAATTGAGGAAATAAAGCGGAAAATCAAAACTACTGTGCAAGAGAGAAAAAGAGAAAGAGCTAAACAGGGAGATTGGGAGGGGAGAAAAGACAGAAATAGATTGAGAGAGAGAAATTGAGAGATAGAAAGAAAGAGAAAGAAGGCAAATAGAATTACTGCAATGAACATGCTCATTTCAAGGTCTATACATGTACTTTGAGAAAAATGTTTAACATCTAAGACTGGGAGGGGAGAAGAGGGCTGGGTTAAGGATGGGGCCAAAAAGACAGAAATAGTTAGAGAGAGAGAGAGAAATTGAGAGATAGAAAGAAAAAGAAAAAAAGCAAATAGAATTACAGCAATGAACATGCTCATTTCAAGGTCTATGCATGTACTTTGAGAAAAATGTTTGACATCTAATCTCAATCTTGAAAAAAATCAATATTCGAAAGAAGCATTAAGATTGCTGGAAAAAATAAGCAGAAAATGCATTAATGGTGCAGCAAGATAAATATAATCTTTCCCATCGACTGGTAGGAAGAAGTGCAGGAAAGAAAACGCAGCCCTTTCAGGAAAACAAGGGAGGCTTTTGACGTCACTGATTTGATGAGCAATGCTGTAAGACGCTAACGATGACTGAAATCATGGACATTGGTCATGATCCCATTTGCACTTAAATATATTTGGATTGTCAAGTCTATTTTGAGGGGGGTCTTCCCTTCCCCTTCCCCTTTAAACATAATGGCAGGAAGATATCCCGGCTTCATGCATCAAGAATAAGCATTTGATAGATTAATAGTTTCCACATTGTAAACTGTTATAGAAGAGTTGTCATGTTTATACAAATCATGTATACTAGCATAAGACATAAAAGGTGAATATTCATTAACTTATAAACAGTTGCAAAATCTAGGATATGATTTTTTTCCCCCGTTGATCACTTAACCATTATAAAAACGAAAATGCAACTATAAATTAAAATCCTTCATGAATTTTTAAAGCATTGTCGATGACTCATCCCTATTCACCCTGCATAAATTTCATGACATCATTGTCATCATTGCATCCTTAAATAAAGCCTCATTCATTTTCTGATTAAAAGATGATCAAGTAGAGCTGTGACACCAGCACACAGATAAGGAAGGGCATCCCTAAATTAGCCAAATGGCTGGTGATTGAGACGGGCATGGTGGATCGACAGACGTATCGCCTCATCATTCCAAATCACTTATGAAATTAATGATCTCCTTTCGCCACAGGAATTAGCCAGCATTAAACATCAACGATGGCGAAAGTGCAGTGACAATGGCTATGGATACCCTGCTCAATTACGCTCATTGCTTTCGCATTATCAAGCGCGGCATGCCGTATAGCCTTCTGAATATACGAAAGACTTGACGGTAATTCATTCAATTGGCTATGAAAAGCCTTTGCTTCAACCTGAGTGATTCATAAATACGATAGATTTAAAGAGATGTATGCAAGTGTGGTACTCCCTTTGACGTTACTTTAAGAAAATATGAGGGTGAAATTTCTGGTGTATTTTGTTTCAGACAATCATATTTTCATTATACCAGCCTGATCGAAGGATCATGATAATCAAGAAGTACTTGACTATTCAGCAGAAAGCATAGCTGACCAGCAATAAGCAAAGTATGAATACAAGAAACAGATGATGACATATAATGGGATAAAAACAATGCAAATATATGAAATGGGCAAGAAAGGAGCACATTGCCAAAGTTCAATGACCAGTAATGGAAGTATAAAAAAGAAAATGAAACTAAAGAAAAGAATATCTCTCTACTTGTGTTTTCATGTTGCGTCAAACAGCAGCAAGAGATATTCCTCTACATGAAGCCCCTAACCATGATGAGTGTAAGGAAATGCCCATCACTTCACACTCCCCCAATCTTGTCTATGTCCTGAGGTGCTAAGCATGTCCATCTCTAGTTTCTACTTCCATCCAACATTCATGAAACTTTCCTCTACAATGGATGGACAAATGATCTGTCTGAACCAACATCTCTCTGTTCATACTCAAGAATTCATCCTATCCTATCCTGACAAAGCTAAAAACCAAAATAGTAGGCCCTATAATTAATTTTTTGATGCATAAAAAAGACAAAGTTAGGGTTGAGGCAACGTTGCATCTCAGAACTCTAGAAAGAATCCTGTGAGATGTTCACCAAGATGTTCGTAAGTTATGAACTATTTTTTATTGCCCCCCCCTTCTATGTTTCAGGATTATTTTATTGTGTATGTGTGAACACCATATTTGCTATATGATAGCTCTTTACACAGTCTTCTTTAATAGTGTTTCTTGATTAACCTTCCTCATGTGAACAAGTAGCATGTAGATTTCATACAAGCCCGTGTCTACCCATTCGTAACAGAGCGTGGTTTGGAACGAGCGCAATGTTTTGTGGCGTTGTACCTGGTGTCGGATGTCTCAACCTGTTTGGAACAAAGCACGACATCCGACACCGAAACAGCCAAAGTTTTGTGTTTCGAACGACGACGCTTGGTTAGGATCCAAGAATAAATGATGCCTAGACATGACCGAGACTGACATCGTATATGTTCAATATTTGAATGTGATCACCTATAGATTCACAGGAAAACCTTAATCTTGACACAGCCAAAATCTTCTTACTTTCCACTGAAAGCAAATAGTCAGGAAGAAAGCTACAATAGTGGAAAAGTGCAATGAGCTTTTGGGCGAATATATAGTTATTATGGATTTCTAATGTTTGAATAAAAAATTATATCTTGGAGAATGATGCAGTTGTTGTGCACAGTCCCATATTATACTTTCTCTAATTACCATTAACTTGCCGATATAAAGGAATATCATCAAAGCTGAAGTGTGGAAGCAGGTGACAGAATACAGAAACACTTGTAACTTTAAGAACATAAACATGATACCCCACTTTCTTTCTGGTATGTCTCTGATTACATGCGGTTGTTTAACATCAATAATGCGGTAAAGAGTGGGAACAATGAAGGAGAAGAGATAAATTTACAGACATTGGTTCCATCATCTCGGTACATGACCCGCCCACATCACAAATATTTTAGAAGGATGGATGGAGAAAGTGTGAGGATTCCCTTCAAACAGGTTTGGGTAGTTTGTTCACGTATGTCATGCCATTGAACTACCTCAGTGGCTTCGTGAAAAATTCATGGGATCCAGTCGGTCGACACCTTGCTGCTCGTTCAACGCGGACAAATGTAGATTGCGGCTTAAAGGGGCAAATCAAGGTGGGTGTTGCAGGTGCTAACTAAGAAGAAGGATAGAGTATATTGGCTTGTACGAGTGTCTATTCCTTTCCATGAATTCTGAACAATGAGGGCTTTATTCTTTATTTTAAATATGATGTACATCTCTGTAAGTCGTACCCCCTCTGTTCATTTTGCTTCAAGCTTTAATTAGACATATCATTAGGTTGCTTCTCTATCTTCTCACTGTGGTAAAATATTTTGTTTACCTTTGTAGGGTGATTGCATGAACTTTGAGTTGTCAAGAGGACACTTCCTTTATTTTTGCTTGTCTCATCATCTTAGTGCAATCTGACCTTGAACCAAAAATAAAAGTGGTGATTTTAAATGTACTTTTGGTCAATTTGTCGCCTTTACCACAGACCCGAACAAAGCCTGTGGAAGTGCATTGGTTTGTGAAACATACGACAAATTCATTTCATATCATTTCTAGTTTCTGTGGACAAGTTCAAATCTAAATCATGTTCAAAGTGCACGAATGTTGCGACTGTCACTTTACATGATTTTTCTAGAAAATCTCTTTCTACGAGAGGGGCAAACTTGGATTTGACTTCTTTTACAGTTCAACATCATTTGCATCACTCCGCGGAACATTAGGTAGACAGCATTAAACTTGACATTTACAGCAAATGCATCCAAAGAAGTACTAGTACTTGAGAGATTATCTTTGATTGCTCTGTTTTTCATCTTGCATGTTAGGAGAGTGTGGTGTTAGATGACACCCTTTTGTGGAACCAAAAGACATTTGAGGCAGTTTGCTGTCTGATACCATGGGAGCCAAGATGGGGGTGGGAAGATAGGATACATGCATGCATAGTATAGTGAAGAAGAAAAAAAAAAGTGAAAAAAGAAATAGATGGATGAAGATTGAAAAACAGATTTGTTGAGAGAAAGAGATAGAGTTAGAAAGGGAAAGACAGATTGGATTCAAAATAAAGCCAAAAGAGACAAAAAAGGATGGGAAAGAGACAAGAAATTTGGTAATACTATTATTGAGGGAAAAAAAGAGACAGAGAAGAAAGAATGTGAGAAGAAGAAATACAATTTTAAATACAATTTGAAGATGCAGATAGTTGGCTCAAAAACAGAAAATGAGACGGAAAACAGACAAGATATAAAGGTACATATAACAGTACGTCAATGATCAAGAGAAATGTTGAACGGAACAAAATTATTCCCTGTAATGAGTAAATGTGTACGCTCCTAATGTGATAATGTACCTTCCATTGCAGCAATATAATTGCATTATGTAAGACAGATTCTGTAACATATCGCCACCTGCTTAATAATTTCCTATATACCTTGTAAGAGCTCATCTAATAAAACATCCAAGATGCACTGATGAAGAGAAAGTAACTGAATTACTCAAACAGTCTAGAATATCATGTTTATATGCATCTGCACAAATCTAAAATGTAACCGAGAGTAAAATTGTTTTGAAATTTGATTATAGTTCCAACAAGTTGTGTATCACTAAAAACAAGAGATGATTTGCAGAAGAAACTGTTCCCAGAAAAAGGAGGCAACCCCTTTTTATAAAGAAAAGGAAGACTAGCATATATCAAAAGTTCTATGGTCCCAATTAGGTAGCTTTGGTTTTTATCATTTATGCAATTACTATATGGCAATCGATATTGGGAATTGTGATTGATTTAAATTAATCAAAACTCAGATTATAATTATAGATGAAAAATAAGTTGGCTCTAACCAACAAGAAGCATTTTAATTTTCTTCACATTTTTATTTACAAAGATTGTATAATTTCAATTACAATTTTTTATAGTAATTAAAAAATATCTTATCACATCTCATATCAATAACCCTCATCACACATAATGCTCACATTTTCCCCCTTTATCTCCAAGCTTTCATCAAAGAGAAAACAACATTGCCGAAAGAAACATAAGACAGGATTCGAAAGGCAAGTCTCGCCTTGCGAGGGGGTGCGCATCTGCGTAACGTGTCAGCGTTAATGACGATGGCTGTGAGTCGACAAGGGCAGCATGGGAAGCCTGTGAGCCTGCACATGACAATGTTGATTTCCTGTCAATTTAGCTTACAAGTATGCTATGTGCTATTACCCCTATTTCAATGTTTGCCTGATTCATCATGAATATAGATTCTGTTTGTAGATTCATGAATCAACCTATCAATGATACATTTCACAGTAGGCCAAACTGTCATTGCCCCCCCCCCCCATCAACTAATTTCATAGATTGAAAGAAAATACAATTCTCAGTATAAATGATGAACACATTTCTACCAAAAACCTTTCTTCCAAACTACACCCCAGTCTTTTTCATTATACATCATTCTTGTTCAGTATGTACCCATCAGACCCATTTCCCAAAATTGCTTCTTCAAGTATTAAGTCAGTTTTTTTTTAATCTCTCCCAGTTTATATCCCTTTGTTGTATTTCTCCTCTGTGTATGCAGAGGAAGTACCAATTGTGAACTCAACCTTGGACTAACAATATCCTCATTTCTACCAATCTTAAACCAACTACTGCTCCTAGGTCAATAATATCAATATGGGAATGGTCAAGGGAATCTGGGCATCCATGCCTCTGGTAACTCTAAGAGCCACTCCCGTCTCTATATACACGTGGGTCAAATAATGCGTATCCTAAACGTTGATATTGAATCCATAAACGCTGAAATTCGATTAGCATTTACCACCTTCAACGTGTCACACTTGAGGGACTTTTCAATTACTATCCGTTAGATCAATATTTCTCCCAGGATTCCAGGGAAGGAGTGGGATATAAGTAGCATTTCTTCAGACACTAAGGAACGGGATAATGCTTGAAATATGTGACATCTAAATCCTGATAAAGCAGTGCCGATCTAATTAGATGACTCACGTAGCCTAGATTGGTTGAGAAGTAATTTAGGGTAAAAAATTCTGTCACAATTTCCACCCTGGGGATACCTTGAGATTTTGACAGTAATAGGGGTGATATCAGCCAGAAAATGAAGGGGGAAATTGCACTATGTAGCAATTGCACTATGCAAGTGCAAAATGCATGCTTTCAACTGTGTTACATATTCATAATGTAAATGTACATTAACACCATATCTATAGGCTTTTTGATTTATAAAGGTGCACCGTAATTCTTTATTTTTGAATAATTTATCTAATTTTTTTGAAATTCTGTTTAATACCTTGATTCAAATAGTGAACTACAAAATTACCCCCTCTTTCCTGTCTTTTCTCATGTTTCATTTTTGTTTGATACATTTTCTCCATTTTCTCCCTCAGGTAATATATGAACTATGGCAAACATATGTCCCAGATCATACTATTAAATTTATAGGATAACCAAATATAACAACCGACAACAAAAGGTGTGGCACAGGGAAGGTTCTCTTCAATCAAAATTATCAACAAACTTTTGAAAAAACTTCCTAGCTTGTCTGGTTTTACACTTTCACGTTTGACGTAAAAACTTCTCAGTATCACTCTTCAAGTCTGGAAAGCACTGTATCCCAAACCAAACTCCCCTTCCCCTAAAGTTTTGGCAATCATAACAGGGGGAATCCCATTTTGCAATTACTTCTTCAGTTTCTCTTATTCCAACTTGGAGGACTATCTGAATCATACCGACATAATTCTCTCTGAGGTAGCAACGTCTTAGGCCTTTCTCTAATGTCACTTCCTCGCAGGTGATCCATCTGTTTATTATTTCAATCTCTTGTCAAAAGATCGAGAGGGTAGAAATCGAGGGTATGCACAAGAATGCCTTTGAAAAGACCCGATTGCAGTGGACCGCTCATGAGAGAAATGTGTGATTACGTGCTTGGCGCTTATCTGCCATCAGCAGGAAGACCGTTAGTGGCTGCACCTTCTGGCGGTGTGGAGAAGGTTTCCTTTAAACCGTCAGAAAGCAACACCTCATGAACATGTATAGGGGGTCTAGAAGGTCTGGACCCACATATTAGCAACCATGATGTTTAGATCAAGTCATTCTCTTCATACAAAACTCGGCTGGAAAATGATACATGACAATGGCCCAAAGTAACACCTGAGGATCAGTGACGTTCCATCAGCGATGTTGGGGTGCCTTTTTCAGATATGCATAAAAATGCAAAATCATTTTCAAAGTACTATTCAAATTATATTAAATCTACTCAAGCTCCCATCCACCCTCTTTGTGATTCATGCCAAAATATTAAATATCATAAGTTTAAACTTATCATTGGCATTATGTAATAACACTTTCATTCTGCATTCTAAAAGATGTTTTCAATCTTGGCCACAGGGTTTGCGGTCATTTTATCCAGGTTCTATGAATATTAGATCAGTAGGAAAAAGAGATTGGCAGCAAAATGCATCAAGTCAAGTTTAACAAGAGAAGACAGAGACAGATGAGTTGGCACATTCAGGCGTTTCTTCAACCAGGGATCATTTCTGGCTCTAAAACACTTGCAGACGTTGGGACTAGAGGGGGTACAATAGGACAAAACAGGTGTGCAAATGAAATGAGACTGAAACACCCAGGCAACTGTTTGGCAGGCCGCCCTTTCTTAAGACGAACAGGAAAGAGGGAGAACATTAGCTTTGAAGGGAAAATACAAGCCGTATAATGAGTAAAGAATCGTAAAAGAATCTGATATTCCATGAGACCTTGACAAAAACAGCCTTAAATTGAAGATTTGGATCTCACCTTGGGCTGACGCAACAAATGTCAAGTTGAATTGTATTTAATTGACTATAGGTTCTGTTTCAACTGCCACAAGTGTTGTGGTAAACTGTCATGAGTTTTGCAACACAGAGAAACTATATGCTCAATTTATGTAGCTCACTGACGCGATGTCAATTTAAACTTATGAAATCGTAAGAGGTTGCACAACACACAGCAACATTTCATTTAAGGGACAGCGCAGATAAATGAACAACTTTTCCAGGATCAAACAAAGACAGGAAAAGGATTTATTTATTTAGCAAGGTAATGGATTATCTCTTTGTATATTGATTTAATGGTATCCGGAAAGTTTCTTTATGTATTTCAAAGATATGTGACATTTCTCTCTTGAAAGTCAAGGTTACAACATCTATAGGATTCACAGACGTTGTTTAGCACTGAAAACCCGCTTGTTTATGTGTGTGGGTGTAAATATAAAATGAAATTATTTCCCCATATGACAGAATGTGTAGGTTCGACAGCAGTTTTATTTTTGACACTGAAATCTCATATATGCACAATCTAATATTTTTCGTGAGAGACACCAAAAGCAAAGGTGTCTCTCACTATATTATTGAAATCAAAATGAAGTGAATGCAATGTTTAAAATATTATATTTTCATCTTAACAGCGTTTTTCATTTGCAGAACTAAAAAGAAGTATTTTGAGGTAGAACAGAACCTATGAAAGTTTATTCGCACTCAAAACAGACCTTTAAAAGCAATATTCCCATTTCTTTTCGATATTTCGGAAACCCCACTGATAAAAAGAGATTCAAGAAATACAAACGAAATGCTGAAATGTAGCAAAAGTCTGAAACTATATTGGAATTGACAATTGGATGGTGGTGGTGGTGGTGGTGGTGATGGGGGGATGAAAGAAGGAAATGGGTTTGCGATGGGTTAGGAAGCGAATTGGCTCTGTTTGCGCAAATTTCAGAAGTGGAACGGTTCAAGGGCACAGGCCAGGTGTGTCTGGAACGCTAGAAAGTGCCCTGCAGCCCCTCCATGGAGTTGGTCGGCATAGAGGTTTGAACAATATGAAGCTTCTTCTTTAGAATGGAAGACAAATCTAGTTTCCTTTTTATCATAACCATCTTTTTATGGGTCATACATGATGGTTTGTTCTAAATGAATATCCTTGAAAATTTATTCTTGACCTTAAAAAGGTTTCCTTGAAGTTGGAGAACTCTTAAATCAAATTATTTTTTATCGACACAGAAGATTAGGAAGTATTTATTTTTTCTTTTTCGTTTTAAGATAACGGACTTATATGTGAAGATAAAGGAAAATTGTTGCTACAGCTTTGCTGTCAACCTGAGCTAAGAAGGGTTAGGGAATGATGACAATGGAGATAAAAGAATGAACACTATCCCCCATCTTCCCCCTTACCTCCCTCCAAAATATCCCCAAAGATGTAATTCTACTTACTTGTGACTCGCCCTTGCTCTCGCATATGGCTGCATTTATCTCATTAGGCTTCCACTCGGCTCTCTGTAAAGGAGAAGACAACAAGACGTGGAACAAAAGATGAAAAATATATGATTTGTTCAGAGGATCGAGCATTCCTTGTTCCAAACTAGCCATGAACTTGCACCCAAATTTGATGGAACAATAATACATTTGATATTAGCAGCCAAGGACTGTGTCTTTTATTTCTAGATAGAACATGGTGTAAGTTAGGAGAGCTAACACTGCTAGCGGCAATCCTTGGTATTCAATGTCATACATGTTCATATCAATCTCTTTCATAGCATTTTGTCTTTTTTGTACATTTTCTTATCGGAGAGCTTATCATTTCTATTCCCATCTTCCTTGATTCTATCCTTGATAAATATGACTTTTTTCCATTTTTTCACCATTGTATTGTCATGGTTGTTAAGGCAAGAAGGGCAGTATGAGACATGAGAAAATGTCATTTTGTCTCTTGACAGGAAATAATATACTTTTTATGATTTTTATCAAGCATGATAAAGAGTATCCCAAATTGTTAGCAATTTTTAATGTGCTTTGACCTTATCCTGTATTTATCAATTATTCTGTTTGGTTTCTTCTTTCATATCCCAATGGCATTCAAACTTTGTGTCTCATTTTGATGCATAGATTTATTCTTTTTTCCTTTTTTTTCTTCTTGTAAGTGTGTCCTTTTTTTTTCTTCTTGTAAGTGTGTCCTTTTCACTGCAGTCTCCTCCCTCCCGTTATTTCTTTCCCTCCCTCCCTCTCTCCGTCCCTTCTTCCCTACATCTCTCTCCCTCCCTCCCCTTGCTTGTCTTTATCTTTAATAGGCATATATACCTGATACCAACTACCTGCCATTGACATTCATTCACCAAACACCCTTTCAACACCCAGTTCAATAAATGCAAACATATTTCCAGCCGTATCACAAGGTTTAGTTTGCTCACGGACAATAGTGACCCCAATTTATCGGTCCGACTCAACCCGGGCGCAGTCAATGAGCTAAAAGACATAGAATGAGCGGATCTCATGTTTGCCAAAGACATTAATATTTTGAGTGACAATATTTCCCACTTTAAACGAGATATGAACTGGAGAGAGAATGAACAAAAGGAGGTTAGTAGAATAAGTCAATATTTGTTGGGAAGTGGGGTGATATATTGTCGGGGCTTGGATGATATTATCAAGGAGTGGTTAAGATAAGGGGGTTTTTTTAATCATGAAGCAAAAGAAATGATTGCCTGTCAATCTTATAATACAACCTCTTAATGGATTCAAGTCATCAATTCAAGATGTCCATAATTTGTAATGACTCCCCCCCCCCCCCACCTTAAAACATAGAATTGTCACAAGTTTCACAAACCAACGCCACTTTTGACAAAGCATAATCAAATGAACAGTCTTTCTAAACTAATGTCATTTAAGGGCACCCACAAGACACATTCAAAATTGGAGGGGGTTGTAATGGTTCCCATTACGATACTTAACAACCAGTTATCATTCAAACTAGGAATTGAACTATTGGACTTTCATTGTTCTCATTGAAGCTGGAACAATACTTTTTCATCTTATTCACTCTCACTTACACGCACTTCCAAGTCTTTAATGCGCATATCAGTGATATCTTATTTCTATGATCATTTACTAAACCCCCCCCCCCCCTCTTTACCTTTATAAAGCCCTATAGATGTTTAACAGTACTATCAAATTTCTCTCTTCTCTGGATACCTATAGTACCAGAAGCACAAGGTTCCGATGACAACTAGTTAAAAATATGTCTTAAATGTTGCCCCAGATTCTCATATATCAGTTTCCATAGTTCAGTGATTTTCTAGCTTTGTTAAATGGTCCTTCATTAATCATTGCTTAATATGCCTTAAACTGTACTTTGAAAGAAATAGAATGAACCCGTCCTTGAAAGTGGACAATAAATCATTTCAGTCTCATTTTGTTCTCTCAAAATTTCAGATTGCCTTCACATTTGTCTATTTACTAGCTTTTAATACAGAAGGTCTTATCCTAGAATCATTCTATAAAACAACAAGTCATATAAAATAATGTATAAAAAAAGTAATTAAAAGAAAAATATATTCATAGTTATTTACCTCAATTTCTGATAATGTATCCAGGTCTAATCGCAATAACGTATCTCTGAAAAGCAAAATAGAAAGTGAGCATTATCAAAATAGTAAAAGAGCATAATTGATAAAGAAAATGAGCATAATTGATAAAGAAAATGAGCATTATTTGAAAAGTACAAAGGGCAATACCCTCATTGAGCCGAAGCCCTCCGGATATCTCCTTAAGATTGTATTCAAAGAAATAAAAAGGGGAAATATGGATAGACAAACAAATGACAAATTCAAAAATAAGTTTCCAACCTCTCACTCCTTGGAAAATCTAAGTAAAGGCAGCAGATTTTCATGTTAAAAAAAAACAAAATCATTTCACTTTGTTACATCAAAATTGCGTAATTACACTCCAAAATTATGGGCGCATCTCTTCAATCAAATGTAAATTGAAACTTTCATCTCGCGCAATCATCCCTTTGCTGGCTTCAGGACAACTTTCATAAATCCAATTGGGACACGGCAATTTGAATTTTTATTCCAATCAAGGCGATCACATTACCCGAGTAAAGATGCTCATCCAAACAATTACGGACATGCCAGAGTTTTGATTAAATGCTACGGTGGGCACTGATGTCTCCAGTAAGGATTGTTACATTTATATTCCAGGTAACGTTCTCAATTTCTTGGGTATCTTTTTTTTTATCTTTTAGGGGTTGTCCTGTAAGAGTTGAATGATATAAGGGACAGTGACTCTACATTTCCCTACAGGCATTTGTTTGTTGGTACAGCAAGGATCTGTTGGTGTAAATACATGCTTTACCTGATGGATAAGTACCTGAGATTTCTTATCAGATTTTCAAAGACAATGTTATTCCATCCTTATTTGGTATTCATATTAGAAGAAGATTTTCATTAAAGAGGTTATTTGTAAGATTTGCTTTAACGTTTATGGACGAACCATGCATCTCTGTCAAATTTTAGGAAGTTAAGTTTGGTTTCATTACAATATTGATTTTAGTTTCATTAAAATTTGGCTGCATTATATTTAGCATACAATAAAGCACATTTCAGCTAACATACTGCAGAAGGACTATAAAAATAACAAAAAATGTGATTTGAATTACGTTACGTTGACATACCTGGCGCCAACCAAGAGTTGATCCTCCTCTGTGTCTGTGTATATCAAGGAGAAGTCTTTCACCCCATCATGACTGTACTGTGCGAGACCATTGCCCTGTAAATCTGCAGACAAGAAAAAATAGAAGAAGAATGAATACCAAATTAGATTAACCATTAAATGATGAAGTTCTACATTTATTATTGTTTCATTTCTTATAAACCCAGTATACCCTGATTTCAATTTGGGTGCAATGACCTGTGTGCTTGTATAGTATTTGATTGTATTGAAAATGAAAGGTAATCTTAAGGAGACATGGAAGCACTGGCTGTAATTGGTGAGAGCAGTTATGATGATAATGGTGATCATAAATAACAATGACAGAAATGATGGTGACGATGATGATGATGATTATGATGATGATGATGATGATGATGATGACGAAGACGACCATGGTGGTAATGGTGGTGTTCAATGTGACAAGGATGATAGAGATTAAAAATGATCACCAGTATTGGCCCTTTTAAACTAAGAAACAATTTTGTATTTATTCAGAAGAATATTCACATTTTGACCAAAAAATTAATATTTGATTGCTTAATCCTTTTTTGAAAAGGCTTGCAATATTTCATCTTGCTAACATTAAAATTAAAAATCCTTCATAGGTAAATACATGCAATTTGAGGTTTTCTTTCAAATTACTGTGCCTTCGTCAATATAATCAAAAGATTGTAAAAATTGGATTGGATCATACAAGACAAAGTTAAAGAGGTGACTGACTTTTTCAACTTATAACTACTGGTAACGGCCTTAAGTAAATATCATGAACTGTAAGACGTCATCTTGCACATTTAATACAAAAGTATATTATGATCTTGTTAAATACACAACTTGTCAGTGTCTAAATGACCTGGAAAAATAAGAGATGCAGAAAAGTTCTTGATTTAATCCGGTGCAAACAATAGCACGGCACTTTGCTTCACACGCAGAGCCATCCAAGTCTACAATTGCAAGCTCATTAAACAGACCTTGAACAAGACGGGTTGTAATCCGTCACAAAACATGCACAAAGATCATTGACAACTGATTATGATTTTGCCACCCTGCGATTGATATTTGTGGTGGTTCAGACATTAACATGCTCGTAGGTGACTTAATGGGGCTTAGCATGTACGGCGAGCAAGTGATTTAAACCACATCAAACGAGGTGCGGGTGATTGTAGTTCTCTTGGTTGAAACGCACCTAGAAAATCCTGGCACATTAACTAGGTATATCAATGGCTAACAACGATTCACCTAATTATGGTGGTGAGGTGTTATTTAACACACCATGTTTATTGAAATCTAGCTGCAGCAATACAATTTTACTGAACCTTGCGTCTAATCCCATCATGATGATGATCTAGATTTGCCTGCATTTTTCAAACCATTGTAGGCATAATTATCACTCCTGACAAATACACATGAAAGACAATTTATCACACCTTTAATAATGCAGCTTAGATTAAGCAGAGATATATGAGATGTATATATCCTCCCGACACTACTCAAATAGTGCGGTTTACCGTATCAAACTTTCCTCCGAGGTAACTCTAGGTCATTCTTTCTTGGGCTATACATGCAACGGTTTTATTAAATTTTAATGACTGATTGGTTTCCATTGCAAATGTTTGGGCAAAGTATGATTCTTACGTTGCCTTTTATTCAAGAAACCCCTCAAAGAATTTAATCAGGTGCAATTTACATTTTATTCAGAAGCTTAAGAAATAGATAATGGCACACCTTATGTATTTGAATAATGCACCGGAGTGTTAAGCACTTTGAGCAGTATCTAACTCAAAAGGTGTTAAATAAAAAAGAAAGTTTTGTTACTTTCCTTGTGATAGCCTCTTTTACTATCTTGAATCTTTTTCCAACAACTTTTGTCACTTATTTATCCTCAAATTACCCCTCCTCCATTCATCATTTCACAAGTATCAATTTACTATTAAACAATTGAGCAGTTATTTAACTAGAAAGGTGTCCGAGAAAAGAAGTTTTATTACTTTTCTTGAGCCTCATTTATCATCTTGGATCTTTCTCCAAAAACTCCTATCACTTATCTATTCTCAAATTTCCCCTCTTCCATTCTCATTTTCAAAAGTATCAATTTACTGTTAAGCACTTTGAGCAATTATCTTACTAGAAAGGTGTTTGATAAAATAAGAAGTTTATATTACTTTTTGGTAGCCTCTTTTATACTCTGGGATTTTTCTCAACAAACTCTTGTCACTAATTTTTTCTCAAATTTTCCCTCCTCCATTCCCATTTTCAAAAGTATCAATTTACTATTAAGCACATTGAGCAATTATCTTACTAAAAAGGTGTTAAATGAAATAAAAGTTATTATTACTTTGTTTGTGTTAGCCCTATTTATACTCTTGGATCTTTCTCAACAAACAACAAACTCTTGTCACTTTTTTCTTCTCTATTCCCCCTCTGCCATTTACCACTTCACAAGTATCAATTTATTCCCTCATTGTTCATCTTGCCCCCCTCCTCCAAAATTCCATAGTGCCATAGCTACACCTGTCCATCTACTCATCCTAATATTAAGAATAATTGCTGTCGTTGTTATTAGTGCTTTTATCAAGACCTCCCATCCAGCTTCCAAGCAAAAGACAGAGTTGCAACTGTCATCATTTCTACAGTTATCAACATTCGTGAGTAACCATCCTCCTTAAACCCATGAAGAAAAATGAACATGATGCTCGGATTCCATGCCGCATCACACTGTTATGAAAATTGAATTGGAATTCATGTTACCCACCACCCACAGATATCAAGTCCTAAAGATGGGGTTACAAGCTTCTCTCTCCATCTCACTGCCTATGATATGCTCCCTGGATTAGGTAAAGGAAATTATGCCCAAATCACGGCTTATTTGTTGCAAATTTCCTTCCCAGCTTGAAATATCACGGTTATCAAAACAAATTTCTAAACTTTCAAAATCAAAATGGGGGGTTGCCTATACCCCCGTGGGGATGCTTAGCATTTAACCCTCTGACCCCCTTCTTCTTACATCAAGCCGAACTTGAAATCAGTGAGACATTTTACTCTTCAAACTAATAACTTAGTAACAGGAGTAGATTAAGACCCCAAGAATTTCATATCTCGTTATGAGAATGAATGGCCAGTGGATGAGAGACTGAAATATTACGAGAAAGGTCAATTCACAGAAGTTGTGAGAAGGGGATACAAGTTACTGGTACATTATAAGTAATTTACTGTACATTTAACACTGCTGATGGTGAATTCATTCATAGTTTCCCTTTAAAGAACAATCAGCATTTGTAAGCTGTGTATTTCAAGAGGAGCTCAGGAGGATAGCTGATTGGATACATGATCTGAACTAGCAGGTTGCCATTCACAGTAACATAAACCCTGGAGTCTTACGCTCCAGGCAGCGTGAAAACAGTCACCATGGGAGATGGGGTTTGTTACCTATAGCCTACATGTACCACAACACTTCGAATGACTTACAGAATCATCCTACTTGCTGAGAATAATCAAATCTTTTAAAATATATATATATTTTATTTGCATCATTTTCTGTTGTTAAAACGAGACATCTTAAAAATCTGCCTTTTTCCCCTGAAATGGATTTCTAGGAACTGATAGCCTTTACTGCTCAAAATTAATTAGCTATTATGATGGGCAAGGGTCTATATCTGCATATATTTTTTCTTCTGTTAATTTGAATTTAACATGAGGTGAAAATATCAGGGTGCAATCTACATGTGTTCATACTCTGATCTCATTCTAAACCAAAACAAAGCGCAGACAATCTTAATATTGAATGATTTTATTCTAGATTTTCATTACATATTCCTTATGGTTCCCTTTTGTTTGAACTTTGTAACACCATACCAACAATTTGGTGTGCAGCTGTGGTACATTGGACTTGAAACAGGTGCATATTAGATAGGGTTATAAAAAGTATGTCACAGAACTGCAATGTTTGAAAATTTAATGATTTGGTTTCATTCATTTCTTTTTAAAACTATGACTCAATTTTATTTTGAAATAAAATTCAGACAAATTGCTTCACTATCTGCTCCCAAATACCACCATGAAGCTTTTTGTTTTAGACTGCAATAAGAGGGCAAAGTTATCTCTCCATGAACATAATGAAATAATATAAGATTGGGAGTGATCTTGGAATCTGTCATAAGTAACATTGAAGGAACAAACTCGCATAGATCTGCCATTTAGCCATCTCTGAATAACACATTGACCTTGTTGCACTAACAAAAGAGGTCAGGAGTTTCCACTTATTTTCAAAGCAGAAGCAATTAAAGAACCAATTAGGAAAGCAGTAACAATCTTTTGTGGAGTCACTCTTTCGGCTTTGTACCTGCATGGTACCTACATGCCCTTTCAAATTGTCAGAGGAAAGGTTATTGGTAGGATGACCTTTCATTGTGATTCTCAGTCAACAATTACATGGAGATAATTACTGCCATTATTTTTAATTGCTGCAAATCAGACTGGTAGCTTGAGCTGGAATGGATATTAATTTGAACTGAACTTCTCAACTTTAAAAACTTATTTAAAAGGAAAATAATAAAATATAAACTTTCTAAATATTATTTAGTCTAATTTACAGCCATTTCTGTTTATCCCTTCATATTTGAGGACAGAATAGATTTGCTTTATCAACAAAAGCCGAAATGGTTTCTAATCGATTTTTGAATTTTAGAGACATATTTAAACTTTAAATGTTATGGAGTATCAAGCCTATAATTACAGCATTTAATATATTTGATACAAAATCCCACATGTAAGAAATAAAGAATAGAGAAAAAATAAGCAAATTCCAACTTATAACTTTTCTCAGAATGGTAAGATTATCCACACAAAATAAAATTAGTATCACATTACTTCAAAGTGTTCTAATCCCTAATCTGATTAAGCTCAATTTCTAATATAATCTGATTTGATCGAGGAGTATAAATCATGGATGTTCAGTCCTGAATCAAGAGAGTACATAAAGGTTTCTCAAGAAGCATTTGGATGAGCTTACATTTGTTGGCAAGCATCACACCACAAAAACCATTTATCAAATGGTGTTTTACCTGTGGTCTATAACCACCACCACAATTCATGTGGGCAAATAAAGATTCATCACACTAATGCTCACAGGATAAAGAAAAGCAGCAATGAAGGAAAGCTTATAAAAGCAAAAAAGAATATATCATAAGATAGAAAGATAAATATCATAAGCAGATAAATAGAAATGAGAGGAGGAGGAGGAGGAGAATACCAAACAAGAAGGACAGAAGGTAGATATACAGGCAGACAGATGACAATGAGAGAGAAGGAGGGAAGACAGGGAGAGAAATAGAGGATGAGAGAGAAAGAGATCAGTTTGGGGAAATCATCCACGAGATGACAAATGTGTTGTAGGATATACAATTCAGAGAAAACACCAAAGAAACATAAATAAGTGGAGAGATATTTACAGACAGTGAGGAAATACGCCAACAAAAAGTTTCAGAAGTTGGGAGGGACAATGACAGACAAACCAGGAAAAGAAAATAAGAAAGGGAAAGACAGAGAGAGAAAATATGAAATGAAAGTTCAGGTGAAGTTCAGTGAGTTAAGGAGGGCTGAGTGAGAGGTTTCATCAAGTTAGGTTGGTTCCTAAGAAGTGATATAAGAAATGATGAAAGGGCCGATCATGTTTAATGAACTGAACCCAGATCTAGATCAGGCAGTTGATGTAACAAATCTCCTGTTCCCCTCGAACATTTCCATCTCATGTCTGTTGCTTGTTTGAAGTGTGCATTATTTCAAGTTTTCTTAAAATGTTATATCCTTTTCGGTTTATCCCTATTTGGTATCCCCTCAGTGACTATCTTCAGGATTTTGACATTTGTTACATCGTCTGTTGGGAGCCATAAGGGCGTTATTGCATCTTATAGATGTTCCATTGAGAGCCAGAAGGGCGCTATTACTGTACAAAGTCAATGGTAATAGCGCCCTTCTGGCTCCAAACAGAACATCCTTGATCTGCAATAGCGCCCTTCTGGCTCCAAGCTGACGACATAATGTATCATTCACACAGCTTCCATGCAACCAATTTCTATCATTCTTCTCCCCATTATATCCCATATTTCTACCTATTTCTCCTTCTATTTTCTTACCCTCTCGTTGTCTCATTATGGTTTCTCAGATGTAAAATGCCACTCTTTAGTTATGATAAGCGGTTTTCTTCAATACAATGACAGAAAATAAATAGGCTATCATTACTAATTCCAAATTGGATTTGGGATTAAATAGCCTTTTAAGGATATTCATACAGATCTATCTAGATAATTAAGCTTTTGAATGTAAAGGGCTTTTTATTAAAGTGGCTTCAAAGATCATGCATATTTTTTCTCATTCTCTGGAATGACATAAGGTGGATTCACACCTGCCCGATCTGGAAAAGTTCCCGTAATCTCTGATCAGGTATTCTTACCCCGATCACAAACTACGCGTAATTTTGCAAGTGTGAAACCAAATTACGCGTAATATTCCTGAAGATAAATTCTCGTAAATTAGTAGGTACTTCGTCGAAACTACATGTAGTTTCGCCAAGGTCGTGGGAACTTTTGTAGTGTGAACATAAATTACGGGAACTTTCTATTCTCCCTTTCTTTTTCTTATGTATTTCTTTGTTTTTCCTTCTTTCTTCTCGTTCCTTATGTATTTCTTTGTTTTTCCTTCTTTCCCCACTTTTCTTATGTATTTCCTTGTTTTTCCTTCTTTTTGCTCTTTCCTTATGTATTTATTTGCTTTCCCTTTTTCTTCTCTTTCCTTATGTATTTCTTTGTTTTTCCTTCTTTCTTCTCTTTCCTTATGTATTTCTTTGTTTTCCCTTCTTTCATCTCTTTCCTTATGTATTTCTTTGTTTTTCCTTCTTTCCCTGCTTTTCTTGTGTATATCTTTGTTTTTTTCCTTCTTTCTTCTCTTTCCTTATGTATTTCTTTGTTTTTCCTTCTTTCTTTTCGTTCCTCATGTATTTCTTTGTTTTTTCTATTTCTTCCCTTGTTTATAACTTTGGGTATTTTTCCTGAAAAAGACGGTTCGGGCAGGTGTGAACATGCAAAACAAATTCCGCGTAATTTGGTGGTTGGAAAAGTTTCTGTAATTTACGGGTATTTTTCCTGATCGGGCAGGTGTGAATCCACCTATACTGTAACTCTTTCTGTTCCTCTTGAGCTGTTTAATTTCACAAGGGTTCTATTAAGCCCAATTAAACTGCAATAAATCTTCCACGATCCCTGGTTCTCCAGCGGTCCATTCTATGACAAATCAGACATATCTTGATTCCTTCATTAGACTGTCCATTGTCTGCAATTAGTCCCAAAAGTAGATTTGGGCAAGTGAGGCTGAATCACTCGCATCTGCTGTGCTCAGTGACTCCTTTGAGGTTCAAACTACTCAACCATCATGCGGTATTATTCCATCTTGGAAGGCTTTTCACATTGATGTAACACTTGATTTTCGCATTTCTTTATATAAGTATCAAGTGTATAGAAACAGTGGATCCCACATTCCACAAAAGAAATGATAAAACTTGAGTGTTGCATTCTCAAACAGATGATCAAAGAGTCTGACAAAAACTTGCAAACATTCAAGCTCATTTTTTACCATTTATAGAAGGAAATGGCTGTTGTAAGCCTTACCTATATCTATTGAGAACATAAAGATTACTAAGTGATAGGCCACATGTACTTGGACACCTAGTTGCAGCTTTTCCAGCGGTCAATGTATTGAAGAAATTGATCCATGTTATTGTACTTGTAAAGATTCTATTTACACAAAAATCTAATCAACTCTCACTAGAAACATACAAACACAATTCTAGATCATACATTGAGCCCACACAACAGGAATGCCACAAATGTCCTAATGGTCGTATTTCCTGTCTACTTCCCCCCCCCCCCAAATTGAATTATCTTCATAGATAAATTGTACTATGGGCCTTCTACTGTCTGTTCCAGTATCGCGCAATAATTTTTGCTTTACTCGGCCGCCATGAATTACAGAGCTAAATCCAGCAACAGTGTTTCAAAATAGAACCTAAACCTAGAATCCTGGCATAGTTTAAGCAGACGTCTTCTGCCAATCACTTTGCCATACCCAAACCCGGTGAACGAATTATTTAAAGAGAGTACCAGTGATGCGTTTGCCTGGCTACATGGTCTGTATAATTTGCTCTGACATGGCATGCTCTGTGATGCTGTCACCACTAATCCATTTGTTGCGCAAAATGCTTGACCCAAAACAACACAAACTAATTTGAGTGAATGAGTGAATGAAAGAATATATGGAGCAAAATTTCTTATTTTCATCTCAGCTTCATGGCAATTTAAAAGAATTCAGATATCTCTAATATGTTGTCAAGAGACAGGATTACTGACAATTAGCTAAACACAACTATTATTCTCTCTATGTATCATATTAGTATGTAACCTAACGTCAGGTTTGTTCCATTTATCTCCCACATCCTTGTGTAAAATAAAACTGTGGATCACCATTCTTCATCTTGTATACAGCCTCTATACACCTCTATATGCCTCATCATCTTTTCATCATCTTCTCCCCAAATATCTCTTCGTCCCATCATGAACACCCTATTCAATTAATTCACGTCCATTGATGATTTCAATAATTACAAATCATTAATCCCCCAAGTCTTTTTTCATGTCCCCCTTAAAATGCCGGTCATCATTCCTGTCACCCCCCCCCCTTCTAATCTCCCAGTCAGCATTGCCATGAATATGTTTTATAATCTCCAAAGATGATGCCTATATCAGATGTGAACGGACGACGGAGGAAGTGTAACCGCAAAATACACAAGCACAAATCTTCTGATCTGAAATATGATAGATATGTGGACACACAGACGTAAAGAACATCTGCCCAAACGCGGAAAAACGTTTTGATTCTTCGGCTGAAATAGTCGAATGAACGAACGACTGGCTACAGGGCAGGTTAAGTTGATATAATTTTCGATAGGATTTTTGATCACCCGATGACGTCACGCAATTGTGCCGTTTCACTCAGGTAGATTAATTTCATTAAAGCTTGAAATTTTTTTAGCTTACACTGGGGCTGTGGGAAGGATGAGTTGTTATTGAATTGCAAACCGGAAACCGTGTTGATTACACTATTAAACCCAATTTAACATTCATTTGGAAAGTTTTCCTCCATTGCGGAGGGATCCTTCCCCGCTGGTTGAATACCTTGTCTGGCGATACTTCTTGTTGACTTCAACATGAATTAACGTTTAAAGTTTGATCTAATAAAAAACTAGTTCGATCAATTTCTGGCAGTTTTAATGATTATTTTTTACATTCTTTACACATTATTATTAGGTTATAGTATCGGATGGCAAGCGATTCGAGGACGAATAGCAAAGTAGGCAAATATATAATTCCTTTGAAGTAAATAACCTAAATATCATGTGAATATATTAATGTATGCTTCATCTGAATTAAATCGTTGACATAGATGTGAAATAAAATATTATAACATATATAGCAGTACTTTAACTAGCCTTGGAAGTCATACAAAACATGCAAAAAAAAAAATATTGGCACAGTGACGTTTGCATTTTGTGATGGGAGATCAGCTCCACAACATGACTTGATCTAATTATGGAGCATCAACATTTGTTTTCATAATCAGGTTTAGAACTACATTATCTCTATCAGATTAGAGCTCATAGAAATAACAAAACCATGACTCCTTTGCCAATGTTCAAATAAAATTTCCTGAATTGTTTTCTGAAATGTCGGTCAGAGATAGAAGATGATTTGATTACAATGCTGAAAGGCGTTTCGGTTCAAGCTGCCAAAGATGAATGACATGGCAGGAAAAATACAGGCCTTTACTACAGCCGCCAGTACTTGTTGGTTATCTTTAGAGAAGACCCTCTTTGTGTCGCTAAGTGCTTTTACCCCATAAATTCTGAAAGTTTTCCATGTAAGCTGATGCCAAATCGATTTTGAAATAGTTCTGCATCAAAGGTGGATGAGAAATGTTCAAGAGAGTCAGACGTGTTGGACTTCCAAGTCAAGATACTTGAACGAGGAACAAGGCACCCTTTATACCATATTTGCACCTTTGCTTTCATGAGAAAGGTAATCTATATTGTGTTCAAGTCATAGTGTGGGCGTAATAGGGGAGATCACCTTTCTTGGCAAGGTTTTGAAAATGAAAAGAGATTCATGAATTTTCTGATTTGCCAACCAGATTACCATTCCATAAACAACTAAGAATTCATTACATTTATGTGTGGGTATAAATGTACCCTGTTGACTATGATGTAAATTGATTTGACATGAAGTGACACATAAATGGGCTGGTAATTTTCACATAACTTTGCAGCTCACATCTAGGTCATTTGTCTGAAAGCAGGTTTTTAACCCTGCAATTTTTTTTGTTTGCTCTTGGATATAATTAATCATTTGATGTCCACCCACCACTCACCCTCCCACCCTTTCCTTTTCTAATTTATTTTCTTTCTCTCCCTCGATTTTCCCTCCTTTTTCCGTTCTTAACCCGATAGTCGTCGGAAACATAACTTCAGCTCAACTCGGGTGTGAAAAGCTTGCCATTGTTGACGCTAATCAAACCAGCAACACCATGAAATAACAAACACGCTTTTCAAGGATACACAGTCGGGGTTAAACTTGTCAATACAAACAATTACAATACTCATATATCATATCAAGTATGACATATCAACCTTAGTTTCACAAACAATGTTGTCATGTTATGTGGTAATACATGATGGCTAGTCTTTGAAAGGTGCATACAAAATGTTGTCTGCAGGAATTAAAACATTTTAAAAGGTGTTGTGGTTGGTCATAGTGTTCACTGTTTGGCGATTCAATGCAAATGTTTATGGACATGTTATCTATCGATACATCTCAAACTTGAAGACTGATCTTGCTAAAAACTCTGTTTGACATAACATCTCAGGTATTCCCCAAAGTTCTGTCAATCATTGAGTAGGTTTATATACCCAGCATCAATCTGTTTATCATTTCTTACACGCTATATGTCCATTAATCACTTAAAAAGCATCAATCGAGATCATATCACATTCTTGATTTACCACTCTGCAAATCATTTGTGTCTTTGATTTTAATCTGAAGTTCCATCATTGTTCACCACAAGTCAATCTGTGAGGCTCATTCCATGTCATACACCATGCATTAATCCATGGACTGTTTACAAGCAGAATTTCATCTGTAAAGAGCAAGAAGGGCCTTAATGCTCTAAAGAGTTAATACCTTTTAATTCTCAGAAGACAGCTGCAAACACCACATACATCAATCAATGGATTGTTTACAAGCAAAGAATTATCTGTTTGTTGTTTTATCTAGTCATCAAATCAGTTAACCATCCATATATATGTACGCCATCAGTTGAGACTATCACATTCTTCATCTCCGACTGCACAAATAATCAGGTCTTGATTAAATTGATTGGAATATGATGTAAGTTCTAAACTATGCTTCTTCATTGTTTTATGTAAGTCATTTACCAAACCTCATTCTATTCAAACCACATTGTACATGTCTCTCACCCCCGCTTAATTATTCATAAACATGATCACGTATTCAGATAAAATCATTCACTGACTGTTACATATAAGCCGACCATAACTCTGTTATGGTTACCGTACAAAGGGGGCATGAAAAAAAAGTCTTTAATAACATTACTATCAGTGTTTCCTGCTGCTACTCAATGTTGCAGATTATGCAATCTTTACTCTTAAATTTTTATTCAATAATTCAGAGACAAGAATGTAGTAGCCCCTAATGTATACTTTTTACCACTTAAGGTCTAACTGGTTATTGTGATGGATTATATATATATATGTAATATCATTTTACATCTAGATCTCTGTATCAAATCTCATTCTAAAAAAGATGGGGGAGGGCTGAATCAATTGATGAGACATCTACAGTAGATGTAAAACTCTTATTTATCATATCTTCTTCTAGAGCTACAAATCACTATGCATTCTGAACAATCTTGCCAACTTAGCAGGAATGGTTGGTCTTTAAATAGTAAGCAATATTTTATTGTATCATCTTCACCACAAACCGCAATCCTCAGTGCCATGCTTAAGCCTAGATGGAAGTATGTCGATTCGTGAAACAGACAAGGTTATGTTAAATTTACATCTTCAGCTTAAAGCAAACACATGTTTGTGGAGCTCAGCCCAAAGGAAGAATGTTAAGCAGGGAAATGTGTAATTTAGGGAACATTCAAGCCCTCAGGGGTGTGGGGATCGATTTCTTCCTACCACACCTCAGTCTCGTGGGAGATTGGTGCAAAATCATCTCATCTTTTATTCAACAATCTGCATCTCCATATCATCTGAAGGCAATATATGCAGTACTCAGAGTCAATCTATATCAATGGAAATGCTCATCAACAGAGACAGCCTACAATTTATTCTTATATACTCTTAAGCTTGGTTATTTAACCAGGCAGCAAAATATAAACAAGCTTTATTGAAAAAAAAAAGTTACACTAATTTTCACATAGTTTTGAACATTCTGTGTTTCTGTGATAATGTATTTTTCATGAACTAAAAATTATCTTTCATATCAGATAAATGAAATGCCATGATCCCGCAGTGTATGCTATGTCTCAAATATTTTTACAGTCAACATGCACTCTCATCTTACTTCACTATATTATATGGTAATCTAGATAAAGTGCAATACCTTTTCCAATGAAAAGAAAAAGATCTCATCTAATCAAGCTATCAAGCTCAATGAAATATCTAGGTCAAACTTTTTGCTAAGCCTTAGAATATAACACACATCCCCCCCCCAAAAAAAATAATAATGATACAAATGAATGAATTAAAAAATATATTTATGTTCAATGTAGAAAACCCAGATTTTTTTAATGGATTTCAACTATTCAAGATAATTTAATGATACTTAAATATTTATTTTTTATTTGCAGCCAATCAAGAATGATAACTTATTCTTCAATTGCAAAGTCCATTTCATCTCTGGAAATCATAAATCAAACACATTACTTTGTTAATCGCATCTGTATCTTAGGATCAGTTCGTTGAACGATACTTTTGAAATATAAATGTTATTCTTCCTATCTTTGTGCTCCTCAAAAAGCAACATAGGTTTGAATAAATGTATCATAAATTTAGAAGATCCAATAAAACCGAGAGCCAGCAGGCAAATACTTCCACAGAGATAAGCACTATAATTACCATCGCATTCTGTCAGTTTGTTCAAGGACAGAAATTAATAAAAATCTTAATCAATATTGAAAAGGAGGTTTCATACAGAAGGGTCATACCCTTTGGTACATATACATGATTTAAGAGCATGAGATGAAAACATGGAGGCATGAAAGAGAAGTTACAAAGGGGAATGACAGGAGAGAAGTAAAGACGAGGAGAGAGCTAAAGGAGACATTAGTGCACGTGAGAGAAACCCATTTAAATTAATGATGTTGAGATGCTTGTAAAAAGTATCAGAGAATAATCCAATGTCAAATATCATAACATGAAATATTATAACATCACACATAGCTGAAAACAATGGTGTAGCATAAACTGAATGCATGGATATCATCCCATATACAATGATACCTGAAAATGAATGTCCAAATTTCTCACAATGAGACATACTCAAATTGATTGAGTTATCTAATTGCAATACGGAATATCAACAATTTCCTGAGCATTCAATTGAATAGTTTGGTGAATCACACACATATTTTCCTTCGACCCAAGTCAAGAAGTGTTGGCTATTAGGTTTTGCTATACTATTCCTGCCACCTGTTTGGTGTAGCAAATCTACATATCAAATATGACCTGATTTATATGGGGTTGAAGAGGGAGCAGATATATGCTCCAAGATTTCATGAAAAATACAGGCCTGTAATATAACTACTGGAGACAGTGTATATGTGCTTTGAAAGGGTCAGTAAAGCACATGTGCTGGAGGGATAGGCTAGAGGAAGTAAAGAAAGAATAAAAAGGAGAAAGAAAGAGAAGTAGTGTCAAACCTCATTGACTGTACCATCAATTATAACTCAACGGTAACTTGGTGACTATATTTGGCACTACTCACTGGCACATACACAAATGTTCATGTAGGAACCCATCAAATGCATTAATAACAAATGTTTGTTGATGTCGACTAAAATATAGCAAGGATAAATTTGCCCCTCCTTCTCAAAAAGCAAGATTTCTGAAATATCTATAGCCAGACTGGGGCCTTTGCAAGGTGATTCCATAGTGAGCACCAAACAATCCGAGAAGAAAGAATCATGTAGTTTCCCATAAAAAGAAGTTTTTTTTTTCCAATATTAATGTGGCTGTCAACTTTATGTTAAAAAAGACATAGCTTTATGTCAAGTCCTCCTAACAAAATAATGCACAAAGTTCAAGATATCAGTGATTCCTGGCTATACAGTTGAAAGAAATAATTAAAATATTTTTGTAATAAAAAATCTTTTCTGGACATTCATTTATGCAAGGCCCAACAACACCTTCTAAAAGTTTATATCTATATCCATACACATTTTTTTTTTTTGTAATAGCTTACTCAAAATTACAGATATATGCAAATCAGACAAGTGTAAAATCAAACCCCCAATACTTCCATTAACCTGATTCAGTATAGGCTGTTAACAGGTTTACAAGTATATCTAATAATCTATCATCCCCGAAAGCCAAATAGTGTAATGTATAAATAGTTCTAGAAATATGCAGACATCTTGTCTCTCCTGTCATAAAATCCTCATTAGCCTGTGAATAACTTCACTGTAAGCTTTGACATCATGCAGTTGCTTATACTTTACACAGAAAAACAACATACAAATCCTACAAAACAAGATGGCGATCATTGCATAATGTTCCTGATAATTATCTTCCATGTTTATTTCTCTATCTTGTCCAATTAAATCTGGAATACAGCTATCTTTAGATAAACAAATGATGTTGAATTAATTGATACTGTGTGGACAATTAATGCAGTCAAATTACAACTATAGGCTCCTATAGGCCTACAAACAATATATTTTTTAAGAATCTCTATTGATTGCTTAATTGATTGTATTTACCACAAATGTTTACAAATACATATATTACTAACTAGTTCCTAGTGCTGCTTACTTCCTCCAAATCTGCCATCTCCCTCCATCCAATAAGTAGAATTTATAACATTCTTGAAATGAATATCAACTTAAGTTTTCCCTTACTTAACAAAGACATTTTTGGTGATTTCTAGGTTCTCAAGCCTAATGAATAAACAATGCCAGTACTTTCATGACTATTTCTCATTATTCAACAATTCCTTTAAAAAGAAAAGGAGCGAGAGAGAACAAAATAGAAAATGTGTCAATCACTTGACAATTCTTTTATTCTTAGATTGGAAACAAGATGGCAAACAGAACTTCTGTTGCTCTTTTCATTCATTCCTGCCTCTCCCTGGGTCCCCTTCCATACCATTCAGAGGCCGCCACTCCACCAACAACTCAAGCAAATCCAGCTCTCATCCCCTCTCTAGTCCCACTTGTAGGACTAGCTGTAACTACCTGAGCGGTTCAGCAAACATCAAGGTGGTGTTGCATAAAACTTTTATTCTAACCTGAGTTTTCTCGGGTTAAAAAACTCAGCTTATGTAGACCTATTTCTTAGGTTATTCAACCTGAGTTTTAAAACGCCCTAAAAATTTATTGCATTAATACTTTTGAAAACTCTGGTATGTTTTTATGCAATGGAAAAAACAGTAAAAAATCCAGAAAAATATTGTAACCGGAGTTTTTGGACTTTAACCGGAGTTTTCAGATTTTAACCGGAAAAAACTCCGGTTAGAAGTTTTATGCAACAGGGTGCAGGAGGTGGGAGTTCAAAAGAAGGTAGAGAGACATTGTTTTCCCTGGAGAGCCAATCTTGTTTCACTTGATAGATACAGGAGTTTTTAATGGTGGTTCTGCAAAGCCTCTGCAAACATAAAATGGCTTCTGCCTTCTTTAGAAGATGGGCAGGTCCTACATCCTGTGCAAGTGGGGCATGTGGTCATTATGCTGAAAATGAGTTTGTTATCTTTGACGTTGGCTCTAGATAATTATGTGTCCCTATTTTATACACTTAGTTTTAAATACAAAACCTTACGAACGCTGATTAGAAAATTAATATTTCAAATTAGTTTGTTGATGCAATCATAATTTGTCATCTTAATTCATGGAACATTATACAAATTCCATCAAAAGGAATAAAGTATGTGATGTTCATCCTCATTGTTCGTCTCAGAACATTTTATCGGATCAGTCTATTTAACTTTAAAGGTCAGAAAGGAGTCAAGGGCACGTACGTTTTATCCTGTCATGCTCATCCATAAACTCCATTAATTATTTACTTGAGGGAGACTCATCGGAAGCGGCTTAGCATCAAAACATGCAGAAGCATATATTATGCCATTCAAAAGATCAATGGTGTAAAATGCAGTTTTATGTATTAATAGTATTGTTCGTTTCCTGCTAGGGGGTGTGGGAATTAGATAAGTTCAATATTTTAACTATATAATTGACCATTTCAATTTCTCATTGTTAATTTATAAATCCAATGGCAGGAACAAGCAAAGTTGAAAAGGTTAATTTGCACAAAATTACATCACAGCATTAAACCCTATCAATTCTATAGATATGATTTTGATGGGTACCATGGTATGCATATTTTCATGAATGAGTAAAAATCAATTAAACAATGATAGTATGGTGGTAGGTTCAAAAGTTTAAATAAATTCATCTGATATATTCAACACTAAAGAGGATTTCATACGATTTACACGGGAGAATTAACGTTAATATGGTACATCTATAAAACTCATTACAGGGATTTTGGGCACTTACGGTAAAAAGAGCATCAACCAATAAACCCAAATGGAATCAATGAATATACAACAAAGGATGAGATAAATCTATTTAACCGACGATCCTTTTCATTTACCATCAGTCCACCCTCTTTTAAATATTGCCGGGGCTTATAATCCCTCTTCACTGCTTCATAAAATTGCCTAAAATACTTCCAATATGGAATAATTCTGCTCCACAGTCCAATTCTCTTTCAAGGCCAATATTCTTCTATCTATACAATTCCCCAATTTTCTCCCAACAAATGTTTGCTCGCTTGACGTTTAGATCATTTTGCCTTTTTATGAAATGGGCCATCCTTGTATCTTTCACCCCCAGGCTGCACTTTGTAATTACGTGAAAATCACTTCTCCCTACTTTGCTTCTAGCATACCAAGAATCATTTGAATCATTGTTCGTCAATCATCATCCATTGTATCGATCGCAAATCTGTACTTGGTTGTTCTATACATCTGACTAGCACAGGGGGCTAGAACGGAGCAATTTCTTGCCATACAAAAGCATTTGTAATTTCAAGAAACCACAGCGTGCAGTATTAAATGCAACAAACCCCCTAAGGCATATCACGCATCCCCTTCCCCTTATTTTGAGCAAAGGGAAGGGTGGAAATAAGTTTTCCTTCAAATTAGGAAAAGATATATATCTTTTCCCCCCAAGTAAGCCTTTTTAAAAATCAATACTAATCTCAAAGGGAAATTGCTAGGTCAGCTTAGTGTCAGATTGTTGAGCTCTTTTCCATCAATTTCTTCTCATTTCTGTGTAATGCCACCAGATATTGCATCTATGCAAAAAGCAATATTTTCATAATGCAGCACTTCTTTATACTTAAAGGCCCTAAGCGATACATCTGTCGTTTTATCAGTTCATATTCAATATGGAATTTGATTCACTATTTATGTATTTATCATTTCTAGTGTGATTATCTCATCTGTTTATGAATTTCATAAAGATCTACCCTAGCAAACTGATTATCATATCACCGATACACAACTCATCACTAAACTGCAACAGAATGCATAAATCTTTGAGGAAAAAAATATCTAGCTTTTCATAACTTATATTGCCAACCATGTTGATGATGCTAGCTGTATTTCAATGCATTCCAGATATATTTTAATCCTTAAAAGTGTATTGTTAATACTCTAATATTGCCAGGTCAAATCTTCTTTAATTTGTCCCTTCCATATTGATGTCATATTCTTTGCAAAATAAAAGGGGCTAGCTATAACCTTGGGGAACAATTTAATCAATATTATTTAAAAAAAAGAGATAATTAAAAGTTCACGGGCAATGCCATTTACTGGGCCATTTAGATATGAATTGTATAAATAATAGAAAAATATGACCACTTGGTTAAAAGCCAAAGGGCAAATGAAATTATTTAATCAAATACTTGTTATTTGTATTCATTAGTATGGGATTAGTGGGAGAGTTAAACCCTAATTACACAAGATAAGTGCTGCCATGGGGGTCAAATTAGCTCTTCTTCTTCATGCCTCCGAACTAGATACCTAACAACCACAAAAATATAAATAGGTGGATTCACACCTGCCCGATCTGCAAAAATACCCGTAAATTACGGGAACTTTTCCAACCACCAAATTACGCGTAATTTGTTTTGCACGTTCACACCTGCCCGAACCGTCTTTTTCGGGAAAAATACCCGAAGTTATAAACAAGGGAAGAAATAGAAAAAACAAAGAAATACATAAGAAAAGCGGGGAAAGAAGGAAAAACAAAGAAATACATAAGGAACGAAAAGAAAGAAGGAAAAACAAAGAAATACATAAGAAAAGCGGGGAAAGAAGGAAAAACAAAGAAATACATAAGGAACGAAAGAAAGAAGGAAAAAACAAAGAAATACATAAGAAAAGCGGGGAAAGTAGGAAAGGCAAAGAAATACATAAGGAAAGAGATGAAAGAAGGAAAACAAAGAAATACATAAGGAAAGAGAAGAAAGAAGGAAAAACAAAGAAATACATATTTCCTACTGTAAAACATTGTCACGCCTCTGTCCACTGATCTTCTATGCGTTATTTATTTTTTTTTGTTAGCACACTAGCGCCCCCTCCTCATGTTTTTTTCGGTTCAAACTTACCTTGGTGGTCATGGCTTGTTGATTGAGTTTTAGAGACGTTTGAAATTGAGCCTCACCATTTATTCGGTGGTCCTAAGTACAGGGGGGACTGAGTGGAAGTCGTGTCCTTTGTCGTTCGGTGAAGAAAAGGAAGTTATTTCTTATTTCATGACTTATATTGATGATTTGCTGTGGAAGTGCATTTAAGGCCAGGTGGCTATTTTACATCATTGAACCGTGTTTTTTTGTTTAATTGAAGTTAAAAACAAGAATGAGATTGCACAAATGTCAAGATATGACAAAATGTATGTGTTTTGCAAGATGTAAAATTAAGCTCAGAGATTTACGCTATAGTTAGTCTCATCTTTGGGGATATTCGCTTTTATATAGTACCACTCGTGAGATTTGTTTCTTGGTACTTGAGGGAAAACAATTCCACATCTATTCTAATTTGATCTAGTTACTGTTGTACGTTTCTACCTGTTCGGATGAAGATACTTTCCCATATGGTGTCGGTGTTACAGAGAGGAAAACAAAATAGGAAATAATTCCGTTAGTATCACAAAATATATTTTTTATATACCGATTGAATATTGTAATGTTCTGGCGTTCGGCCTGATGACCACCAGGCATATTAAAGAGTTGATTTTTCCTACTTCATAATCTCCGAAATCTGTCTTAAATCTGTAATAAGAATTAATTGATTTTATGGTATTGGATTTATTAATTGTTGATCAGAGATGGCGGCCACTTTCCCGTATGCCGTGGTAATGAAAGAGTCATGAAATATATTTCTTGGATTCACTGCCCGATGAAATTCCGTAATCTCGATCGCGGCTATTTTACGTCCAACTAGCTAATTTGGTGTGAATACCAATTACGGTATTCCTAAGATAATATTCCGTGTAATTTAGTAGGTTGCTTCGTCAAAAACGCGCTGTTTCCCCAGGTCGTGGGCTTTTGTGTTGAACATATTACGGGAATTTCTTTTCCCTTCTTTTTATTATGTATTTTCTTTGTTTTCCTCTTTATTTCTTCTTATGTTTTCTTTGTTTTTCTTCTTTCCGCTTTTTCTTTGTATTTCCTTTTTTTTTTTGTCTTTACTTTATGTTTGTTTTTGTTCCTTTTTTTTTCTGTTCTT